>CM076849.1:159708824-160045179 GCA_039519185.1 Astragalus membranaceus | reverse complement strand
GGTTTTGTGGGATTGTATGTTTGAACTATTTTATATGACTTGTTTATTATATTTGTGGAGTTTCATTAAAATTTCGATTTCATTCATGCGATAAAAGATAAAACATAACCAACTACAATAACAATAGACAGATACATTTTCCTAAAATTCAGGTCCTCGAACACGACGTAAAATCTCATTCACACTCTATTGAGTTTCCATTTACAGCTCCAACGGCCCCTGAAGCGTGTCATGGATGTTTAACATGTTCGCCACGTTTTCGTCAGTCTTGATTGTCATGGACGAGAAGGAAACGCGGCCATCGTCTCGAAGATAGGGTTTGCGATAAGTGATACTAGTGACGTCACGGTCGTCACTAGTCACTTGAACTTTGGACCACACTTTATCCTTCAAACCTTCAAACCCCATGTCGCGGTGGATTCTGCATAACACCGGCTGAGGACTCCAGAAGTGGACACCATCTTCTCTCATCGTGATTTGGCCCCGATGATGTATACCGCAAAGCCTATTGTCATCTGAGTGTTGAGTGAGGCATATCTCCATTTTGGATGAGTGAAATAAGCAAGTGAGAGTAAAATTTTTGAGTGAAAAGAATGAGGTTGGCAATGGGTATTTATTGAATTCGTCAATGATTATCAACCGTTGATATTGTCGGTGCAATCTACACCGTTGATCAACATTGGCAGTCAAATCCTACCCGTCGAATTTAGTACAAATCGGATTTACCTATCAGGGAGGTAAATCTGATTTGCATTTTAACAAAGCGGGCATACCCCATTGATAGGTATATCCGCTTTGCAATTAACAAAGTGGATGTACCTATCAGAGAGGTAAATTCGATTTGCATTTTAACAAAGCGGACATACCCCCACTGATAGGTGTATCCGCTTTGTTAATTGCAAAGCAGATTTACCTACCTGATAGGTACATCCGCTTTTATATTTTAACAAATCGGATCTACCTCACTAAAGGTAGATCCGATTTCCCCCCACTAATTCTAATCGGATATACGTAAGTCCGCATTTCATTTTTGTGAATCGGATCTACCTACCTTATATGTAGATCCGATTTAAGTCAATTTAACCAGGGGTATTTTTGTCTTAAAATTTATTGTGGGGGTATAAGCTGAAAATATGGGGGTAAAAAAAAATCCCAATTGCAAATGCTAGCTGTGGATGACACGTTTGTTAAATGGAACAAAGCCCACGGTAAAGTAAATGAATCCAGCCCATGATTCGATTTGCAAAATGTACTGAGCTTTAGCTTAAAAGTTTGGCTGGTGATTTTTCTACTATTACCCCACAATTTACAATTAACTCTATTTTTCCCCTCTCACAACATGTGAAGGAGGAGTTGAAGCCGCGCACGGGAGAGTGAAAAAGGGAGATTTGGGGGTACTTCTTGAAACCGTGAAAGAACTTCAAAGTAGAAGGAGGAGATTGAAAATATAGGAAAAGGATTTCTCTATTTTCTTGATTATTATTATTTAATTCATGAACCTTATTTTTATTTTGTTGTTCTTCATAACTTTCGCTACCTAAATCCTTTTCTAGAGTCTTATGTGGATATTGCACAGGTCTTTTTATGTTCTAGTTTCATATTTGACATCCTATTTTTTTTCAATTGATTTTGTCCTATTATTTTGATCACATGATTAGGATTTATCATCATTTGCATGTTCATAATCGGTTAATTGATTTGTGACCGTACTGTAATTAATTGGTAAACCTACAGGATAATTGGGGCTATAATTATTGCATGACCAAACCTTAATTTATTCTTCCAATCATTCGACATTTTCGTTCTTTATATTTTTCTTGAATTTAGGGTTAGTTTAGGAAAAAGAATATTAATTGCGAATGACCAAACAGATTAATAGTTTTAGTAAAGGTATTGGTAGTTAATAAAATAAAGGAATTCAGGTAAAATTAAATATAGGGGAATCAAAATCTGTAAGTGGAATGTGACTCTAGGCATTTCTCTATTAATGAAGTATATCCTGTTGTCGTATATTCAAATACAGATACTGTCGAATTTCACAGAGACGGCAGTAGTCGAATAATGCAAAGGCTGCTGAAGTAGTCGAAGGTGCAAGGGCTGCAGTAATCGAAATTCTGCTGTGGTCGAATTGCAGCAGCAGTCGAATTGCAGTTGTAGTAGAATTTGCAATGACAGTTGTGTTCAAATCTGCAGAGACAGCTGCATAGATGGAAGCAGTTGAACCTGCAGCGACGGAAGCAGTCGAACCTGCAGTGACAGAAGCAATAGAACCTACAGAGACAGAAGCAGTCGAACCTGCGAACAAAGAAGAGTTAGAAAATAACCGGAGGCGTCTTTCGACTGCCCTGAAGAATTTATCCGCCTCTACAGCGCAAATTCCCCGAGGTACAACCGGCTCTTCTCAATCGCAGTAGCGAAAGAGGTATCCGAACTAGCAAGAGTAACATGATATGGAATCAGGATATGAACCCAGGAGAGTGATATTTAGAAGGAGTGAAAAAATGGCTCTCTTGTCTATATCCTTCAAGGCCAATGGAGAACGCTTATATAGGCTTTCAGAGATAGCCGTTTGAAGCATAGGCTCCAGCCATTTAATAGCCAGTCAACAACCGTTATAAAATAAATTGTAATCAAGCCGGATTATTTTTTGCAGTTACGGAATGGATTGGTTTAAATGAAAATAGTTGTTAAACGGAATAACAGTTACAAAATAAAGGAAATTAAATTTCATTTTTCGACCAAAACTGGGAAGAACATCTGCAACCCATTTCGACCAAAACTGGGAAGGATATTCTGTGTCGAAATGTTTGTCTGTGTCGGAATATATTTGTTTATGTCGAAAATATTTGTTTTGAGTCGAAAATATTTGTTTGTCGAAATTCACTTAGAAGTTTTGAAATATCACAAAATTTACAACATATCCATCCTCTTTGAATTTGCTTTGCGAGTGGCACATAACGAAGAACGTGAAAGCAAAGTGTAAAGAGATAAAAAGAATAAAGAGAATGAGAATAAAAAGAAATATGTTGAGTGTGACATCATTTATTCTATGGAGATGATATGGAAAAGATTTAATGCTATGACACCTGAGGAGAGGTTTGTGTTCAAGAAACAGATTGATGAGCTCGCATTTCCTACAACATCTTTTATGGTTCCACCACCGTCTAAAATTAAGACAAAGGGTGCACCAGAGAATAAGAAGAAAAAATGTATGATGTTGCGCATGACCCTTCTTATTAAGAGCATGTGGATGAGGAAATGAAGAACACTCAAGACTCTATGAGTAAACCATCACAGAAACTATCACTATCACAGGGGACATCAAAGAAGCTATCACTATCACAGCATTCATCACAGCGATCCTCTCAGCATGATATGTCTTTATTACCAAGGGTTCCTCTACATTTCCACCCCTACGTTGCAGACATTATTGATGTGGTTGGGGATGGAAATTGTGGCTATAGAGCAGTTGTTGTTGGACTTCATTTTGGTGAGAATAGTTGGTCGTTAGTTCGACAAGACCACTACAAGAATATTGTGCATTACCGGCGGGCGATTTCCGGCGGATTAAATCTGCCAGTAGATTACCGGTGGATTTTGGCAGTTACCAGCGGATTTGATCCCCCAGTAAATTACCGGCGGATTTTGCCTCTATTTCCGACGGATTTTAATCCCCCAGTAAATTACCGGTGGATTTTTCCTCTATTTTCGGCGGAATTGTTCTTTGAGAAATAAAAAAAAGGAGCCGCTGGTAGTTACACTTAACGGCGGAAAAAATATGTATTAAAAGGAAAAAGGTAAAAAGAAATCCGCCGGTAATACCGGTTTCCGGCCCACATATCCGCCAGTAATCACCGACTAAAATATCCGTCGGTAATTAGCACTCTTGGCGGATTTTTTTAAAATTCAAAAAACAAATATCTGCCGGTAATTGCATAATATCCGCCAGTAATCAACACGCTAAAATATCAACCGGTATCCATCATTTCCGGCGGTTTATTTTTGAAATTCAAATTTAAAAAAATCCGCCGGTAAGCGCAGCATATCCGCCGGTAAGCTCAGCATATCCGTCGGTAAGCACCTTTCCAGCGGATTTTCATTTCGGGAATCGTATTGGACCGTTTGGCCGGATCCGCCGGTAAGAACCATTTCCGGCTGATTTTTTCGAATTTCAAAAATATAGCCGTTTGAGTTTGAGTCGGCTCTATATATATATATATATATATATATATATATATATATATATATATATATATATATATATATATATATATATATATATATATATATATATAGAGAGAGAGAGAGAGAGAGAGAGAGAGAGAGAGAGAGAGAGAGAGAGACATTCAAACCTTCCTCACTCCCTACTCTCTCCACCCGAAAATCACTCCATTCTCTCCATTCTTTTCTAAACCGAAAACTACACTATTTCTCTTCATTTCTCTCCATTCTCTCCTATTCCTTTGTTCCTCAGTTCATCAGGCAGCATACAGGTATGATGCTTCCTTCCTCTTCCCTTCATATTTCTCTCCATTCTCTTCTCTTGTTTAATTAATATTTCTGATATTATTTTGTTAGCAGTTCTTTGGATTCTCTTCCCTTGTTTAATTAATACTTCTGATATTATTTTGTTCAAAGGTGGTCATGGACACCTAGTTGCCAAGAAAAATGAAGAAATAGCTGTCAAACAACATCCATTTACAGGTACTGTCAAAATTGCTGCTGAAATTACCAAGAAGCCTGTTGCTGAGGCGGCCAATGCTGAAGCAACCATTGCTGGAGCACCTGATGCTGGCGCATCCGGTGCTAGAGCATCCAAGGACAAAGGACCAAAAGCAAAGAAACATAAGGTGAAACATGCATCTGTGAGGTCCAACAATAGGATCAGGAGTGGGGCCACCAAACATTAAACCACTTTGAATGTTGAAAATTAAGTACTTATATTTTGTGAAACTTATGTTATATTTTGTTATGTTTTAGCTATAATTTTTGTGAACTAATATTACTTCCCTATGATCTGCATGGTAAAAGCAGTGAGGACACTGCTCACTTTTAAGTTGGGGGAGGAGTTTATAAACTTATATATATATATATATATATATATATATATATATATATATATATATATATATATATATATATATATATATGTATGGTTAATATATGTATGTGTGTTTAGTAGTATGTATGTGTTTATGTGTTTATATTACATGTGTTTTGCTTTACAAAAGTGATAGATTAGATAATGTTGTTAGATTAATTATGCTAATGATTTTAGTTTTGGTTTGATATTTTTGAAGCATGATCAACTGAAAATCTTTACAAAAACATGTACCTTTTTGAAACTGATTTTTGATGATGATAGAAAGAAAAAGACACAACAGCCTTGTTTTTACAAATGATCGATTTTATTACTGCTTTAACACTTCAAAACTGAGTTTAGAAAGGAACAGCTAATTAAAAAAATAATCTAATGCAAAAGAAATTTTTAGTGAACCAAGATCAAATGTTAAATTTTTACTAAAAATCTAGAATAGTATAAAGAGTTAAGTTTGAGGGTGCATCGGTGATATTAAGGTTAAGTATGACGATTGTAGAGAAGCCAGTGCAATAGGTTCACAAAAACACTACAAAATCCAAATTTCTTGTAAAGTTATATTTGCCTGAATCAAAAGCTGTACCCGTTCCAAAAATGCATAAGAAAAAGAAAAAGACAAAAGTATGCAAAAAGGGGGTCAGCGAGGAGGGCAATATAAGCTAAATTCCTATGTGTAGTCTCAAAGCCAGAGTATCCAATGCTACAGCAATCAATGCTCCAGCATTACAAGAAGTATGATGCTCCAGCATCCAGGAACCACCAAAATTGAAATTAGCGCATTGGCTCAAAAGTTAGAAATGCTTAAACCAAGCCCTTTGTTGTGCTTTGAAGCCTCCCAAATACTTGAGGAAAATGTTAGTCTATTCCACCTTTTGAAAAATCTTTAGCTTGATCAAAAGTAAACTATTTCACCAAGCCCTTTGTTGTGCTTTGAAGCCTCCCAAATACTTTAGGATAATGTTAGTCTATTCCACCTTTTGAAAAATCTTTAGCTTGATCAAAAGTAAATTATTTCTTTCTAAAGCTAAGAAAACTTTTTGAACTTAGTTAGGAACTGATCTAAACTCAGTAAGCACACTCACACAAATGAGCAATAATAACGTTGAATGTTGTAGAAGCAAAGGTATGGATGAAAATTCTGAGAATTGAAGTTCTTAAAGGTGCATTTCTTGAAAAATCTATTTTGAAAGAATTTAGCTGATCTGTTCTTCTAAATTATGCAAACCATGTGTTTTAAATTTTTGTCTTGTTCAAGTGTCATTACTTGAGGACAAACAATGGTTTAAGTTTGGAGGTGTGATAACTCTATTTTATATAGAGTTATTTACGTATCTAAATCTAAACAATTGTGAAATTCTCTGTAATAATGTTTATTAAATACAGGAATATAGAGGAATAACAACATTCAAAATCAAAAGAAGGTTTTTATCAGCAACTTAGCATTTTGCATTTTCTTTGGTATTTTGATGTGTTTGTTCAAATACTACAGCATTTGATGCCCCAGCATCAAAAGCACTGCAATGCCCCAGCATTGGATGCCCCAGCATGCAAAACAAACCATAATGCTCAAAGCACTCTTGGAACATCAAAATGCCTCAGCAACCAAAATGATGACGTCATGCTGCGTCAAAAAGGCAGATGCAAGTGGCCCATGTGGAAAGATTTCGGCGCCTCCTTTGAAAACTTCATAGCTCACAAGTTGAATTTCTTAGGGACACTTGTCCATTCATTAGCGGGTCTCTTATCTTTAATAAAGCAAAGATCAAATCTACTTTTTTGAGGCACATGGAGATCAACTTCTTCTCCAAGCAAACCCCCCTCATGAAGGAAACCTCATTCTTGGAGCCTATATAAAGACCTTCATCTTCTCATTCAAAAACACACCTAGATAGATATTTAGATTTAATTTTACATTCTCTTGTAAGAAGGCAAGAAAGAAATTGACAAATTCTTTCTTTACTTCCACACACTCACGAAGTGCTGACTAAATGATGTGAGGTGAATGATACAGCATTGCTAGGCAGATTCATGCAAAGGAACTTCAACCGTGTAATCTTTACTTTGTTGTCTTCCTTTTGTATTATCAAATATATGAACATGTTTACTTCTGTTTATATATGCCTTATAATGTCTAGCATGAACTAAACATCTTTAGTTGGAATGCTTTAACTACATAATGATCTTTTGACTAATTTATTGTGTTATGTATTGATGTGTGCAATTTAGTTCTTGTGTTATACTTCTTTCAAACTTATTTTGAGGTTGATCACTTAGAATAAGTAGAGTCATAAATACAGACATGGTTTATGATTAGAACTCAAGAATTGATATGGGTAAGTGTTTAATAAGGGAAACTTTGTTAATTCCATGCTAAAACCTAGACATAGGATAGCATAGTCCATAGAGTGATATTGTGGGTACTTCATATACAATGGTGAACTAATTTAGATCTTAGACATAAGACTTGTAACGAAACCCTGCCGATAGTGACTGAAAGGCACGCATCAATTGCTACAACATCCATTGCTCCAACATCGTATACAACACAATGCTGTCAAAAGTGACTTATTTAGTAAAGAGCATTCCAACTATCTTTCTCACTTGAATTTAAACTTATCTTACTTAACTTATTTACTTTCTGTCTTCAACCAATATTATTGTTTGTTACTTGGTTACTCTTCACTAATCCAACTATCAACTAAGCTTTAAGAATTAATACAATCCCTGTGGGTACGATCTCATCTTTCTACTATATTACTTGTTAAAGACTGTGTACACTTGCACATCACCTTTTCACACAACAGGGATGAGATTCAGAATTTGATCAATGGCTTTTGGTGGGGTGGTAGTAGTGCGGCGAGGCGTGGTATGAGGTGGCTCTCTTGGGATAAGCTTTGTATTGATAAGGACCATGGTGGTATGGGCTTTCGCAATCTCTATGTATTTAATATTGCGTTGTTGGGGAAGCAAGGTTGGAAGTTGATACATAATCCCAATACTCTGGTGGCTAGATTGTATAAAGCGAGATATTTCCCGAGGTCCGACTTTATGCATGCGGATAAGGGATGTAACTCGCGTTTTGTATGGAGGAGTATTCATGAAGCCCGTCTTGTTCTTAGAGAGGGGTGTCGGTGGATGATTGGTGATGGATCGCATATTGGTGTGTTTGGGGAGAGATGGAGGGCAGACCGTATGATTATTACTGAGGCTGACACGCCTCACTTAAATCCATTCTTGCGTGTCTCCGACTTGTTGGTAGCTGATGCAAAAACATGGAACTATGATCTTATCAATTATTTATTTTTTCCATTTGTTGCAAGTCAAATTTTGAGGACTCCGCTATTTAGTATGGTGGAATCGGATCAACTAATTTGGTGGCAGGAGACCTCGGGTTCTTACACGGTTCGAAGTGCCTATAGACTTCTTATGAACCAAATTATAGAAACATCCAATTTTCATGCTGAAGGAAATTGGCGTGCTCTATGGAAGCTTAAAATTCCTCCTAAGGTGAAACATTTTCTTTGGAGGCATTGTCGTGATGTTCTTCCCACTCGATCAACTTTGGCTCATCGACATGTGAATGTGGAGGACACGTGTCCGTGGTGTGGTAGTTTTTTTGAATCTCCTACTCATATATTTTTTGCACTAGGTGGTGGCTTGTTGGAATAGTATTGGGCTGGTTGATGTTATTCACAGGTTAGCGAACCAGATTGTTAGTTTCGCTGCCACCTTTTTTGCAGTCCTTGCTGAACTTAATACAGTCGATGGTGTGGCATGGTGCATGACATTATGATGCATTTGGCGTAGCCGTAATGAGCGTGTTTGGAACAACAAGAATGAGGAATCGGCTGCGATTGTTTGGGCTGGTAATAGTTTCTATTTGGATTGGCAAGTTGCGCAAGAGCATGGGAACCGTAGTGCAGGTGTTAATGGTCCGGGTAGTGTTGTTGCGCGTGATGCTTGGGTGAAGCTGCCACAAGGTTTGATAAAATGTAATGTGGATGCTTCTTTCTCCTTAGTAGCAAATAAGGTCGGTATTGGTATTTGTCTCCGGAATGATGGCGGTAACTTCATTCGTGCAAGAACATACTGGTTTTCTCCAATTACGGATGTTGTTATTGGTGAGTCCATGGGATTACTATTGGCGATTTCTTGGGTTCGTGATTTGGGCTATAAGGATGTAATTTTCGAATTGGATGCAAAATTTGTTGTTGATGCTTTTAATTCAAAGAATGCTCCAATCTCTGAGTTTGGGTCTATTATTAATAGTTGTAAGGGGTTGCTTTTTTTTTCTTCAATTGTAACTCTCATGTTGAGTTTGCTAGAAGGAATGCTAACAAGGTCGCTCATACTCTAGCTGGGGTGGCCTTGTTGTCAGCTAATCCTCATGAATACTCTATTATTCCACCATGTATTTCTGATTTGCTTATGAATGAAATGCACTAAGTGCCTATTGTCAAGAAAAGTGTCTCTCTAGATTAATCCCAAATTTTGACTGGGTTACACATAGTCTAATTTTGTAGTATATGTGTCATATTTATTCCTATGTATTATTAAAAAAAATAATTCAATAAATTGTCAACATGGTTCATGTTGTGTGACAAAAAAAACAAGATTCACGTAATTAATACAATTATAGTTTTTTACATCCCGTTTGTTACAGATTTTTTTAAAAAATAACCACTTTTTAAAAAAAAATCACTTATGACGACATGATGTCCGTTTGTTACAGATTCCTTAAAAAATGAAAAGCTGAAAATAATCTAAAAACTGCTTCATATGAGAAGCTGTTTTGAGTAGCTTCTCATAAAAATCATTTTTGTAAGAATGATTTTTTTAAAATAAGTGATTTTCAATATATTACAGAAACACAAAACAACTTCTCATTTTCTTAAAAATCTCTAAAAATTAATCTCTAAATTATTTAACAACAAAATCACTAATTTTTTAATCCGTAACAAACAGACCCATAATATCTCCAATATCAAGTCATGACGTCTCTTTTTCAAAAAAAATCATAACGTCTCCTTTTATTATATTTGGTAATTTCTGTCAAAAAAAATTATATTTGGTAATTTGCACGTTTCTAACATGTTTATAATTCATTAAAAAATTACATTCCACCTTATGGATCAAATGTAAATAATTTTCTGGATATTGACGGAATATTATTTATATTCTAGATCAAAATTGAGTAAATCATTTGAATTCAAAAATATGTCAATTGTGCATTCGTGAACCGTGATTACATTTCAATGGGTAAAAAAAGTCATAACGTCTCTTTGTCAAAAAAAAAGTCATAACGTCTCCTTTTATTATATTTGGTAATTTGCACGTTTCTAACATGTTTATAATTCATTAAAAAATTACATTCCACCTTATGTATCAAATGTAAATAATTTTCTGGATATTGACGGAAAATTATTTATATTCTAGATAAAAATTGAGTAAATCATTTAAATTCAAAAATATGTCAATTGTGCATTCGTGATCACATTTCAATAAGTGGGTAAAAATATAGAAGACTGTCGTGGTCAAGTCGTTTAGCTTAGGATCACAATTATAAAAACATGCCGTTTTTATATAGATATAGATATAGATATAGATATAGATATAGATATGAATAAAAATTTCGACTCATTGAAAATAAAGTAATACAACCAACATAGTATAGCACAAGTGGTAGATACTTGGGCTCCTTAACTATTTGGTCATGAGTTTGATTCCTGGCCGTGCGTATGAAAAAATACCTGGTGGAAGAGGTCAACCCCATAAATAAATCTCAGTACCTCAGGGGTTAGTCTCTGCAATTGCGCGCAGGGGATACCTTAGTTTACCAAAAAAGTAATAGATGTTTTTTATTATTATTTCAGGATTAGGTTGCATCTAATTATATAATTATATTTATTATAAGAGTAGGCAAGTTACTCGGAGATTAACTTTTATAGAGTTACTCCACATTCTAATCATTGATTTGGATATAATCAAATTGTAACAATACATCACTAAATCAACGGTTAGGATGTGGAGTAACTCTATAAAAATTAAACCCCTGTATAAATCAAAAACTAAATCAACATTTTTTTTGAATAAAACATATTACAAATACACACTTTTTTTCACCGTTCAAAATAGAATCAACAATAAATAGCTATTAATGTTTTCTCTGCCTCGGACCGGAGAGTCATTCCCTCACCCTAAAACTTCTTTTAAAAAAACAATAAATAGCTATTAGTCTTTATTAGGCAATTTTTTTAATGTTTTAATACAGTTTTTTACAAACCTTAAAAATCAAGATATTCCCTAAATATAAACCACTAAGTCCGTATATAAAGTTTCTTTTTTTTTGACAAAAAATTCAGGGTGAGAGAATTGTGCCCCAGTCCAAGACAGAAAATCTTCAAGCTCTTTAGAGCTTACGAATGTAATTACATTTAACTTCCCCCAAGGGGACTAATGGGGATTTGAACCCGAGACCTCCCAAATACAAAATATTGTCATGCTCCACTAGGCCAAACTCTTAGGGTTAAAGTTTCTATGTCAATTATGAAAATTATAAAATTATCAATATATACAATATCATATTTCGACCCACATTTATTCAAATAATTATATAATAGAGTCTGACTCAATGAAATCATATGATTATCATACAATATCATACCTTGCCCTCTCTCCTCCCTTGTTCTCTCTTCCTCGCCTTCATCTCCATCCTCAAATTGAAAAATTAGGGTTAGGAAAGCAGATGAAGGAAAAAACCTAAAAGCAACCGCATCAATTCTCATCACCAAAAAGGGCGATTCCGAATCATAAAAAGAATGAGTTTTCAAACCCTAATTTTTCAATTTGGGGATGAAGATGAAGAGGGGGAGGAGAGAGAGAGAGAGTGAATGTGAAGGGAGAGACATGGATGAGACGACCCTCGTCCTCATCATATATAGTAACCCTTAACTCTTTATTTCTTAACTCAAAAACGGATAAATTTTAAACTTGACATAACTATATAACTGAACATGCATCACAGAGATAAAGACATAATTTTAAGAGTTTTAAAAAATATGTGGCTATATTAAAGCCACTCAAGAACATATATCAGAGTATTACAAAATAGCGAAAAATAAGAACATAAAAAAAAAGCAAGTAACCCAGGGGGTGTGGTTGAGCGGTTGGGGTTCATCCTCCCTTAACCAAGTGTCGAGGGTTCGATCATCGCCTTGGATATGAAGCAGCTTTAAATCTCTAGGCCAGCTGTCCCACCCTTCGAGGTGCCTCCAATCCAGCGAGGGGATTAGTCACTGCGTTCGGCGGTGGATACCCTGGTTAATACCAAGAAAAAAACAAAGCAGGCTAGAAAGTTATCTTAACGAGACTCCAAAGACTGACACACTGGCTAAACAACACACAAGTTCTCTAAATGAGACACTTGACTCCTCCGTCATTTGCACCAGCATCCTTGATGCTTCAACACCTGTCGTGGAAGGAAAATCACCACCATCTGTTACAAATGGCTTCTCGACTGGATCTAGGCAATAAAACAAATATACAATAGAAAAACACATAGGGCTAAGATACATGTATAAGTCAGAAAAATTGGAAGATAAGGTAAAGTTTAATTTAAACATGTCACAAGCACATCACATTATATTATTTCTTATTTTCCATCTTTTATTCGTAACTTATTTTTCAGACTCTATCTATGAGTATATGTCAATAGTATATGTTGCCACTAACATTCCCACATCCGCACAGAACACCATCCAACTGTCACCACGGAGTCCAGATGTTATAAGTCGTTCCCTGTCAAAAACTAATCAGCGTAATCTAAACCTAACATTACTCCATTCGACCGATAAATATAGATATGTCCTACTAAGGACCAGGCCCAGTACTTGACCTCGCATTTCCCATACCACAAGGCTGTGGACTTACAACACATATGCAATGTATATGATTATCTGAGAGTCGACATTTCGGCTGTTGTACTCTACGACGCTTAACTCGGTCTTACGATCAGCCCCTCCATATGTAGCCCTTTCCAAACCACCGAAAATCAGCTCTAGTACCAGTTGGTTAGACAATCTTAACTTAGTTTTCTCATTATACTTGTTTATCATTTTCCTATAATAAAGTAAAATCATGCTTCACAACATAGTTATAAATAAGACATTTCAGCAATTTCACATATAATCGAAAATAGCACAAAAGCATTCCATAGCATATAAACAATCAAAGCAATCAATCACAATATCTCAAGAGATCAATCAAATAATAATATAGAATTTTCTTATGCGTTAACCGGTCCTTGACAGCCTAAACATCATTTAACCTTAACATCGAAGAGTAGTCCAATGTGCTAACAAATAAACATGGCATAGATGCCTCTTTTATTCCAAACTATTTTTATTTATTCTGAAACAAAAATAATAGATATTTATATATAACTAATTATATCTTTTATAAAATAATTATTATCTTTTATTTACTATAAGGTGGATCTAGTCAAATTAATACACACATAATTTAGTTTAAGAAATATGGGGTACTCAGATCTCTCTCTAAGCCCCAAATCACACAATTAAAATAAAATAAATTTTAAAATAGGTCCTAATAGTTATTTAAAATAAGTGGGGGTGTTACCATGGATAGTGAGCGGAGAGAGTTCGCATTGGCATTGATAGTGGCGCGGTGGAGAGATAGTAGGAGGGTGGTGGTTTACAGTGGTGGATTTGAGGATGAAGATGAAATTTTTTCTTGTCACTAACGTCAACTAGGTAAGTTACGTCACTTGTTAATGGCCTGCATGACATTCTTTAACATTACTGGACCAATAGTTAAAAAGGACTACTTTGACACAGATTTGAAATATAGAGGACTAAAATAAAAAATAAAAAATAAAAAACACAAAAGACCAAACTAAAATTTTGGTGAAAAATAAAAAAATCAAAATTGTATTTTAGACTTGAATTTATGTTTACATGTTCATACTAAAAGAGTTTGTTCTTCAATAATAGTTACTTACTTTTGATGAAAGGTGGATAGGGTGGATACAGGCTTGTGTATTTGCTAGTTCTATGTTGGTGTCGGTTAATGGTAATCCCACGGAGGAATTTATAGTCAAGAAGGGATTAAGACAATGTGATCCCCTTTCGCCTTTTATTTTTCTGATTGTAGTAGAAGGCCTCAATGGTTTGGTTCAAAAAGCTATTCGTGTTGGCTGTTTTGAGGGGTACCAAGTTTCTAACAGGCTTAACATCTCTTTGCTACAATTTGTCGATGATACTGTTTTGTTGGGAAAGGAATCTTGGAGTAATTTGTGGAGTTTCAAAATTATTTTTAGAAGTTTTGAGCTTGTATCTGCTTTGGGGGTAAATTTTCATAAAAGCAAGCTGACAGGGATAAATCTTAGGGAGGGGTTTATGAAGAAGGCTTCAACTTTTCTTGGGTGTGGGATCTCAGTGCTTCCTATTAAATTATTGGGTCTTCCGGTTGGGGTAAATCCTAGGAGAAGGGCTACCTGGAAATTGGTGGTGGACTCGATGCGTGCTAGACTTTCAAAATGGCAGGGGGCGTCATCTCTCTATGGGGGGAGGATTACACTTATCAATTCAGTTTTCTCAAGTCTACCCCTTTATTTATTTTTTTATAAAGCTCCTAAAATTGTTATAAATGAATCGATAAAGATTCAGGGGGATTTTTATGGGAGTCTATTGATGAAGATAGGAAGATTTGTTTGGTGGCATGGGATACTATATGTAGGCCGAAGAAGGAGAGTAGGTTAGGGGTGAAGAACCTTGAAGTTTTTAATATCTCTCTTCTTGCTAAATGGAAATGGTGATGCATTCATGAAACCAGTGTGTTGTGGAAGGATTTATTATCTTTTAGATATGGTGATTTAATTCTTAAAAATACATGTAATATGGGTCGGTTGTGGGGTTTGAATGATTCTATTTGGTGGAGGGATTTGTTGGTGGGGAATGACGTAGATTCCGGTCAGAATTTTTTTCATAAGGCGGTGAGTTGTATCTTAGGTAATGGTCAATATTTACTTTTTTTGGTACCATAAGTGGATTGGTAATTCCTTGCTGAAGGATGAATTCCCGAACCTATTCATTGTCTCAAAACAACAAAATGATACAGTAGGTATGATGGGATCCTGGGATTTTGGGCGATGGAGATGTGATCTCAAGTGGTCATGACTATTGCAACCCCAGGAGCGAGAAGAGTTGCATTGCTTGGGGATTATCTTGTTTGAGGTGGAACCGGTGGCGGAAAGACAAGTTAAGTGGAATTGGAATATTCTCAATTCTAAACTCTTTACTGTAAGTTCTTGTTATTCATTTGCTATGAATTTGTTGAATAGTACTCAGTTGCCTAGTGAGACACTAGAAGTTCTCTCTGTTGTCTGGAAATCTGTTGTGCTATCCAAACTGGCTTTGTTTTGTTGGAGGGTGTTTTTGGACGGGTTGCCAACCAAGGATAATCTAACTATTAGAAATGTCGTTGTTGACAATTGTTGGTGCCCTCTTTGTGAAAGTTGTGAGGAATATGCCTTACATATTTTTTATCAATGCCCTTTTTCTAAAGCTATTTGGAAGCATGTTGCTACTTGGTTGGGGGTCCAAGATGTTGAAGATCTGGTAGGTGTTTACCATTTTTGGTTTTATGGCAGAATCGTCAAAAGCAATATTAACAACATTAATAGGTTTAATTTCTCGATTTGGATGGCTACTTTGGAAGGAAAGAAACATGTTGGTGTTTGATGGGGAGTTGGATGATACTTTAGTTGTATTGAATAAGATTAAACATATTTTTTGGGATTGGTTTGTGGGAAAAGTATATGACTCTTGGGGTGGTACTGTGTAACTCTCCTACTACCCGCCATTAATATAATTTTCTCTCATAAAAAAATATTATAAAAAAATCACATTATCTTTAGAGCACCAAGTTGTGCCTTGCCAACTTACTATCACTTTTTTTGTCAAAAAAAAAAACTTATTATCACTTTTTTATGACTAAAAATAAGGTATTCATTCAAATCGGTGGATTACATCGAAAACAATACAGATTTTATATTGCTAAAACTGAAAAGGATGAATCTGCGAACAAACTCACAGTATCCAAGTTAATAGCATAAAACGGTAAATTGCCTACAAAAATGACAAAATTAAAGCTACCAAAGTACCTATGCCTCCGGATCTGTAGCGTTGACGACCAAGTCTTTATTAGTTGAATCTGTAGTGAGTCGAAGTGGATCTATCAATCCGAACGGAACAAACACCGTAACAAGACGGAAAAACCAAACTACGCCGCACAAGACGACGAACACAGCAGCGGCGTCGCACAAGACGATGAACAAAACAATGGTGTCGCACTTAGACGACGAAATCACAAAAAAAAAACCCAAACTATGTGAATAACACTTATTTAAATGAAAGAAAAAAAAAACGATGTAAATGGATGATTTCAAGTCAAAAAATAATCCAAAATCACGCCCTCTCTAATAGATAAAGAAGAAGAAAAAAAATTAGAGAAAAGATGAAGCTAAGCTAAGTTAGGGCCGCCATGGAAAAGAAGAGTTAATTTGCAATCAACTTATTATCACTTTGTCAGCGATAATTTGTCAACACCGAAATAATGACATTGAATTGCTTTTTTGGTTGGAAAAAGCATAAAGTTGTTGTCGTTTTTACAAGCAGACAAGAAAGAGGAGGATAAGCTTGAAAAACCATGGCCCACAAAAGAAGGTTGCATGGAATGGAACCATTGGAAAGGGTAGGATTACAAATACTGCCTTTTTATTTTAGTATAAATAAACGCTATTGTCGTGTTATTTTTGTAAAATAGTTTCAAATCAAAATTATAATATATTTATAATAATTTAAAAAATAATCATTTGCAAAATTTGAACACATTCACGAATCCAAAATATAAAAAATAATAACCCGACAATGTGTAATGTGCCACCTAGAAAATTAAAAATAATGAAAACAAATAATTAATTTGACAACATCTAATTGCCAAAAAAAAAAATTCGACAACTTTAACAACAACATATGTCCTAACGTTTTCCGTTAGAGCTCAAAAGCAAAATATAAAAATAATTATCCTGACAATATCTAATATTTTCTTGTCGAGACTCAAAAGCAAAATGTTCATTTATAAAAAATAGAGACATTCATGAATAAAAAATATGAAAAATGATTATACAAACAATGTGTTACATTTCCCCATAAGAAATCGAAAGTAATGAAATTATAACAACAACATGTAATTTTGAAAAAGGGAATTTGATTTTTTTACTGTGTTATTGATGTGCAGTATCTACGCTAGGGGGAATCAAAATAGAGATTTTATTAGTGGAAATCAAAAGCGAAATACAAAAATTAAATATACCAACAATATCTATTATTTTCTTGCCGAGACTCAAAAGCAAAATAATAATCATATATTATTTTATGCATGTATAAAAGTATCGTGTTTGTAATTAGTTTGTTATATATTTAAAAGTTTGTTTATACTAATTTTATATTATATTAAATAGACAAACTTTATCAATAATAAAATCGATATGTGTTAAAGGAAGAAAGAGGAGGAGAAAAAAGATAAAAAAAATTGAAAGAAAGAGGTGTGTGTGTGTGTGTGTGTGTAAGAGAGAGAGAGAGAGAGAGAGAGAGAGAGAGAGAGAGAGAGAGAGAGAGAGAGAGAGAGAGAGAGAGAGAGAGAGAGAGAGAGAGAGAGAGAGAGAGAGAGAGAGAGAGAGAGAGAGAGAGAGAGAGAGAGAGAGAGAGAGAGAGAGAGAGAGAGAGAGAGAGAGAGAGAGAGAGAGAGAGAGAGAGTGTGTGTGTGTGTTAATGTTGGATTTTGCACAACAATAGCTCTCCTTCATATGCGGCAGTCGATGGCTTCACGTCTCCAAGCCGAGAGATGTCCCTACAAACACTCTGATGTCTAAGTTAGTTTTATTAGGGGTTAAAGAAATAAGAGGAGAGCAATATCTGACTTTTAGTCAGAAAATAGGATTTGGCAAACCTGAGGGTTGGAGACCCCTTTATATAGCAATAACGTCCAAATACTCTAGGTGCACTGAGGCGAACCCTAGCTACGGAGATCCCCACTTATTTAGGCGTATTTGACTAATTCATTAGTAAATGTGATCGTGGCGAGATATTCGCAATTAATGGTGTCGTTACTTGACACGTTTGTGAAGCGAGGGATGAAACAAGGGTATATCTGACCTCTAACATGAGTGTGAGCTCAAGCCCAATGAGAGTCTACCGGGGGTAGTACTCAGGAACTGTCTCAGAGACTTAATGTTCTTGCAGTGTGCTTCGTGGTTCTTCAGAGGTCAACCTGTCTATGAGAGCTCGGATGTTAGGTTGTCGCGATAGTGGTCGGTTCGACTGTCGACTCAGAATTCTATAAGGAGCTTGGTACCAAACTCGTCGGCGCGAGTCGTGATCATAACAGAGAGTAAGAGTGAAAAAAAATGAAAAATTGAGAAATGTTTGAAAAAGTATGAGAGAGAGTGAAAAAAGTTTGAAAAAACTAGGATTTTTGTTTGGTACCAACGATTTTGATAATGAATTTTTGTTTGCAACCCGATGTCCCTGGGTCCTGTGACTCCGACCTTATTTATTATAAAAAACTAGGATTGAATATGATTAGATCAATCAACATATTTACTTATATTTCAATCTAGCAAATTTAAACATTTTTTTTCTTATAATTTGGTACAAGAATAGTACTAATATGTTCCACTTGCAGATAAATCTAAGCAAAGCTTGGTGTCAGTGAGTCAACCCCGTTATGGTTTTGTAGTTGTCGAAAGTCAAAAGTCAAAACTAAGAACTTTCAAAGAACCACAAGGCCATTCACACACACACACACACAAAAAGAATACAACGACAACAACTAACTAGTCTTTGGGACTGGAAGCGCCCACAGCCACTGCATTGAATAAGGACGGTTTATCTTTTAAGTCTGCTTCTGACAGCTAGCATTTCATGTGGAATTAGCGTTCCTTTCACACTTGCATATTTGTTTTTTTAAATCTCCTCACGGGTTTTTTTTTTTTTTTGCTTTTTTTCTTTTCTTTGCTTTGCATAAAACTTCTTCATATGTTCTTCACTTTTGGGAACTTCAACTTGTTTGTTCCCAAAACTTCTTCTAACTGTTCTTCAGCTCTATCTTCATCATGGGTTGTTGCTTTAGTGCTAGAATCAAAGCTGAGAGCCCTCCACGCAATGGTATTCTTTCTTGCATGTCTTCTTTTCACTCTTCCCTACAACACTTTTTTCTTCACCAACTTGTGGATTTCTTTGGATGCTTTGTGTTTGTGTTTTTGTGTGTGTGGTGATTTGGAAGCAATTTATGTGAAATTTTGTTTTCTGCCTGTTTTTGAAGTATAATTCACAATGAAAAGGAGACTTACTTTAATTGATTATTGTGTCATGTGCTTGTTTAGTAGTTTTGCTGATAAGCTTGTGGTATTTGGTGATGACAACCAGAGTAAATAAAAATGAAGTAATCAATGGAACCATAGTATTGATACAGGGGCACAAGATTGGGGATATTAATTATTTTGGAAATTTGCAAGATAGTCTTCTATTTATCAGGATTTTGACAGTGTATTCAATTCAATCTTGCTTTGTTTTGATTCTTAAGAAGAAATCTGTGATGAGAGTCAGAATCTAAGTCCTTCAACCCTTGGAGCTGCTGAGGGAACTGAGCTTGTTTATATGTAATTTATATTGTGTTTGACCTTTTCATGCTCTTCTAACAACCAAAAACTGTAGTGTAGTGTGTAACTGAGTCCCGGACACATGTCTTTCTATTCAAGCATAAGCTCAGTTAGTAACTAGATTAGAGTGAAAGAGGGTTTGGGTTTCCCTACAGAGTGGAAGATCCTTCAAAACCATGGACAATCTCTCTCTGGAACTCTGTTTGCTGCAATTTGGAAATTTAACAAATCCCAGACCTTTTAAGTAGGCAATGATATAAGGAACAATTTTGTGGACTGTGCTAGTTCTGAATGTGACTACAAATAATTCATACAGACAATGATACAGGCTGACCAGAATGTACTTACATGCTGGGATACTTTTTGTTTATTAATTTCTTTTTCTGCCTCATTTCATGAGTTGTGATGTATTGGATTAGGCAGTAGCAAGTTAATTAGTTTTTGATCAGCCATGAAACCATTTACTTCTTTCTTCATGAATTTATATAACCATTATTGGTTGAGTCATTTTTTTACATTGATATTCAATACACTACTGGTGGACAAAAAAAAGGTAACTAGAATAGAGTGCTAATGAATCTCAAAAAAAAAAGAATACAGTGCTAATAATATATGGCCTAAATCCATTTTTCTTTTGACATATGCAGGTTTGAGTTCAAAGGATGGTAACAAGGGTGTGGATGGCTTGAGTGGTCAAAGCAGCGCTAGCGGTAAGGTCTCCGCTCCCCCTACCACGCCTCCTACTCCTCGGACTGAGGGAGAAATCTTGAAGTCTTCCAATATGAAGAGCTTCACCTTTAGTGAGCTAAAAACTGCTACAAGGAACTTTCGTCCCGATAGTGTGGTGGGTGAAGGTGGGTTTGGCTGTGTATTTAAGGGGTGGATTGATGAGCAGACACTTTTACCGGTTAGACCTGGGACTGGAATGGTCATTGCTGTCAAGAGGCTTAACCAAGAAGGTTTGCAGGGACACAGTGAATGGTTGGTGAGTATCATCTAGCAAAACTTATTTATTTACACTTTGGAATTTCGCTCTAGCTAGGCCTGACAATTTAAGATATAGTTCCATTATGAATTTTAGGAGACTGCCAAATTTATTGGGAATTTCTCTTTTTGAAATATATGTGATGAATTGTTAATGTTTTAGAGGATTTCTTCTTTTCATGCAACTAATTAGCCTTTATGTTATAGACAGAAATCAATTATCTGGGGCAGCTACATCATCCTAATCTTGTGAAACTGATTGGTTACTGCTTAGAGGATGAACATCGGCTTTTGGTTTACGAGTTTTTGACCAAGGGCAGCTTGGATAATCATTTGTTTAGGCGTAAGTCTTTGACTTTCCTTCAAGTTTTACTTTTGGTGAATAGTGAACACTCTTTAATGCCTCAAACTCTAGCTTATCTTTTCTTTTTGGAACAGGGGCTTCTTACTTTCAGCCACTTACTTGGAGCATTCGAATGAAGGTAGCTCTTGATGCTGCTAAGGGTCTTGCATATCTTCACAGCGATCAAGCAAAAGTGATATATCGAGACTTCAAAACTGCAAATATATTACTCGACTCAGTAAGCAAATGTTACCGATCTTTAGAATTTACTAGTCATACGGACTTTTCTCTAACATCCCTTTTTTGTTGATGACAGAATTTCAATGCAAAACTTTCTGATTTTGGCTTGGCAAAGGATGGACCTGCAGGTGATAATAGCCATGTCTCTACAAGGGTAATGGGAACATATGGCTATGCTGCTCCTGAATATATGGCCACAGGTATAAATGTTTACAAATTACTTGTGACCTCTTTTATATTTCTTTCTCACATGACATAATCATGTCTTCTAAATTATTATGCATCAGTTATATTATAGATGACCAGAAAGAAAATTACTCATCATCAATTCAGGAATCAGTTATATATCCTGTCTTCCAATAGAGTATGTTGTAGACTTGTAGGGAACGACTTTGCCAGTAAAAGATGATATATTTAGATCATTTGTATAACCCATCATGTTATATTATCAGTTATACTCTTGTGAAATGTGCCAGTAAACTTTTAATATATTTTCCTAAGTTGGCATTTCTGGGAATCAGTTATATTATCCTGGCCTCATCATGATGTATTAAAGTATTTGTATTAGATTTTACTGGCAAAGTCTAGTAATTTAGGTTGGATACTTTTAGTTATTTTCCAAACTACAGTGTAGCTTTTTCGCTTCTTTTATTTCTTAATTCCCCCTAACATTAGCAATGAACTGTTGAACAATACTGCACGTTTCATCCTATTAACATTTGGACCTAGAGGGCTGTATCCCTCAGTTGACTTATTTTGTTTCATTTTTTAAATAAGACACCATTATCCAATGTAATGTGAACTGTAATTGGTTTCTAGAAACTATGTAACATGTTTGAAAACTAATTAGCAGTGTGAACTAGACTTTCACTCACTCCTGACTTGTTGCTTTTCACATTGTCTTTTGTAAAGGTCACTTGACGAAAAAGAGTGATGTATACAGCTTTGGGGTTGTACTCCTTGAAATTATGTCCGGCAAACGCACACTTGATAACAACCGACCATCCGGGGAACACAATTTAATTGAATGGGCCAAACCTTACCTCAACAACAAACGCAGGATCTTCCAAGTCATGGATGCTCGTATCGAAGGCCAATACACATTGCGTCAAGCAATGAAAGTAGCTAACCTTGCAGTTCAATGCTTCTCGGTTGAACCAAGATTTAGACCGAAAATGGACAATGTTGTAAGAGTATTGGAGGAAGTACTTCAGGATTCTGAGGACATGGCTGGAGGAGTGGGAAGCTCTAGAGATCAAAGTGCCAAAAGGAGTTCTCATGGTTCAAGTAGCAGTGGTTCAAGCAGCAGTGGTCCTAAACAACATAGAAGTAAGCAACGTGAAACAATAAACTATCAAAGATGAATGTTGTAGCTATCTGCTTCTGCTCTTGAGTTGGCATATTGTATATCATGGTGAATTTAAGCATGGGTCTTTTAAGATATCTGTGATTGTTGTACAGATCTTGATTCGGTAATATGATTAAAATTTTCATTTTTCTACCTCTTTGCAGCTTAACTATCACTTTAAAATGATTTATACATGACAAAATTTTAGTAATTTGAATATTTGTTAGACTTGTTGTATTTACTCTCGGTTAGTTGTTAGACTTACTGTATATACTCTCACTTAGTTAGCCTTATTGTATTTTAATTTTTCTAGTTTAGGGTAGTTTAGTATTTTTTCTCTTGCTTCTTTTAACGTGTATATAAACTCCCTAATGGGCAATTTATCAAATGAGGGATTCATTTTTACCAAATTAACATGGTATCAGAGCAGAAAATTCTCTCTCTCCCTTTCCCTAATCGGTTACACTCTTTCACAAAACTGTAGCCGTTCTTTTTTTCTTCCATGGCAGTCTTCTTCGCCTATGATCACTGATCTTTGATCATCGCATGGCCCGTTCTTTTTTTTCTGCATCTCACTTCAATCCGGTTTCGCATCTGTACGAATTTCAGGTTTTCGGTGCTTAAATTGATTTCCCCTCTCTCAACCGCCGCCACCTCCGCCAACAAAGGCGTTTAGAAGAAGGTACTGCGTTCTCTTCCTAAGCTCACCGCAATCGCTGAATTCGTGGTTAAGTTCTCCGATTGGGCAATCTGTCTTTGGTGTTCTTAAGCATATCTCAGAATCATTGTTCCTTGGTCACTGATTGTTCCTTAATCATTGTTGTTCCTTGCGTTTTTTTTTAATGTTTGTCAATCGCACCTCCTGAATCGCGTTTCTCTTTGCAATCGCGCCACACCTCTTATTTCTGAATCTTCCTCTTCTCTGTGTTGCGTTGCGCTGCAAACACTGGTTCTTACTTCGGTTTCGCAATTCTCGCGCACTTGCAACAGTCTGGTCCTTTTGTTGTTGCATCGATCAGTTTGGCTCAGGTTCGCATCGCACACCATAGTTGGCTCAGGTTATCGCTACTGGTTAATTTCTGGTTTTATTACTGTTTTTCGCAAATTCAAAGTCCAGATTACCTCTGGTTCTTCTATCTACAAGATTGCTGCTCCTATCAGCCTTTTGCATCGCATCTAGTTTCAGGTCAGGTTAACTTTACTTGCTCTCTGAATCTCCTGTTTGTGGATTTGTTGTTACCGGTTACTAGTTGCTACTGACTGTTACTGGTTACTAGTTGTTTCTAATCTCTAGTTGCTGGTGTTACCGGTGGTTGTTATTGGTTCTAGAATTTGGATCGATCCTCTATCGTTTCTATTTTATTTGTCATGGCTCTTGGAAATAGACTGTGCACTCTTGCAACCGAACCAATCACACCATTGATACATGCTTCATCAAGCACAGTTATCCTCCAAATTTGAAGTCCAGGCAATCGATGGCTCCCTCTTCAGTCTCTTCCTCTTTAGGCTTCACAAAAGCTCAAATTCAGAGTCTGTTGTCTTTGCTTTCTTCCTCTGCACCTACCACTACCGCCACTATCTTCATAGCAAGTGCACAACATGTTGCATCTCCTCTCACGGGTTCTGGTAACTCTCTTTTCCTGTGGCTTATAGATTCTGGTGCCACTGACCATATAACATCATCTCTACATTTTTTTGCCACTTATAAAGCCATCCAGCCCATATCCGTGTCTCTTCCTAACGGTACTAAGACAATTGCTTCCTACAGTGGTACTATCTTTTTTACACCTGACCTTATACCGTATGATGTTCTTTACCTTCCTGATTTTCCAAAAACATTATATCTGTTGGCAGACTTCAAGCTTCTAAATATTGCCAAGTACTATTTGTTGATAATGAATGTTTTACAGGAAATGCTTTCTCTGAGTACGATTGGAAACACTAGGTTGGATGGCATGCATTTCTCGATGGTAATTGATTTCAAACCCTCTTCTAGCTCTGTTTCAGCTGTTCATTGTACCGGCCCGACCAACCCTGCAATCAATATTGACCTTTGGCACCATAGACTAGGACATCCCTCAGCTGGTTGCTTCTCCCTTGTACACAAACATAACTCCAACATACCAAATTGTGCTCACACTGCTTGTGATACTTGTTACCTTGCAAAGCAAAAGAAATCACCCTTTCCCTCGAGTTCTTCTATCTCCAACAACATATTCGACTTAATACACGTTGACATATGGGGCCCTTATAGTGTCCCATCCATTCTTGGCCATGAGTACTTTCTTACCATTGTTGATGACAAGTCTCGTTTTACATGGGTTAGACAAATGAAAACCAAAGCCGAAACCCGTTCACACCTCATAAACTTCATCACCATGAGCCACACTCAATTTGGCATTTGTGTTAAAACTGTCAGGTCTGACAATGGTCCTGAATTCCACATACCCGACTACTACCATTCCAAAGGCATCATACACCAACGTTCTTGTACCAAAACTCCACAACAAAATGGAGTGGTTGAATGAAAACACCAACATATCCTAAATGTAGCCAAATCCCTCATGTTTCAATCAAAATGACCCATTCCCTTTTGGGAATTTGCCATTTCCCAAGCTGTCCACATAATAAACCTCCTTCCCTCTCACTCCCTAAATAACCAATCCCCTTGCTACCTATTACATAACATCTCTCCCGACCTCTCCTACCTTTGGGTGTTTGGTTCCTTATGTTATGCTACTACCCATGTTACTCACCGGACCAAGTTTCAACCTAGGACCCGAAAATGTGTCCGCATTGGCCATACCATTGGTGTCAAAGGTTCTCTCCTCTATGACTTGCACAATCATGAAATTTTTTACTCTAGCCACATTTCCTTTTATGAGAACATCTTCCCTCTTGCCACCCCTCACTCCTCTACCCCGATCTTCAACCCAATTCCCTCATCTTCCCCTCCAATACACTTACCCAATGTTACTGACCTTCTCCTACCTTCACTCTCTACATCCCCAATCGACCCTCCACACAATAAATCCGAAAACTAGCAGTTCGCCCTGTCAATCCTCCAGGACCCAAATAACTCAATTTTCGCCCATGAACTATTTGGGTCAATGGATTTGTTCGATCCAAAACTTGAGATAATGGATGTAATCCAAAAAAAGACTCATAAGTAGTTGTTAATGGAGTTGAAGTCACCAAATTCTGAGGAGTTGGTATCAATTTATATCGAATTGCGCCACATATAGTTCCTCTAATTATATTTTCTAAACGAACCAGAGCCAATCCAAATTGATCTTGTAAGAGATCTGCTACGGAACGAATACGTTTATTTTTCAAATGATTCATATCATCAAGTGTACCCATTCCAAATTTCATTCCAATCAAATGATCCGCAGCTGTCAATATATCTCGCGGTAACAAAAATGTATTGTTCTGAGGTATATCAAGATTCAGCCTTCGGTTCATATTTCGTCGACCAATCCCTCCTAATTCACATCTTTGTTGAAATTTTTTTTTTTGTAATTCCGTACATAAAGATTCAGGAAATACAGGATCTCCGCCTACACAAGCAAATTGGCGATAAAACTCCAAAATGGCATTTTCTTTTGACCCGATTTTTTTTTCCTCCTTTTCATTCAGGAAAGACAAGAAAATTTCAGGGTAACAAACGTTCTCTAGAATTTCGCTTAAATTCGAACCCATAGCTGATGATAGAACTAGAATAGATATTTTCTGTTTCCTACTTACACGAGCCCATATCCTTGCTTTTCGATCAATCTCTAACTCTAATCTTCCTCCCCAATCTGATATTATGGTGCCGGTATAGACCGAAATTCCGTTATGGTCCAATTCTGACCGATAATAGATACCTGGGCTTTGCAATATTTGATTGATTACAATTCTGTATATTCCATTTACTATAGAAGTTCCCAGGGAATTCATTAGAGGAATGTTTCCAATAAAAATTATTTGTTCTTGGATATCCCTACAGTTTTTCCAAATTAATCCCGCAGATATATATAATTCAGAGGAATATGTAAGTGATTCATATACAGCATCGTTTTCTTTTATCGAGGGTTCGACCAATTGATATGTTTCCACAAATAATTGAAATTCAATTTCTTGATCTGTATCTTCAATTTTTGGAAACTTAAAAAGTTCTTCTGTTAAGCCCCGATCAATGAATCGACAAAACCCTTCAAATTGTATTTGATTCAATCCGGGTAGTGTAGACATTCCTTCATTTCCAACCCCAAGCATTTTCAATTTCCCCATTTCATTTATTTTATAGAAAATATCCCACGCTGTCATTCTTCATCGAATCACATGAATATATTTAGCAATAATGGAATTTCGGTTCTTTTTACTTTACTGAATCACATGAAATTTTACCTAACTTCGTCTATGAAATACCTATTATGAAAAGAGGAATAAATATAATTTTATACGCAAATTGGAATTGGAATTTTTTTGTAATAAAACAAACCGATCTAATCTATCTAACTTGTAATATAAATCGACACAAATTTATAAAATTCACCTAGACTTCGGGGGGGTTTTTAAGAATTAAGAATCTCAAAACAAAAATTGAATTCGGGATTTGCTCGGCTCGATGAGATAAAGATAGAATCTAATAAGCAGAAACAATATAGTATTGATTTTTTTCGCACTTCCCTTTTCAATTGTTCCAAAACGAATTCGAATTCACAAAGAAGAGAGATATTTTTACCTTTTTTTTAGAATTTGAGAATACGATTGCAGTGCGTAAAAAGACTAGGATTTATTAAACATGCATAGATCTAACCCCAACTATAGCTATCTATGTCTCTTACTTTATTCCAGTCATATTTGTTCGGGACAGCGCGTATGTCGTGTTAATTTCTTTTTTCTATTCATCATCAATTCAATCAATCTATTTAATAAAAAATTGGCACAAAAATGGACGCACGAGAATTTCTTTAAAATTCCCTATAATATTCGGTATCATATACGAATAAGATACCCGATTCTATAATATCTGTGTAAGAATAAAAATTTATGTTCTGGGGTTGACATATATTCACCGTTGCTGTTATAATTTCAATTATAATTGAAATTGAGAAGGATTCTTTTTCAATAAAAAAACCAATATTGATTGGTTATGTATCAATTTCGATTTTGTTATCTCATTAAGAAAAAACCATTTTCGATTCAGATTCAGGAATTTGTAGTTAATGGTTGCGCTTTGTCCCGACATTTTTGCTTTTGTGACTGAAAGCTATACGTTTTTGAATAGAAAAGGGAGGAGATCCCTTTGAAAAAGGGGATTACAGAAAATGGAATTTAAGATACAAACACATCAAAAAAAGAAGTTTAGAACCCCGTCCCTTTTTTGTTTGGTTTTTTGAGGGGAGGGGTATTCTCATATATTTTTTTTGTATTATTTTGGCGATATGGCCGAGTGGTAAGGCGGGGGACTGCAAATCCTTTTTCCCCAGTTCAAATCCGGGTGTCGCCTGATCGACAAGAGAATTGAAATAGTTTATTCCGTTTTGTTGATCGAGGAAGCAAGTGCGGCAAAAGGACTTTTGAGACTTGTTTGATGCAAAATTCTAAGCATCAGTAGGTTTGTTCTCTAAAATGCTTAAAATCTTTTTGTCTCGAATTCAATGAAAAATTCATTTATAGTAGGTAGTGAAAAGGAATCGAAATGATAGTACTTTTACTCCACTACTACTGTAGTGTTCGTCTACAGATTGGGTCTTGAATAAGAAGGGATAGGTCGGACGGGAAATATAATTCCATTTTTCGGGTTGAAGAAAAGCCTTGTATACAGACTTATGTAAAGTATATGAACACTTCTGCATTATTAGTTAGATTAATAATCTAATTAGATTTCTTTTTTATTATTAATTTTTTTTTTCAATTCTACTAGAAATCAGATAAGAACTTGTTAGATGTTATAATTGGATTTATTGAATTGTTTCATCAATTATGTTATCCAGGAATCTTTTTTTGACTCTGTACCAGCGATTCCACTATTATTATTATAAAATTTTTAGTGAAAATTAAATAAGAAAAGAATACAAGAAAAATTAGTAAACAATAATGAAATAATTCCTTCATATTGATAGCGATAGGAGACAAAATTTACATGGATATAGTAAGTCTTGCTTGGGCTGCTTTAATGGTAGTTTTTACATTTTCCCTTTCCCTTGTAGTATGGGGAAGAAGTGGGCTCTAAGGGTACTATTAATTGAGTTAAGGGATCAAACTGTATCAATTGTTTGATAGCTGGGTTCTGAAATTTTTTAACGATTGAATTTAGTTATTTGATTAATACTAATTAATTAAATGCAATTATATCTGCATTTTTTAATTCTATTGTATTCCAGTGGTGGAATGTATTCTATGTATAATATTGAAAATACTCTTTCAATCAAACAAATATTTGAATTGTAACCATCTTCGTATTTTGAAAGTAAAGGGAATACAAATAATGGGAAATGGATTCCCATTCCAACCAAATTGTTTCTAAGATTTCTATTTCGATGAACTGGTTACTACCAATCTTTTCGAAATATGAAAAACTTTTTTCATAGAATTCATGGAACCCCCGGATCATCTGTCAATTATTTAATAAATTCATTTTTTGGAATGCTAAAATACTATATGGATTTCATAAAATTTTGCTGATTGTAGTCTGATCATTTCGTTTAAAACTAAGACCCGAAATTGAAATCCTTTTTTCATTTTTTTTTATTCAATCATTATCAATCATTGCATTGATAAGAAATCAGAAGTCATGTTTAAGTAAAACTAGAGATTAGTTACTTTGACTTACCGTTTTTACGTAAATTATAAGTAAAAAGGCAGTAGGAACTAGAATGAAGAGTGCAGTAGCTATAAATGCGAGAATATTTACTTCCATAATCTCTATGTTTTCTTTCTCTTTAATTTCTAATAAAATTAATACTTCGGGATTTAATCCCATATAAATGTTCAATCTTTCGGCGTTAAATTCAATGGTATCAATTTTATCTCGATGATATCAAATCGAATCAATATCACGAATAACAATATCTGAGCTATCAAATCGATTCATAGTCGAGAATTAAATAGTATAACATAGGAAGATCTTTTATCCATACCAAATAAAAAAAATTTACTTTCTGATGCAATCAAAAATTCCTTATTTTTATTTCTTTCTTCATCGGAACCTTTACTTTATTATTTATATTATATAAATATAATATATTGTATACCTTAAACTAAAAAAGAAATAAAAAAAAGGGGGGGTCCCTGTTAGAAATAATATTTTTTTGATTGTATTTATATCCATCGGGACTGACGGGGCTCGAACCCGTAGTTTCCGCCTTGACAGGGCGGTGCTCTGACCAATTGAACTACAATCCCAGGGAATAAATCGTATAGCATACATATTCTTACAATTTCATTCAAACCCTTTTTTTCTATTTGATTTGAGATTCAACCGTTGCCGTTGTACTGTAACTGAAAGAGGCGGGCTTTTTTATATATTGATATAAAAGATATATATATTGATTTGATATAAAAAATATATATGGATCTGCACTTTAGCGCAGATCGACACGGATTACGAGTAATCCGTTCGTTATTGCCAAATCAATTGAAAAATTAATCAATGAAAAAAAAAAGACTCTTTTTTTTTTTTACTTTAATGTTTTTCTTAGACTTTATACTTACAGATCCTGTACGGAATTTAGCAAAATCCTAATTCCTAATTTGTAGAAAAAATATGTAATGTAATACGGACGTATCCGAGCACATCGGTCATTTTCATAAAACAACAAATGGTGGATCATCCAATTTTTGGGCCGAGCTGGATTTGAACCAGCGTAGACATATTGTCAACGAATTTACAGTCCGCCCCCATTAACCACTCGGGCATCGACCCAGGAAGAATCAATTTCAGTCGTTAATTGATAATCCCGGATTGATCAATTTCCTTTCATAGTAACCTACCCCCAGGGGAAGTCGAATCCCCGTTGCCTCCTTGAAAGAGAGATGTCCTAAACCACTAGACGATGGGGGCATACTTGCCCAACCGCCATTATACTATGTTCATAGTATGAACAGTTTTTTGAAATTGTCAATATAATGGAGTGATATGATTCGATGAAATATTTGAATTAGTGTAATGGGTACATGTATCAATGAAATGAATTTCGTGTTATGATGAGGATGACTTTAATTCGAATCGGTTTTGAAAAAATGCATTCCATTGATATTTATCAAATCCAATAAAAATCATTTTTTAACTATACTCTATTCATATCACTAGGTAAATCCAATTTATTATTCCTTAATGAGTTACTATGTACAAAAAATAGATCTATGTAAATATATTCTAATCTTATTTATATATATTATATTATTCGTATTATATTATATATAATAACTATATGCAGTAATATGGAGTAAAACATAGATGTAGTAAACTCATATGGGCTGGTTCCTTATTTCGGAATTGAATCAAAAGAGGCCCCTTTAACTCAGTGGTAGAGTAACGCCATGGTAAGGCGTAAGTCATCGGTTCAAATCCGATAAGGGGCTTTTAACTTTTTTTTTTTCATAAAATGCCAAGAGTAGTATTCCTATTTGAGAGATATTATTGATATTTATTGATATTTGTAAGAAGTTTCCGTTTGTAACTAAAATAAAAAACTAAGGATATAGTAGAATTTCATTAAAAAATGGAATTTTTAACTTATTAATTCTAATCTAATAAGTAAGTTATTATGATTATGCTAATTATTCGAGTCTAGTAGTAAACTGATAAACTAATTCTAGTTAGAAAGGAAAATATTCTTATTTCTATATATAATTATTTCTATAATATATATATATATATTCTTTATATATATTCTTTTTTTAGAATGTGATATCTCCTATAATTATCAGATAGTCCTATTTTTTTTGATTGGAATCAAAAAAATGGGAAAAATTCTAAAAAAAAGTAAGTGGACCTAACCCATTGAATCAGAACTATATCTACTATTCTGATATTCAAATTGGATAGAAATGAAATTCGAACAGTGGATCTTTTTTTGTTTTGAATATCTCTTTGGTTTGGACTCCGTAAGAATCTGTCGATATTTCTGATTAAATCTTATTGTTCCTAGAGGTTTTTTTTCGATAGGAATAAATTGCTACTCCCCTACTTCACGCAGAAGGGCTTTTTGTAAGTTCCAACATACAACTCATTTGACTTTAAAATATATTTTTCCGATTTTCCGAATACAAGAAAAGATCAAATTACATTAGAAATAATAGAAAAATCCATTAACTATTTCTTTTTATTTCACGAAGAAGATTCAAGAATAAGTAAGATTATTTGATAAAAGGAGAGTAGTAGATCTTATCTGGTTTACGAGTCATAAGACAATTACTGATTCATGGCTTAGGGTATTTAAAAGAATAGAAAGGAATTAAGTTCATGGATTTGACCTAGGTTAGGTATCAGCAGACTAAAAAAGGATTTTTCTATTCGAAACCTATTAGATTAAAGAAGGGACAGTCTACGAGAAATCATATATAAAATGAAAAAAGCCTCGAAGGTCCCATCCCTGAAAATGCTATGAGGTGTTCGGAAATGGTTGAAGTAGTTGAATAGGAGGATCACTATGACTATAGCTCTTGGTAAATTTACCAAAGATGAAAATGATTTATTTGATATTATGGATGACTGGTTACGGAGGGACCGTTTCGTTTTTGTGGGTTGGTCCGGTCTATTGCTCTTTCCTTGCGCCTATTTCGCCGTGGGGGGTTGGTTCACAGGTACCACCTTTGTAACTTCATGGTATACCCATGGATTGGCAAGTTCCTATTTGGAAGGTTGTAACTTCTTAACTGCTGCAGTCTCTACTCCTGCTAATAGTTTAGCACACTCTTTGTTGTTACTGTGGGGTCCTGAAGCACAGGGAGATTTTACCCGTTGGTGTCAATTAGGTGGTCTATGGACTTTTGTTGCTCTCCACGGTGCTTTCGGATTAATAGGTTTTATGTTACGTCAATTTGAACTTGCTCGATCTGTTCAATTGCGGCCTTATAATGCAATCACATTCTCTGGTTCAATTGCTGTTTTTGTTTCTGTATTCCTAATTTATCCACTGGGTCAGTCTGGTTGGTTCTTTGCGCCTAGTTTTGGTGTAGCAGCTATATTTCGATTCATTCTCTTTTTCCAAGGTTTTCATAACTGGACATTGAACCCATTTCATATGATGGGAGTTCCTACCACAGAATCTACTTCCCCTTCACAAAATTCCTCTCCCTCTCCCCCTCCCATGGCCTCACCTACTACCCCTCCCCTACTATACCTCCCTCTCCTCCCAAACAGTCTACTCGAACTCGTATTGCTCCCAGTTACCTTCAAGAATATCATTGTAACTCAATCCATTCAACTAATGTTGCCAATGCGTCCTCAGGTATTTATTTTCCTATCTCTCATTTTTTGTCATATGATCATGTATCCCCCTCCCACAAAACTTTTGTTTCAGCTATCTCTAGCCTTGTTGAGCCCTCCTTATATGCTCAAGCTGTTAAGCATGATTGTTGGAAGGAAGCCATGAACAAAGAAATTCAGGCCTTAAAGAAAAAGCAACACATGGACTATTACTCAACTACCTCTTGGTAAGAAACCTATTGGATGCAAATGGGTCTATAAGACCAAACTTAGAGCTGATGGCTCCCTTGAAAGGTATAAGGCACGCCTTGTGGCAAAGGGCTTTACACAACTTGAAGGTGTTGACTACTCTGAAACCCTTTCTCCGATTGTTAAAATTACCACTCTGAGACTGGTATTGGCACTTGCAGTAGCTTGCAATTGGTATTTACATCAGTTGGATGTTAATAATGCATTCCTTCATGCGACTTGCATGAAGAGGTCTATATGCGGGTTCCTCAAGGGTTTGAAACTTTTGCACCTAATTATTGTGTAAAAACGTGTGCAAGTATACACAGTCCAACAAGTAGTATATGATAAGAAAAGATCGTTCCCACGAGGATTGAGGTCTAAAATGTGCTTAATTTGGCTAGCAAATTAGTGAGGTAAAATAAATAGACACAAGTTTTTGAAAGCATTTTAAATAACAAATTAAGTAAAAGGGTGTGAAAATCAGTATTGAGAATGAGTTGGAATGTGTTCACTAAGTAAATCCTTTTTAGTGCATTAGTGCCGCGTCTAATGCTGTAACAATAGATGTTGTCGCAATAGTTGCTGTTTTGTCAAACACTTCCACTAGGATTTCTCTACAATAGTCTATGTCTAGACCCTAAATAGGTACTCCCTAGGCTACGCATGCACCCACAGTGTTCATCTCATGGATTTTGCCCTCCTATGTCTAGGGTTTAAGCAAGAAGCATTAAAGTGTCTTTTACTACTTACTATCCATGTTATTTTTTGAGATCTATTCATAAACCATTTCTGTCATTGCCACGGTTTCAAATTCCCCTAGCCTTCTCATTTTAGTTAGCACCTCCTTCATGAACTTTGCATAGTTGGGCATTTGTTGAAGGGACATTGATGTGAAGTTGCTTTAGCACCTCTAGAAATTTGCCAAATTGCTTGTCTTGCTGAGCCTTCAATATTTGAGGAAAGGGTGGATCTGGCAAAGCTTGATCAAGCTTAGGTGAAGTTACTGGTGCAGAGTCAGATGCTGCAGCATCTGTTGTGGCAGCATCTTTTACATCATGTTTTCCATTTTTTTTCAGTTTTTTCATTTTTTTTTCTTTCCACCACCTTGATCAAGTGATGGTCCTGCCAAATCCTTCCCACTCCTTAAAGATATAGCCTTGCAAGTTGATACCTCTTTCCCTTTTGAAGATAAAGCTTCAGTAGTAGAAGGTAATGTTCCACTAGGTCTTTGGGTTAGAGCAGTGGCTATTTGACCAATTTGATTCTCCAAGTTCTTGATAGCAGCCCCTTGAGTTTGATATTGAGTTTTGGTTTCATTCATGAAAGCTTTGAGCATAGCCTCCATAGAATTACCAGCTGCTGCATAGCTTTGAGTTTTGGTTTCATTCATGAAAGCTTTGAGCATAGCCTCCATAGTCCATAGAATTACCAGGTGGTGTAGCTGGAGCTGCTGCAGGTGCTGCAGTACTCCATTTGAAATTGGGATGATCTCTCCATCCTAGATTATAGGTACTGGTGTTGCGCCCGAAAAATCCGGTTTGGGACTTTTCGTTTGACAACGCGGAACAAGTTTGGAGCCGCCACCAATATTTTTATTTTAAGACCAAAACATTGAAAAAAAGTCCTTGAAAAGGCGGATGGTCTTTTGAAAACGTAGAGATGTAGGTTCGGGGGTCGGTTAGGTACGGGGAAGGTATTAGCACCCTGCACCTTCTTTCTACCGAAAGGGAACCATTAACTTGATGTGTGGTTTAGACAAAAGTTTGAGTTGAAAGCAATTTATTCTACTTCTTTTCTTTTCTTTTCTTTAAGGTTTGTTTTATTGAAAACAAGAGGGAAGAAGAATATTTTGGGTTATCTTTGAAAATCAAGACAAAACAAAGATTTTTTAAGAGTGTGCTTGACGGGACAGGACCCCGCTCCTACGTATCTCCCGGTGCGATGGAGAATTCAAAGCTACGTAGTTCTCGGTTTTTGGTTTTGAAAACGGCTTAAGGGGTTTTTCGCAAATGGGTGAGCGTTTGTGAAGACCGAACAACAACAGTTAGAATGGCCTCACTACTAACTCTTTTGAAAATGAAATCATCATTAATGACCTAAACGGCAACGGCGCGATTGGTCATCAGTGACAATTGGTTTTACTTTTGAGGAATAAGTTTTCGAAAATAGGATTGAGCTTTTGTGAAGACCGAACAACAATGGTTAGAATGGCCTCACTACTAACTCTTTTGAAAACAAAATCATCATTAACAACCTAAACGGCAACGGCGCGATTGGTCGTCAATGACAATTTATTTTATTCTTGTTTTGAAAATAAAAGGGTTTTCTTTTATTAATGAATCTATGAAAGAGGTTTTAGAAAAAAGTAGAACACTTCAAGTCAATTCTAAATCCATAACCAAATGCAAATGAATGAACGAGACTCATACTTCAACAATCAAGCAATCATGAACATATTATTCATCAACCAAGATTAAGCATGCCAATACAATCAAGGGATTCAATTATCAAAGATGCAAAACAAAGTTCTCAAAGCAATTGTGTTGTGTGGGTGAGAATTGCTACGGGACGAGCAACAATCTCAAAGGAATGTATTTACCCTAATGACTCTATGCTACAACAAGCAAGTAGACTTACGTCTTCATTAGGAGGTCATACATGTAGAAAGGATGGCACACAATTAAGTCAAGATATTTAAATGGCATCATGAACAAAAGAATGCAATTGATCATAAGCATAGGATATTCTTAGTTTAAATGAGTAAGCATGTGGATATGAATGCACGGTTGGGTGATGATGCATGAGCATACAAGGAATAAATGAGCATTATTGAATGCAATTTTGTTTGATTTTGAAGTAATTGACATGGCATGAATGCATGAACATTTGGTTATTGAATGCAAGACATGATATTAATGAATGCATGAACATTTAAGAATGAATGCAAGGCATAACACTATTGAATGTATAACATACTTGTTTATGAATGTATGTATGGCATACAAGGATGCATAAACATGTGATAGAATAAAAGAATACAAGATGCATAAGCATATAAGAATGCATGAACATGCGAGTATATGGGAGTATGCAAGTACTAGTGTGCAAGCATGAGAGTGTGTTGCATGGATGATGTAAATAAATGAAATGCAAAGCTTAAAAATGTTTTGGTAAGAAGTAGTAAAAAGTTAGAGTAAGGATGTAGTAAAAATGTTTTGATGAATGAAGGTAAAAATGTTTCAATGAATGAGGTAAAAACTCTTAGTAAAAACTTAATGAAGAGGTAAAAGTAAAATGGAAAAATCTTTTTATGTTTTAGATGAATAGTTAATGAATAGGCAAAAAAAACCAAAGTGGTAAAATCTTTTTAGGTTTTTTTGTTAAAAAGTTAATGAAGTGGTAAAGTAAAATGGTAAAAAGTAAACAAACACAATTGCATAACTTGCACTTGCCCAAACACAATCAAAATGACAATTTTCAAGCAATCAAAGAGGGCAAAAATAGGCCTTATGGCCGAATGCATAGCAAGGAAAACTCAAGCACAAATTTCATCATGTTCTTGCAACGAAATCACATCAATGAGCATATGAACATAAACCCTAGGATCTACCCATACATTTGATGCTCAAACAATTGTCATTCCATCATTTATTTCAACTCAAAATCAAAGGACATGCAAGAACAATAAAAACCCTAATTTCTACCTATGAACCTAAAAGCATAGTTGGCTAGATCCACTTTTTTTATTTAACTTAAACACCATAAAAGAACAAAGAAATGCATGAACCACTAAAACACTACATGGTCGAAACCTTTTTTGAAAGAAAGTGATGTTTTATTTCATGAACTTTAGTGAAAAATGTGTAAAAATGCAAAGGAAATTAATCAAGCACAAGAACAACTCCTTCAAGGCCAAGGACCCATCTCAAACACCCAAGGCTCCCTAAGTCCTTGTCAAAATGTTTGAAATGGATCCTCAAAGCAACAAAAACAAGCAATCAATAAGGAGTTGGGAGTAGAAGAGAGATTATGCAAGAAGAACTAGATATGAGATGCAAAGTTTCAAAGCTTACCTCAAAATCATAAAGAAATGAAGAAGGAGATGATATGAACACAAAGATTGCTAGCTCTTAGCAATTTGATGATGCAACCTTGAAGAGAATGGAAGGAATGATGATGATCTAACAAGAAATGGAAGGTTTCATGGTGAAAAATTGAAGAAAATATATGGAAGAGAGGGGAAGAAGCTACGGTTTTGGGGTGAGGAAGGAGAGGGAGAGGAGGTGTTTTTGGTGTGATAGGGTTTTAGTATAGGAGAATGAGAGGCCAAAGGATCTTTAGGTGTGGGAATGAGGGAGTATTTATAGAGTTATTTTAGGTTTAGGGGCAATTGGGTCATTGGCCTTACTAAGTGCTCTAGGATTGAGTTTTAAAATTAAATGGAGGGCTAGGATTAAAGGTCACTTGGATTGAGGGTATTGAGAAAACACAAAAGGTGAGAGTGAGAGAGTGGGGGCGAAAATGAGGGAAGGGAGTGAGGGTTTTTGTAAAAAAAAAACTTGTCTTATTTTAGGAATAATGTGAGGCAAAAATAGGGTTAGGGGTATGATTGGGATGGAATGTTACCAAAGAGGAAAATTGGTGTTTCCTTATGAAGAGGTTAGTGTAAGTGAGTGAGGTAATTTACCAAAAAGGGCATGAATCCTCATTAGAGTGAGTGAGAATTGGTGATATGCACCAAAGGAGGAGGTTTAAGAATGGTACAAGGCATATTCCTTCAAGATAAGGAATAATAGTACAATAGAAGAGTGTGGAAGAATTTTGTGAGAGGGAGAGAGAGAGAAGGAATTTCGAAATTGTGGGGGGGAGAGAGAGAGAGGATTTCGAAATTGTGGGGGGAGAGAGAGAGAGAGGAAAAAAAAACTTGTTTTTGGTCTTTTGTCTTATTGAGGACACTTCCTTCTTTTTGAGTTTTTAAATTTTGGGCATGGGAATAATAGTGCACCTATTGGAAATGTGTCACATATTTTTTTTTGGGCACCATAAAATATCCTTCTAATCACTCATGACAATAAAAATTGTCACTTAATAATTGAGGAATATTTAATAGTCTTTTTTCATTTTTTAGGCACTAAAAATAGGAAAAATGCATTTTTAATTATTTTGGACTAGGACTTTCTTTCCAAAAATTATACACAAATTACCCTTGGTAGAGTAACATGTATGCCACATCCTTGACTTGGTCTTGGTCCAAAAATAATTAATTTGCTTTTATTTGAATGCCCGAAAATGCAAAAATATGCACTATTTTATTTTCTGAAATTCCTAAAAATTAAGAAAAATATTTTTGACTTTGGCGGACAAAATTGGGGTATGACAGCTGCCCCTCTTTATTTATATTTTACTAGAAAATGCGAAGTGTATTCAAATTTTCATAGTACAAATAGAAATAAAGATAAAATAGACGTCAATTTTGTCCGTTTAGAGGGGAAATAGAGGATTTGAGAATGAACAGGGAATGGTTAACACTTGGCGCATTAACCGAGGAAGGGAAAAAAAATGAAGGACCACTCAGGGTCTGAAGGAGCACTAAGGCTCTGAAGGACCACTCAGGGTCTGAAGGAGAACTAAGGCTCTGAAGGACCACTCGGGGTCTGAAGGAGAACTAAGGCTCTGAAGGACCACTCGGGGTCTGGAAGGCTGCCTAGGCCTTAATTGAAGGACCATCGTGGTCTGAAGGAGCGCTACTAGCTACGGTACTAGCAAAACGGTCTGAGGGGGCCTTTATATTCGAGCGGCCATGATGGGTCAAGATCAGATCCGGAACTGATATGTTGACCATGAAGGACGTCCACTATGTCTTAGGCTGACACAACTAGTCTGAAGGACCACTCGGGGTCTGAAGGACTTACCCGCAGCTCGAATACGAGGTGAAGTCTGCTTTTGAAGGGACGCTTGGGTCCTGAAGGGATTCACGAATCCTGCTGATTGATTGATTGAAATGACCAATGTTGTCGCACTGAGTTGAGGTACCTGCATACGTCAGTTGATGCAAGGAATGGTGCATGGAGTATGGGTGCATGTTATGCAAGGGCATGTTATGCATGTGCATGCAATGCTATGATTATGGTGTAATGATGAATGTGGTGGAACGCTCCTGAAGTTTTTCTTTTGGTCTGATTGTTTTTTTTCTTCGATCAGCCTTATTTTTCTGATCGTTTGTTTTTCTTTGCTTGTTTTCTTTTGCTCTTTATGAAATGCGAATATGCAAATGTAGTGCTTTGATGCAAAGATTGATACTTGTAATGCAAGTGTGCGATGCAATGACAGTGATTCATGTTTTGATGAATGGAATGCTCTTGTTTTATTTTCTACTCATTTCTTTCTCTTTTCATGAAAGGCGGGCATGCGAATGCAATGTTTCGATGAGTGGCATGAAGAAATGAACGATAATGGAATGACGAATGACATGGGGAGCCCTTGTGTTGCCTTGCATGATACACATGTGATGCTTTGATGCAAGGACTTTGGTTCTTTCCCTTTTATGAAATGCAAACATTAATATGATGCAAATGAAATGCTTGAGTGCAACTGTCGTGGTACATGGGGCGATGATATGAAATGGTTGATTGGGAAACATAGGCATTTTGGATGACATGCGATGAATGCATGAAATGCGAATGCAAATGAAATGTTTGGATGCAAATGTTATGATGCATAGTGTGATGATATGAGTGGCTGGGGTACAGAAACATTTTTTTATAATGATGAGATGGGATGAGTGCATGAAATGCGAATGTGAATATGATGTGAATGAAATGCTTGGATGCAAATGTTATGACATGGGATGACGTGTTTTTGCTTTTTCTTTCTTTATGATGCAATGCTTTGATGCTTGATGGAATGAAATGGAAGATTTTTTTTGCTTTTATCCGTTGCTTCTTTTTTTGTTGCCTTTCATGAAATGATGATGATGGCACGACGCAAATGGGACACTATGATAAACAAAATGGAACGCCTAAATGCATGAGGCGAAAAATAAGATATGAATGATTGGGGTACTTGAACACTTTTGTGATGATGAGATGCAAGACTTTGAATGCAAGGAATTGAGATGATTATTGACCATTCTGTTGAAAAAATTGAATTTGATTCAAACTCCGGTGTTCTCAAGATTTTTATTTACAAACAAGCTCACTTGTTTTCTCTTCCTTCCAATGACGACTGAATCTTAGATATCGCATGACTTACTTGTGTTCTCTCTCTTTGAAGCATTGTCTAGTAAGCATGCATAGGAGTGCAAATGTGAATGAGTGAGTCCGTTAACTTGAGATTGGTTTAGAACATGTATGACAAGTGAAGGGATGACAGACAAGATTATTGCCGACGCTCATGAGGGACCAAGGGATGCAAGACTGCCCCGGTTCGGGTTTTTGATGAGTGAATAAGCTTGCCTCTGCCTGGTGGTGCTAATGACTAGGGGTGTAGGAGATGATGAGTTGGAAACACTTCGGCTCTTGGGATGACAGGTGGAATGAAAGGGGTTTTGTTTCAACCCACAGAGTTTGGTGTTGCCCCAGTCATGACGAGACAAAGTTGCCCCAATTAGAATGACAAGGCCTTATTTAGGATAGTGAGTTGAGAGATTGCCCCGGTGAGGTTTTTATGGGAATGAATGAGGTGAAGGAATGGGAATGCACTTGCCCCACTTTGGAATGACATTTCAACGGTTTCTTTGAGTGAGGTTGTGAAAGGTGACAGAGTTATGGTGATGGTTATGAACGGAGGGTGGTATGTGAATGGGATAGACGATGAATGAATTTCCCCATGGTTGAGTGGAGTGAGAGGTGAAGGAAATGCCCCCTAGTACACATCTTTGGTTCTCTTTAAGAAAAACTCAAATGCAATGAAAGTTTTGACTTTTAGTATGAAAGAAGCCTCACTTGGTGATCACTAAACCTTGTTTTAATGCAACTTGAACTAGGGGTGTCAAAAAAACCCGGACCCGCGGGTACCCGCGGGTAAAACCCGTCACGGGTCCGGGGTGGGTAGTTAAACGGGTACCCGCGGGCCAAATAAACGGGTATTTTGGCTACCCGTCAATAAACGGGGCGGGTCCGGGTAGCGGGGTACCCGTGCCCGCGGGTACCCGTACCCGTTAGTGCAGATAATTGCCCTCATATATATACCATCATAAAAACCAAATCCCTAAATTGTTTTCGCTGTGAGCCTGTAGTCAGCCGCAAATTCACATCTTCACATCACGCATCATCTTCAGATCATCATATTCACATCTTCTCCTTCAGGACCTTCACGCATCATCTTCTGATTCTTCTCCTTCACGCATCTGTTGTTCTCATCCTTCAAGGTTCACGCATCTGTCCCTTCCCTCAGTTCTCATCCTTCACGGTTCACGCATCCTTCACGGTTCACGCATCCTTCACGGTTCACTCAGTCGCCGCGTCGCTTCTTCGCGCTTCTTCCTCACTCAGTCGCCGGCGTCGCTTCTTCTTCCACCAGCATCTGCGACTTCGGTTTCCCTCACTCAGTCAGTCACCAGCGTCGCTTCTCACTCAGTCGCTTCTTCGTCGGTTCACGCATCTTCGGTTTCCCTCGCTCTGTTTTCGTTTCCGCTTCTTCTTCCTCACTCAGTCGCCGGTGCCGCTTCTTCAAGGTTGGTTACCTGATTTACGGTTGTTACTAAATTTGCGTATGTTGATTTATGTTGATATACCTGATTTGCTATAGCTGATTTGCGTTGTTTATTTATGTTGATATAGCTGATTTCCGTATGTTGCTAAATTTGTTAGCTGATTTATGTTAGCTGATTGATGATAATGAATCATGTTGCTAAATTTGTTCCTGATTTATGTTCCTAAATTTGTTAGCTGATTTATGTTAGCTGATTTATGTTAGCTGATTGATGATAATGAAGCATGTTGCTAAATTTGTTCCTGATTTATGTTGATATACCTGATTTGCTATAGCTGATTTATGTTCCTGATTGAATCATGTTAGCTGATTTACCTGATTTGCTGATTGATGATAATGATAATAAATACAAGGCTGATTGAATCATGTTGCTAAATTTGCGTATGTTGCTGATTTACCAAATCTATAGCTGATTGAATCATGTTCATTTATAGTAACAATGTTCATTTATAGTAATAAATCTCCTGATTGAATCATGTTCATTTATAGTAACAATGTTGCTAAATTTGTTTATTTGTAGAATGTCTACTCAACATACCTCTACCCCTATGGAAATTGGGACTAATGCGGGTGAATCTATTGTGGGTGAATCAAATGTGGGTGAATCAAATGCGTGTGCTCCTTCTATGAATGTAGAAACAAATTCAACTCCTACCGATGAAGTTGAAAGCTTACTTCCAACTGAAATCGAAGGTCGTCAAAGAAAGCTAACTTCCAATGTTTGGAATCATTTTAAAAAGCAAAAAATAGGTGAAAAGATGAGGGCCATTTGCAACTACTGTGGAGTAGATCTTTTAGGTGCATCAAGTCAAGGAACATCACACTTGCGCAAGCACTTTCTTTGTTGCACCTGTCGCACAACTAGAGATATTAGGCAAGCTTTTATCAAAACTGAGAATGTTGGAAATGAAACAGTAGTGGTTGGTTCTTATGCATTTAATCAAGATGCAGCAAGGCGTTCAGCGGCTAGAATGATTGTTCTTCACGAGTATCCTATGAAAATGGTTGACCATGTTGGTTTTAAAGACTTTTGTGCTACTATGCAACCTTTATTTAAGGTTGTTTCCCGCAACACTATCAAGGCCGACATAATAAAACGTTTTCAAGAAGAGAAAGAGAGTACATTGAAGCTTTTGTCAAAGAATCAAAGTCGTGTTGCAATCACTACTGATATGTGGACAGCTAGCCACCAAAATAAAGGCTACATGACGGTCACAACTCATTTCATTGATGATTCATGGACCCTACAAAGTAGACTTGTAAGGTAAAATCACTAAACCTTCTTGACTTTGTTACAATTGTTATTTTGTTTACATCTTGTTCTTATTTAAATTTCAATCTAATTTTATATCATAGGTTTATTTATGTGCCTGCTCCTCATACTGCAAAAGTTCTAGCTGATGTTTTAGTTGGGTGTTTGATGGATTGGAATTTAGATAGAAAGTTGTCTACATTGACTGTTGATAATTGCTCTACAAATGATGCTATGATTAAGGAGATTTTTGATAAAATTCCACTTAGCTCACTTATTTTAAGAGGTCAATTTTTTCACATGAGATGCTGTGCTCACATATTAAATTTGATTGTGAAAGATGGTTTGTTAATAATCTCTAAGACTATTGAGAATGTTAGAGAAAATGTGGATTTTTGGAGAGCAACACCCAAAAGAGAGGAGAAATTCATAGAGACATGTGGACAACTGAGCATCTCATATAACAAAAAGCTTATTTCTGATTGTAAGACTAGGTGGAATTCTACCTTTTTAATGCTTAAGGTTGCCATAGAATACAAAGATGTGTTTAGTCGATTGGCACAGCGAGAAACTCAATATAAAACTTTGCCCAGTGAAAGTGATTGGATGATGGCAAATGAAATTTGTGATAAGTTGGAAATATTTTATGAAGTCACACAACTATTTCCTGATTCTGTTATTTATACAATGGCCGCATCTATGAATGAGAAATTTGACAAGTATTGGGGTGTGATCAATGAGGTCATGGTTGTAGGCATTATGTTAGATCCCAGGTACAAACTTTACATGGTTGATATTTTTTTCCCTGGGATTTATGGAGAGAAAGCTGGTGAAAAAATTGCTGCGGTAAAATCTATTTGCCAAGATTTGGTAAATGAGTATGAGATGAAAATTAAGGGTAAGGAAAGTGTCTCTTCATCTTCAAGTTCAAATTCAAATGTAGATCTTAGTGTTGGTAAGAAAGATCCTTGGAAGTTGAAATTTGATGAATATGTTAGTACAGTACAAAATGAAAGGTAAAAACATTAATGCAAGTTTAGAGGCATTGATGTGTCTCCAAGATTGGCTATGGACTGAAATGAAAGGTAAAAACATTAAATTTTATTGAAAATAGATTGATTATTTATTGCAAGTTTTTAATTAAATTGTTTGTTTGTAGGCTCTTCAAAATCAAAAGTTGACAATATTGAATTTAACGGAGTTCTGGAAGATGCTGATGTTGATATTGTAAGTAATATTTCTACAATTTAATTTCAAAGCTTATAAATATGGTTGTTTGGGTTTTAATTTTAAATTGTTTTTTGTTTCAGGAAACAAGTGAACCAAGTGGTGCTACTTAGCTGAAAATTGTTGAAAATTATGTTGTTGTTGTTGTTGTTGTTTATCTATTGTTGTTGTTGTTGTTCAAGTGGATAAACATTCACATTTTGTTGTTGTTGTTTAAGTGAATGTTTAAGTGGATGTTAAAGTGGATGTTTAAGTGGATAAACATTCACATGTTGTTATTGTTTGTTTAAGTGGATGTTTAAGTAGTTGTTATTTTTCAAGTTAGATGTGCGACTGATTCTTCCTCCTATAAGGAATTAAGGATTATTGCTTAAAAGTACTGTCCAGGAAAAAAAATTAAAGTCACATTTTGCAATAGTTTAAAGGTTCAGGTTAAAAATAATCCTATGTTGAATTTTTTTTATATAAATGAATAAAAAACATAGTGTTAAAAAAACTAATTTTTTATTTTTAAAAGTTTTTTTATTAATTTATAAATACCCGTGGGTACCCGCGGGTACCCGTTTAAAAAGATACCCGTTTAAAACCCGTGAAGCGGGTACCCGCGCGGGTCTGGGGCGGGTCCGTGGCCCATTAATAATAAACGGGGCGGGTCCGGGTAGTGAGATACCCGTGCCCGCCCCGCCCCGTTGACATTCCTAACTTGAACGCATTCTCGAGTGCAAGTCTTTATTGTTTTGTCAGCTTTCTTTTTTCTGACTGTTTCTTTTTTCTGAAGATTTTTCTTGATCGGCTTTCTTTTTTCCGATTGTTTGTTTTTCTTTTGAGCAAACCCATCGTAAATAGATAAACTTATTTGTCCTAGGGTTAAAATTCGAGAAAACAGAAGCGATCGGTTATTGATCGGGATGGACTTTTCAGGATTGTCATGTTTTGTGGAGAATGGATGATTGAGCTTAATGAAGTGTTTGAGGCTGATGGGCTGTTGGGTCTTATTCGGCATCGGCCAATGGTCAATGATTTATGAAGGAAAGGGTTATTAGGTTTGATGAGGTGCTTGGGATTTTACTAGGACGAGTTTGTGTTTCATAGTAGAATGGCTGAGGGTTTACGGAGGGTTAGATGTTGAGGCCAAAGGAAATGTTTGCGGTCTTTATGAAAGGAGAGATGATTATACACAACAGAGTGTTGGAAGGTTTATGGAGACAAGGATCTCTGGTGTTTCATGATGAAATATATCGGCTCACAATTTGTACTTTTTTTGTTTCTCTTTTTTTCTTGGTCTTTCTTTTTTCTTTTTCTTTTTTTTTTGGATTTTTCATTTTTTTTTTTTGAATCTTTTTGTTTGGTTGCATTCTTTTCCTTTGGACTTCTTTCTTTTCTTTGGACTTGGGTGAGCTGATAAAGATGATATACCATTTTTGATGTGGAGTTGATCCTTGTCTAGAGTGATGGAGATATCCTGGGACTTTCTTGACCTAAGGTGGGTAGGAGGGGGATTTTTCCCTTCTCTTTGGGATTTTCTTGGCTTAAGGTGGGTAGGAAAGGGAACTTCTGGATTTTGGATTTTCTTGAGGTTGTGGGGAGACGGCCAAACTTCATTTCAAATTCCGATTGCTTATTTTCTCGTAAAACCTGACAACAATTTATCTATCTATATGTGTTTGCTCTTTTCTTTGCATTTTTTTTATGCCCTAATTTTTTCCTGGACCGCTCTTTGCGAGTTTTCAATCCACCGGGCGCTCCTTTTTGCCTAGGCTGCCCTTTGCGGGTTTTCAACCTAGCGAGCTTGTTCTTCTCATATCTCTTCTCTTTTTTTTGTTTTTTTTTTTGGAAAGACTTGCACTGAAGGAAAATAATGCCGATAAAGAAAGTTAGTGATCACAGAATTGCCCCAGCATGGAGGACTTAGAGTGTTAGTGAGAATGAAACAGAAAGTCAAGTATGCACTGATGGGAGAGAATATGCGTTTTATGGATGGACGGGGCGGGGTTAGACTTGGATGGTGATGATGACAAGGAAGGAAACTGACTGACTCAAACAAGAGAAACTGCACGTGTCGTACACGTTCACTATAGGAATGCTTCACAGAGAGTCAACATTAGTTAGAACAATGAATTTTTTTTTTTGATGAGCTGCTTCAGTCTTTTGTCATGGAATGGATGGGATGCAGTGCTTTTGAAAGAAATGCAAATGAGCTATTGACTTGAAAAACTGAGTGCCTTAGAACACCTTGAGTTTGCAACCAAGTAAGGATAAACTTTTTCAAAAAGGATGATTGTTTTGCAAGAACGTCTCGCTTCTCATCACAACTTTTATTTAATGCAATGAAGGAATGAACAAATTGTGATATGCAAGTATGATGCAAATGCGTGGAGAATGACCACTCGAAAAGTGTGGCTTATTCTAAATAATTTTGTTGTTTTTAATGCAAGACAAAATATGGAATGCCAATGCGAATGATGCAAGAATGATGCCCCCTTTTTTTCAAAATGATTTTTTGATTTTTTTTTTATTTTTTTAGAGGCAAGACAAGATACGAAATGCCAATGCCCCTTTTTTGAATGATGAGAGATGCAAGAATGGTGATATGAGGCAACTGATTGTCGTTACCCTGAGTAACTTGCATGAAACATTGAGTGGATCCTGACTTAATACTTCACACAATATACTGAAACGTTTCGACAATTAGTTGACTCAATTTAATTTCCTACTTGAAAATAAAACACGTGTGACTGGGTCAAAGTGCCCTGACATCGTAGAGTAACATCTCAAATTTGTAGTCGACAAACAAATTTAAGATATTACCCTTCGTCGTTCAAAGGTGCAATTCTATCCATTAAGCCATCACTTGAGAAATTTTTCTTTATTTCGAAAGGATGCCTGCAGGGAGAAATGATGTATTTGAACAAAGTGATGAGGTTAATGGAATGATGCATGAGTGCCACATTGACGCGATGTCCGCATTATTTGATGATAGTTTTTGCATAATTAAGGATGAATGAAATGCGATATGGATGCCATGATGCCATGATGCAAAGTGTGGATGATGATTGCTTTTCGTTTTATTTTTAAACTATGAAATGGAGTGCATGATACTAACAATTATTTTTAGTGCGTGGAAATATATGATTCTTATGAAAATGCATGCAAAATGAGATGTTTGCATATATGATATGAAAAAGGAAAATAATAAAGCATGTGATATGTTTCTGAAAATTTTTATGCGAGAAAGCGCATGATGCTCGCAAATGATTTTTAATGCAAGGGAAAACATGATTTATTTTGAATGGAAATGTATGCAAAATGAGATTTTCGGAATGAAGGGAGATTCTTTTTTTTTTTATTTCTTTGGAAAAATTCCCTTCTCTTTTTTTTGGAAACATGCTTAGATTACAATGCAACACACAATTTGGTATGCCCCTTGTGTCCTACGAAGGTGGGGATCTAAGTTCTAGGACAACTCAAATGTTCCTCCCATGTGGGTTCTAGTCACTTCCTCACCAGGTTACCAGAGCTAATTCTTTCTCACAATAGCACCCACAACGATGGAACGCCATCTGGTGCGAGGCCTCATGAAAGAGCATACTCTGGTTGAAACTTTCTTGAGAGTCGGAAGGACAACGGTCCAATTGCCAGTCACTACTCGTTTCCACTCTCCTAAGTTTTGTCAGACCTTGGGTTTTGGGCCCCTCTCAAGGCATAGTAAGCATAAGGTGTGAGTGTGTGTAGTGAGGACATACCGCCTAAAACTACCCACATATATCCCCACCTGCGAAGGAAAACCCAGAACAGTCCAAACAATAGCAGGCAATAACATGTCGTCTACCCTAGGGTTCAATATCACAATACCAATAATCCAACCTAGGTTTCAGCAACAGTCATATGCACTGCTTACCTCAAGAAAGGGAGCGGGGAAGAAGGGATCATAATAGAATGGGAGGAAATGCATGTTTTTACCTTAAGAAAGGGAGCAGAGAATAGGGGACATGGGAATTGAGGAATGCATGAACAAGGCATTGTGAACAAATATAAAAGAAGTAAAACAAAGCTTTCAACTCAATTAATTTTAAACCACACATCAAGTTAACTAGGCTTGACCCTCGTCTTTTTTAAAAAATGGTCCCCAGTGGAGTCGCCAGCTGTTGCGCCCCAAAAATCCGGTTTGGGACTTTTCGTTTGACAACGCGGAAGAAGTTTGGAGTCGCCACCAATATTTTTATTTTAAGACCAAAACATTGAAAAAAAGTCCTTGAAAAGGCGGATGGTCTTTTGAAAACGTAGAGATGTAGGTTCGGGGGTCGGTTAGGTACGGGGAAGGTATTAGCACCCCGCACCTTCTTTCTACCGAAAGGGAACCATTAACTTGATGTGTGGTTTAGACAAAAGTTCGAGTTGAAAGCAATTTATTCTACTTCTTTTCTTTTCTTTTCTTTAAGGTTTGTTTTATTGAAAACAAGAGGGAAGAAGAATATTTTGGGTTATCTTTGAAAATCAGGACAAAACAAAGATTTTTTAAGAGTGTGCTTGACGGGACAGGACCCCGCTCCTACGTATCTCCTGTAACACCCCCTTTTACTAATTATAATTAAACACGCAATTATCAGAGTCACCACGAGGGCGCTACATTTTTAACCACATAAAACTCCAAATTGATTTAAATTAAATCCTCAAAAATATAGTTACTTAATCTCTAAGCAGCGGAATCATAAACTCATTTAACATCTTCAATAATAATTAAACATTAAACCAAAACTCCAAAAATAAATAATAATAGTTCGACAACGGTAACTAAGACCCTCCCCGGTGCTACGCATCAGAGCTGACACAGACCCAACGAGAAGGAAACTACACCTAGCAATCCTCCACGAGTGCTAACGATCACCTGCAGCGTTGCCACATAAGAGCAACATTCCAAGCAGAAGGGGTGAGCTTAACAGAAATAATAAGTAAATGATGACAGTATATAAGCAGCGAGTAACTCACGGTAACACAAAAGGGTCAACACATCATAACACCACACAAGGCACAGACTCCCTCACAATGGAAGCACCAAAACACGTTATATATGTATATGAACCATGCAACAATGCAACCCCTCTGGGCATATGCATGCGGTACCGATCTCGTAAAATAAGCCACAACGGGCAAGAGGCCGAAGCCTATACCACCAAAAAAATGCATATGATAATGCGACTCATGACTCATGCACCAGTTACACAAACTCAAAGTATATAATTAATAAATACTATACCATCGTGCCTCGTTATAAATTATTTCATAAAAATACCACGTGTTGTAGCATCACAGCTACCTCGTAATTCTCACCTGTTCACAACATCATAGTTGACACATTTCACACCTATGAAACAACACCTTTGAATTGGAGAAAAACAGCACACTTGAATTTAAGTAAACAGCACGCTTAAATTTTAGAAGGCAACACACACACGCACACAACACAGCGCCCATGGCGCCCAGCGCCCAGCAACACACACACACACACGCACACAGCGCCCTTGGCGCCCAGCGCCCAGCAACACACACAAGCAACACGGGCACACAGCGCCCTTGGCACCCAGCGCCTGGCGCCCAGCAACACACGCACACATGCACACAGCGCCCTTGGCGCCCAGCGCCCAGCGCCCAGCAACACACGCACACACGCACGCCTTGGGCAGCCATTTTCGGCGCCCTTGCGTGCCACACCTGTACACACAGCAACAACAGCACACATAACACACCATAATTCACATTTCAAGCATTACAATCTCGTCTCCAATTTAATTATGCCATTACACAACACCTAACCCCTTTCAATCCTATTACCACATTTCTCAATTTATTCTCAATCTCATTGTATCATTCAAACAATCATAATCATACAAAATTAATTACCACATATGTCTCAATACTCAATTAAAATTATATCACACCATAACTCGTTCCTCAACCACTCAATCACATGCTCTCATCACCATACAACATGAATTCGACTCCAACTCTCATAGAATCACCCAAATCAAGATTCAATTTATCAATTTATATAATAATCCCATCACAATTCAATCCACAAACCCTGACTACCCATACACCCCATCATAACCCATTATAAATGTTAAAACCCACCCTTACCTCGAATGCGTAAGCTCCTAGCACGAAGAAGATGGTCACGCACGAAAACACCGCAACACGAACGATCTCCTCTTCACGAAAAAAGTTGCGAAATCTCTCTCCTCTTCCTCTCCTCCCTCGCGTCGCCGTTTCTCTCTTCTCACTCTCTCTAATTCGTTTCTTTTCTTCACATTGAAAGGCGTGAGAGGATTTTTCCTAACCCCTGGGTTTAAGCTGTGGGCCTTTCACGGACTGGGCTCACAGTTACACCCCCACTGCCACTCGCTCCCACTCCTGCACAAAATATAACATTTCCCTCTCTATTTAATTGAATCACGCCTCAAATTGAAATTAATAATTCAGTTAATTAAATTAATTAAATTATTTTCGGGGTGTTACAACCCTCCCCTACTTAGAATTTTTCGTCCTCGAAAACATACCTGGTTCAAACAGCTCCGGGTATGACTCGTGCATTTTACTCTCCAACTCCCAAGTCATGCTCTCGCCAGCAGCTCCCGACCAGCTAACTTTTACCAGGTTGATCTCCTTACCCCGCAAGGTCTTCACTTCACGATCCTCAATTCGCATAGGCACCGTCTCCACAGTAAGGTTGTCCCGCACTTGCACATCATCCATCTGGATCACATGAGAAGGATCTGGAATGTACTTCCGAAGTTGCGACACATGAAACACATCGTGCAAGTTCGAAAGATTAGGGGGCAAAGCCACTCGATAAGCAACACTTCCAACCCTCTCGGTGATCTGATACGGCCCGATGAAACGAGGAGTCAACTTTTTCGATTTCAGCGCACGCCCAACACCAGTCATAGGCGTGACCCTAAAAAACACATGGTCACCGGCTTGGAATTCTAAATCTTTCCTCCTCTTATCATGATAACTTTTCTGTCTGCTCTGCGACGCTTTCATCTTTTCACGAATCATTTTCACCTTCTTCGTAGTTTCTCGAACAACTTCGGGCCCAAGAACAATACTCTCTCCAGACTCGTGCCAACACAACGGAGTCCTACACCTCCGACCATACAACGCCTCGAAAGGAGCCATCCCTATACTAGAATGGTAGCTGTTGTTGTAAGTAAACTCAATCAACGGAAGATGAGTATCCCACGCCCCTCTCTGCTCTAGAACACAAGCCCTCAATAAATCTTCCAACGACTGGATGGTTCTCTCTGTCTGTCCATCAGTCTGAGGATGATAAGCTGAACTCAACCTCAATTTGGACCCCAATGCCTCTTGCAAGCTCTTCCAGAAATCAAAAGTGAATCTAGGGTCTCTATCAGACACAATACACATCGGAACACCATGCAGCTTCACAATCACCTGGATATAGATCTCAGCCAACCTCGACACCGGATACGTGATATTGATAGGAATGAAGTGAGCAGACTTCGTCAATCTATCCACAATCACCCAAATTGAATCATGTCCCTTCACCGTATTAGGAAACCCAGTAACAAAATCCATAGATATGCTATCCCATTTCCACTCTGGGATCTCCAATGGTTGCATCAACCCTGCAGGCTTCTGATGCTCAACCTTCGACTTCTGACAAGTCAAACATGAGTATACAAACTGAGCGACGTCACGTTTCATACCAGGCCACCAAAACAACCGTTTCAAATCTTGATACATTTTTGTAGCCCCCGGATGAATACTCAACTTGCTTCTATGACCTTCTTCTAAAATTGCCCTTTTCATCTCTTCTTTCTCAGGAATGCAAACTCTTCCACGGTATCTTAACACATTCTGCGCATCTAACTCAAAGTCCTTACTCTCGGATTGACCAATCCCAACTATTAGGTCGACTAGCTTAACATCTAACTGCTGGGCTTCTCGGATACTAGTCATGAACTCATTATCAATTTTCAACATCCCCAACCTGACACTTTGAGGAGTCACCTCACAAACTAGACTCATATCTCTGAATTGCTCAATTAGCTCAAGTTCTCTAACCATCAGCGCCGACATATGCAAAGTCTTCCGACTCAAGGCATCAGCAACGACATTAGCCTTTCCTGGGTGATAGTTCAAACTGAAGTCATAATCCTTCAACAACTCCAACCACCTACACTGTCTCATATTCAACTCTTTCTGATCAAACAGATACTGCAAACCCTTATGATCACTGAACACCTCAAACCTCGATCCATACAGATAATGTCTCCAAATTTTCAACGCGAACACCACTGCTGCATGTTCTAAATCATGAGTAGGGTAGTTCTTCTCATGGGTCCTCAACTGTCTAGACGCATAAGCTACTACCTTACCATCTTGCATCAGCACACCTCCCAAACCCATCTTGGAAGCATCACAATACACTACAAACGGTTGATCCGGAACAGGCAAAACCAAAATAGGAGATGTTGTCAACTTCTTCTTCAACTCATTGAAGCTCTCTTCACACCGGGCATCCCACACAAAAGCTTTGCCCTTGCAAGTCAACTGAGTCAACGGCAAGGCTAACTTAGAGAAACCCTCTATAAACCTCCTGTAGTAACCTGCCAAACCGAGAAAGCTCCGAATTTCAGTAACTGACTTCGGAGACTCCCACTATAACACGGCCTCAACTTTCGATGGGTCCACCGCGATTCCATCACCAGAAATAACATGACCCAGAAAACTAACCTCTTGCAACTAGAACTCACATTTAGACAATTTAGCATATAACTTTCGGTCCCTCAGAATTTCCAAAACCAAACTCAGATGTTCTGCATGATCCTCCTCTGACTTAGAATAGACCAAGATATCGTCTATAAACTCCACTACGAACCGATCCAGATACTCATGGAAAATACGGTTCATGTACTCCATAAATACTCCTGGTGCATTGGTCACACCGAAAGGCATCACAGAATACTCATAATGCCCATAACGGGTCCTGAAAGCTGTCTTCTGAATATCTTCATCTTTCACCTTTATCTGGTGATAACCTGATCTCAAATCTATTTTACTGAACACCTGGGCACCCACCAGCTGGTCCATCAAATCGTCAATCCTCGGGAGCGGATACTTGTTTTTGATCGTCACTTTATTCAACTGCCGATAGTCCACGAACAGTCTCATACTACCATCTTTCTTCTTTACTAACAATACTGGAGCTCCCCACGGTGACACACTTGGCCTCACAAATTTCTTCTCGAGTAGATCCTCAAGCTGTTTCTTTAGTTCAGACAACTCAGATGCAGACATTCTATACGGTGCCATAGACATAGGTCTAGTACCAGGTACAAGATCAATGGAGAACTCCACCTCTCTCTCTGGTGGTACATCGGGGATTTCGTCAGGAAAAACTTCAGGAAAATCTCGCACCATTGCCAACTCACCAATTTTTGCCTGACTCTCAGAAGACATTGACGCTAACAGTGAAAACAACTGAGCCCCTTCCTTCATCACCCTCCGTAACTGACCAGCAGGCAGCAAACTAGATTCATCCTCCTCAAGAGAAGAGAAACTCACAGACCTCTCACTATAGTTGATATGGACACAGTTATCAACTATCCAGTTCATACCCAGAATAATATCCATCCCATCCAACGGCAAGCAAATTAAATCAACAATAAAATCTTTGCCGAAAATCGACAAAGGGCATTTAGCACAAACAAGAGAGGTAGTTACTGAACCCTTCGCCGGAGTACCAATAACCATCTCCCTCAACATAGAAGATACAGAAAGACCCAATCTATCAACACATGCGGCAGCAATAAAACAATGGGTGGCACCAGTATCAATAATAGCAATGAGAGGAGAATTATTGATATAACACGTACCTCTAATCTCATTTACCACATCTGACTCCGCTAGAGCAAACACCTTTCCAGTAGATCTTTCTTTCTTTGGTTTCGGACACTGAGCACTGATGTGTCCTCCCTCACCGCAGTTGAAACAGAGTGCATCCTTGCGATCACAGTTAGTTGCCATATGGCCCTCTTTCCCGCATTTGTAGCACCTTTTTACATCACCCGGACAGTCTGGGTGCTTATGACCAGCCTTCCCACACTTATAACATACCACACTAGCAGCAGCATCTCCCCCACTTGGTCTCTTGCCCCCCGCAGCTCTCTGATTACCCTTACCGGTTGGAACCTCATACGGCTTCCCGCGACTCGGGAAACTCTTCTGCTTTTCTCTTATAACTCTAGAATGGGCATTACTGTCTTCTTCGAAGATCCTGCAACTGTCCACCAACTCAGAGAACACCCGGATTTTCTGGTACCCTATCGCTTTCTTAATATCCGCTCGCAACCCATTCTCAAACTTAATGCATTTTCAGAATTCAGAATCAGCATTAGTATAATGGGGATAAAACTTAGCCAATTCAGTGAACTTGGCAGCATACTCTGTTACCGACATGTTTCCTTGCTTCAGCTCAAGGAATTCTATCTCCTTCTTTCCCCTGACATCTTTCGAAAAGTACCTCCTCAAAAATTCTCTACGGAATACAGCCCAAGTTATTTCTTCATTAGCAGTTTCTAGCCTCTGCCTAACCTCCATCCACCAATCATCAGCTTCTTCTGCCAGTGTGTGCGTACCATACCTGACCTTCTGAGCATCATTGCAGTCCATGACACGGAAAATTCTTTCAATTTCTTTCACCCATGCCAAAGCTCCATCAGGATCATACCGACCCTTAAAAGTGGGCGGATTCTCCCTCTGAAACGTGGCTAAACTGCGAGTCCCAGCATTTTCACCAACATTTTGCTGGTTCCCAACAGCCTGAGCCATAGCTTGCAGAGCAGCAGCAAGAGCAGCAACGTTTCTCCCAGCCATTTCAAATTATCACTGCAGCACAAACAAAAATTTAGAACTAATCTAACAATTCTTAATTGTCTTAAGACGCTATGACAGGACAACTTGGCCGGACAGACCGAACTGCTCTGATACCACTAATATAACACCCCCTTTTACTAATTATAATTAAACACGCAATTATCAGAGTCACCACGAGGGCGCTACATTTTTCACCACATAAAACTCCAAATTGATTTAAATTAAATCCTCAAAAATATAGTTACTTAATCTCTAAGCAGCGGAATCATAAACTCATTTAACATCTTCAATAATAATTAAACATTAAACCAAAACTCCAAAAATAAATAATAATAATAGTTCGACAACGGTAACTAAGACCCTCCCCAGTGCTACGCATCAGAGCTGACACAGACCCAACGAGAAGGAAACTACACCTAGCAATCCTCCACGAGTGCTAACGATCACCTGCAGCGTTGCCACATAAGAGCAACATTCCAAGCAGAAGGGGTGAGCTTAACAGAAATAATAAGTAAATGATGACAGTATATAAGCAGCGAGTAACTCACGGTAACACAAAAGGGTCAACACATCACAACACCACACAAGGCACAGACTCCCTCACAATGGAAGCACCAAAACACGTTATATATGTATATGAACCATGCAACAATGCAACCCCTCTGGGCATATGCATGCGGTACCGATCTCGTAAAATAAGCCACAACGGGCAAGAGGCCGAAGCCTATACCACCAAAAAAATGCATATGATAATGCGATTCATGACTCATGCACCAGTTACACAAACTCAAAGTATTTAATTAATAAATACTATACCATCGTGCCTCGTTATAAATTTTTCATAAAAATACCACGTGTTGTAGCATCACAGCTACCTCGTAATTCTCACCTGTTCACAACATCATAGTTGACACATTTCACACCTATGAAACAACACCTTTGAATTGGAGAAAAACAGCACACTTGAATTTAAGTAAACAGCACGCTTAAATTTTAGAAGGCAACACACACACGCACACAACACAGCGCCCATGGCGCCCAGCGCCCAGCAACACACACAAGCAACACGGGCACACAGCGCCCTTGGCGCCCAGCGCCTGGCGCCTGGCGCCCAGCGCCCAGCAACACACGCACACAGCGCCCTTGGCGCCTGGCGCCCAGCGCCCAGCAACACACGCACACAGCGCCCTTGGCGCCCAGCGCCCCGCAACACACACAAGCAACACGGGCACACAGCGCCCTTGGCACCCAGCGCCTGGCGCCCAGCGCCCTGCAACACACGCACACACGCACGCCTTGGGCAGCCATTTTAGGCGCCCTTGCGTGCCACACCTGTACACACAGCAACAACAGCACACATAACACACCATAATTCACATTTCAAGCATTACAATCTCGTCTCCAATTTAATTATGCCATTACACAACACCTAACCCCTTTCAATCCTATTACCACATTTCTCAATTTATTCTCAATCTCATTGTATCATTCAAACAATCATAATCATACAAAATTAATTACCACATATGTCTCAATACTCAATTAAAATTATATCACACCATAACTCGTTCCTCAACCACTCAATCACATGCTCTCATCACCATACAACATGAATTCGACTCCAACTCTCATAGAATCACCCAAATCAAGATTCAATTTATCAATTTATATAATAATCCCATCACAATTCAATCCACAAACCCTGACTACCCATACACCCCATCATAACCCATTATAAATGTTAAAACCCACCCTTACCTCGAATGCGTAAGCTCCTAGCACGAAGAAGATGGTCACGCACGAAAACACCGCAACACGAACGATCTCCTCTTCACGAAAAAAGTTGCGAAATCTCTCTCCTCTTCCTCTCCTCCCTCGCTTCGCCGTTTCTCTCTTCTCACTCTCTCTAATTCGTTTCTTTTCTTCACAATGAAAGGCGTGAGAGGGTTTTTCCTAACCCCTGGGTTTAAGCTGTGGGCCTTTCACGCACTGGGCTCACAGTTACACCCCCACTGCCACTCGCTCCCACTCCTGCACAAAATATAACATTTCCCTCTCTATTTAATTGAATCACGCCTCAAATTGAAATTAATAATTCAGTTAATTAATTTAATTAAATTATTTTTGGGGTGTTACATCTCCCGGTGCGATGGAGAATTCAAAGCTACGTAGTTCTCGGTTTTTGGTTTTGAAAACGCTTAAGGGGTTTTTCGCAAATGGGTTTGCGTTTGTGAAGACCGAACAACAACAGTTAGAATGGCCTCACTACTAACTCTTTTGAAAATGAAATCATCATTAATGACCTAAACGGCAACAGCGCGATTGGTCATCAGTGACAATTGGTTTTACTTTTGAGGAATAGGTTTTCGAAAATAGGATTGAGCTTTTGTGAAAACCGAACAACAACGGTTAGAATGGCCTCACTACTAACTCTTTTGAAAACAAAATCATCATTAACAACCTAAACGGCAACTGCGCGATTGGTCGTCAATGACAATTTATTTTATTCTTGTTTTGAAAATAAAAGGGTTTTCTTTTATTAATGAATCTAGGATAGAGGTTTTAGAAAAAAGTAGAACACTTCAAGTCAATTCTAAATCCATAACCAAATGCAAATGAATGAACGAGACTCATACTTCAACAATCAAGCAATCATGAACATATTATTCATCAACCAAGATTAAGCATGCCAATACAATCAAGGGATTCAATTATCAAAGATGCAAAACAAAGTTCTCAAAGCAATTGTGTTGTGTGGGTGAGAATTTCTACGGGACGAGCAACAATCTCAAAGGAATGTATTTACCCTAATGACTCTATGCTACAACAAGCAAGTAGGCTTACGTCTTCATTAGGAGGTCATACATGTAGAAAGGATGGCACACAATTAAGTCAAGATATTTAAATGGCATCATGACCAAAAGAATGCAAGTGATCATAAGCATGGGATATTCTTAGTTTAAATGAGTAAGCATGTGGATATGAATGCACGATTGGGTGATGATGCATGAGCATACAAGGAATGAATGAGCATTATTGAATGCAATTTTGTTTGATTTTGAAGTAATTGACATGGCATGAATGCATGAACATTTGGTTATTGAATGCAAGACATGATATTAATGAATGCATGAACATTTAAGAATGAATGCAAGGCATAACACTATTGAATGTATAACATACTTGTTTATGAATGTATGTATGGCATACAAGGATGCATAAACATGTGATAGAATAAAAGAATACAAGATGCATAAGCATATAAGAATGCATGAACATGCGAGTATATGGGAGTATGCAAGTACTAGTGTGCAAGCATGAGAGTGTGTTGCATGGATGATGTAAATAAATGAAATGCAAAGCTTAAAAATGTTTTGGTAAGAAGTAGTAAAAAGTTAGAGTAAGGATGTAGTAAAAATGTTTTGATGAATGAAGGTAAAAATGTTTCAATGAATGAGGTAAAAACTCTTAGTAAAAACTTAATGAAGAGGTAAAAGTAAAATGGTAAAATCTTTTTGTTTTAGATGAATAGTTAATGAATAGGTAAAAAAACCAAAGTGGTAAAATCTTTTTAGGTTTTTTTGTTAAAAAGTTTATGAAGTGGTAAAGTAAAATGGTAAAAAGTAAACAAACACAATTGCATAACTTGCACTTGCCCAAACACAATCAAAATGACAATTTTCAAGCAATCAAAGAGGGCAAAAATAGGCCTTATGGCCGAATGCATAGCAAGGAAAACTCAAGCACAAATTTCATCATGTTCTTGCAACGAAATCACATCAATGAGCATATGAACATAAACCCTAGGATCTACCCATACATTTGATGCTCAAACAATTGTCATTCCATCATTTATTTCAACTCAAAATCAAAGGACATGCAAGAACAATAAAAACCCTAATTTCTACCTATGAACCTAAAAGCATAGTTGGCTAGATCCACTTTTTTTATTTAACTTAAACACCATAAAAGAACAAAGAAATGCATGAACCACTAAAACACTACATGGCCGAAACCTTTTTTGAAAGAAAGTGATGTTTTATTTCATGAACTTTAGTGAAAAATGTGTAAAAATGCAAAGGAAATTAATCAAGCACAAGAATAACTCCTTCAAGGCCAAGGACCCATCTCAAACACCCAAGGCTCCCTAAGTCCTTGTCAAAATGTTTGAAATGGATCCTCAAAGCAACAACAACAAGCAATCAAGAAGGAGTTGGGAGTAGAAGAGAGATTATGCAAGAAGAACTAGATATGAGATGCAAAGTTTCAAAGCTTACCTCAAAATCACAAAGAAATGAAGAAGGAGATGATATGAACACAAAGATTGCTAGCTCTTAGCAATTTGATGATGCAACCTTGAAGAGAATGGAAGGAATGATGATGATCTAACAAGAAATGGAAGGTTTCATGGTGAAAAATTGAAGAAAATATATGGAAGAGAGGGGAAGAGGCTACGGTTTTGGGGTGAGGAAGGAGAGGGAGAGGAGGTGTTTTTGGTGTGCTAGGGTTTTAGTATAGGAGAATGAGAGGCCAAAGGATCTTTAGGTGTGGGAATGAGGGAGTATTTATAGAGTTATTTTAGGTTTAGGGGCAATTGGGTCATTGGCCTTACTAAGTGCTCTAGGATTGAGTTTTAAAATTAAATGGAGGGTTAGGATTAAAGGTCACTTGGATTGAGGGTATTGAGAAAACACAAAAGGTGAGAGTGAGAGAGTGGGGGCAAAAATGAGGGAAGGGAGTGAGAGTTTTTGTAAAAAAAAAAACTTGTCTTATTTTAGGAATAATGTGAGGCAAAAATAGGGTTAGGGGTATGATTGGGATGGAATGTTACCAAAGAGGAAAATTGGTGTTTCCTTATGAAGAGGTTAGTGTAAGTGAGTGAGGTAATTTACCAATGAGGGCATGAATCCTCATGAGAGTGAGTGAGAATTGGTGATATGCACCAAAGGAAGAGGTTTAAGAATGGTACAAGGCATATTCCTTCAAGATAAGGAATAATAGTACAATGGAAGAGTGTGGAAGAATTTTGTGATAGGGAGAGAGAGAGAAGGAATTTCGAAATTGTGGGGGGGAGAGAGAGAGGATTTCAAAATTGTGGGGGGAGAGAGAGAGAGAGGAAAAAAAAAACTTGTTTTTGGTCTTTTGTCTTATTGAGGACACTTCCTTCTTTTTGAGTTTTTAAATTTTGGGCATGGGAATAATAGTGCACCTATTGGAAATGTGTCACATATTTTTTTTGGGCACCATAAAATATCCTTCTAATCACTCATGACAATAAAAATTGTCATTTAATAATTGAGGAATATTTAATAGTCTTTTTTCATTTTTTATGCACTAAAAATAGGAAAAATGCATTTTTAATTATTTTGGACTAGGACTTTCTTTCCAAAAATTATACACAAATTACCCTTGGTAGAGTAACATGTATGCCACATCCTTGACTTGGTCTTGGTCCAAAAATAATTAATTTGCTTTTATTTGAATGCCCGAAAATGCAAAAATATGCACTATTTTATTTTCTGAAATTCCTAAAAATTAAGAAAAATATTTTTGACTTAGGCGGACAAAATTGGGGTATGCCACATCCTGAACAGTCTTTCTATTTCTGGATCCAACTGAAATTCTGGTGTGGAAGCCCTGCGCATATGCCGCAGCAACTAATGCTGTAGCAACAGAGACAGAGCACACAAAAAAAATGAGAAAACAAAAATCACTAACTTACTAACTAATTAAACTACAATTAAACTTTTCAATCCCCGACAACGGCGCCAAAAACTTATTGTGTAAAAACGTGTGCAAGTATACACAGTCCAACAAGTAGTATATGATAAGAAAAGATCGTTCCCACGAGGATTGAGGTCTAAAATGTGTTTAATTTGGCTAGCAAATTAGTGAGGTAAAATAAATAGACACAAGTTTTGGAAAGCATTTTAAACAACAAATTAAGTAAAAGGGTGTGAAAATTATTGAGAATGAGTTGGAATGTGTTCACTAAGTAAATCCTTTCTAGTGCATTAGTTCTGCGTCTAATGCTGCAATAATAGATGCTGTCGCAATAGTTGTTGTTTTGTCAAACACTTCCACTAGGGTTTCTCTACAATATTCTATGTCTAGACCCTAAATAGGTACTCCCTAGGCTACGCACGCACCCACAGTGTTCATCTCATGGATTTTGCCCTCCTATGTCTAGGGTTTAAGCTAGAAGCATTAAAGTGTCATTTACTACTTACTATCCATGTTATCTTTTGAGATCTATTCATAAACCATTTCTGAATTTACAAATTTACTTAAGTTAGATGGTCATTCCTAATTTAAGATGGAAATATTAAGCTCACAAAAGATAAATTGCTAAAACATCAAACACATTTCATCAAATGCACTAAAAATTCATTACATAGATCCCAACATTCCAACTATGAGTATTTAGCTCATAATGGGCAAACAAGACAAGAAACACAACTCAAACATAATTGTAACAATCATATTCAAGAAATACAAGATAGAAACTATACTAAGTGAGAAGATCCGAAGATACACTCCAAGAAGGGAGTCTTAAGGAGAGGGTTCAGCTCCCACGTAGCACAAGTATTGTGGCTCCTGTCGCTGCTGCAGCAATGATTCCAGCAATGATCTTCGTAAGTTTGGTAATGGAAGGTAGCTTAGATAAATATGGTGGAAAGATATTTCTAAACTTTCCTTTTTAGACCTCACATTACATGAATGAAGAAGGAGGCTCCCTTTTAAAACTCTAGGGTACATGATCCAAGAAAACCCTAAATTTGAGGCGCCATTTGTCCTTTGTGTGCCTAAAAGTACAAGTTCCCAAGAGAAAAGTAGAATATTCCCTGTTCAGGTGCTGGCACTAGCTGGACGTGCTCGTCCTTGCCATTACAGCTGTCTTTCGCTACTTTTAGCGCGTCCCATCCTTCTCTCTCATCTTTCGCATAAGTGCATTGCTGTGGCAACTGATGCTGCAGCAATTGAACACACAATCAAAGCACACAAATAGGGCACCTAAATGCCAAATATTAAGAACTCAGGAATGCAACTTTCTAAACTTAAAACATAATATTTACATATGCTAACTTACTAATTACATGAGAATAAACAATGAATTAACCTTAAGAATGCATAAATAACTCTTATAAATAAGAGTTATCATTAATCATGTTTGCAAACTTCACAAATCTCTCTATGGGTTGAAACACGCCAGTAGGCAATGGAACTTCAAATTGGTTTCTCACCTCACCTCCCTTGGATTTGTACAATCCAAATCAGATTACTCTCTCATGGTCAAAACCACTGGTTCACAAGTCACTGTGCTCCTCATATATGTTGATGACATCGTTCTCACAGGGAACAACTTAGCTCAAATCAAGTCAGTCAAGCTTTCTCTTGATGCTATCTTTAGAATCAAGGATTTGGGGCTTCTGAAGTTTTTCCTTGGCTTAGAGGTAGCCCGGTCTACACAAGGCATCATCTTCTCACAGCAGAAATATGCCCTTGAACTTCTCGCCGATGCAGGCCTACTTGCTTGCAAACTGGTTTCTACGCCTATTCCCCCTGGTCTCAAGCTCTCTACTACTAGTGGCACACTTTTGGACGACCCTTCTAGTTACAGAAGACTCATTGGTCGCTTGATATATCTCACCAACACTAGGCCAGACATCTGCTTTGCTGTTTAGAAGCTTAGCCAATTCGATCTCCGCTCCTCAGCAGACCCATATGGATGCTGCTCTACATGTCCTCAGGTACATTAAGGGGCAACCTGGTTCTGGTCTCTTCTTTGCTGCTGACTCTGATTTGAAACTTAAAGGTTTTAGTGATTCGGACTGGGCCGCCTGTTCTGATACCAGACGTTTAGTCACCGGGTTTTGTATATCGAGCCCTTGCTTCCACTGCTTGTGAGATTCAATGGCTACTATACCTCTTGACAGATTTACATGTTCCTCACACAAATTCGGTTCCAGTATATTGTGACAATCGGTCTGCCATTCAGATAGCTCAGAATCCCACATTCCATGAGCGAACTAAACATATTGAGCTCGATTGTCATTTGGTTCGTGACAAGGTCCAAGCTGGCATCCTTTATCTAATGCCCATTCCCACTGCCCAGATTGCTGACATCCACACCAAACCCCTTCAGCCTGCCTCGTTCCAGAATTTGTTATCCAAGCTGAACATACAAAACATTTATGGTCCAGCTTGAGGGGGGGTGTTAGACTTATTGTATTTACTCTCAGTTAGTTGTTAGACTCATTGTATATACTCTCAGTTAGTTAGTCTTATTGTATTTTAATTTTTCTAGTTTAGGGTAGTTTAGTCTTTTTCTCTTGCTTCTTTTGACTTGTATATAAACTCCCTAATGGGCAATTTATCAAATGAGAGATTCATTTTTACCAAATTAACAATATTATTAATTTTTTTAATTTATATATTTCTTTCATTATTTATTTATTTTTTGTTTTATGAAAATATTGCAGAAGATATTTATTGATTTTAGGAACTTGAATAACTTTAAAGGGATGTGGTATTTATTAATTTAATAACTTAAAACGGAAGAGACAAAAGGAAATTATAACATAAACAAGAAAATATTGCCAATATGAAAGTTTTGTTATTTATTAAAATGTCAGGGGATATTATTAGAAGATAATTAAAATACTTAACATGGAGAGCAATAATAGACGAAAAATGAAAGAAAAAAAAGTGAAGAGTTTTGAGTCCCCTTACAAAATATTATTTTTTAACTTAATCATGATGTGAAAAAATATCAACATAGTTTTTGTTCGGTACCGTATCTTCGGCTAGGTATCCGGTCTTGGATAAGTAGTCCGGTCCGAGATAGTTGGTACTTAAGTTCTTGGTCAGTCCGAGTTGACGTTCCGATCCGAGGTGGGGTGGTACCTGCAATGACACTCCGACGCTCAAGTCAGTGAGTGAGTCAATTACAAGTAAGAGTAGAGGAGAAGTGTGTGTACCATTAATGTGAGCAATCAATGCTTATTTATAGGTATCTGGAGTGAAGGAGGACCATTGGATCTAGGTCTGCAATCTCCACCGTTGGATGAATTGGGTCCTTTGTTATTGGGCCTTTTTGGTGGATTGGCCATTGAGGCCCAATCCATAACAGTAGCCCCCCAAGTCGGGTCGCCTTAAGGCGAGCTAGACTTGACGTTTAGAGTTCGTGTCGGCCCCAAACTCCGGGGTGAGAGACTCACGGTATACCGGGACGATCTGAGGGACTCAGGCCGCGTCGAGTGACTCGAGCATAGTTGCGTCCTGATTTCTGTGCCAGCTAACGACGTCATTGATGGGATGCGTCATTCGAGGATGATTGGGGTAATCATGGCGCTTGGAACGACGCGCCTGCCTAGGGGCTAGCGTTGGGAAATGTAGCCTAGGCCCAGGCCCATCTGAGTTCTTCATGCTTCCTATAAATAGGAGGGAGGACCTCACTCACTTTGGACTATTTTCTGAGAATTGCTCCGCTCCCGATCTTAAAGTCGTTCAGGAGTTGAATTCGCCCTTCAGAGTTGTGCTGAGTTTCGGTGAGGCCTTTGCTGTTCGTGACCTGCTTCAAGTGTTCGACGAGCTTCTTTTTTCACAAGGTTAGTTTCTTCCTTTTATTTATTGCTTCCGGCTTTAGATCACAGCCGGGTTCTCTCAGAAACCGTATCTATAGATACAGAGTGGGGGTCGTCAGGTCGGGTTCCGACTTGGTTGTGGACCCACTGTTTAAGTATCAACCTGACTCGTCAAGCCCCCATTTCTGCAGGATCGGTCTGGCGAGGACAAAACAAACCCGTCGGTTCGCTAACTCGGATCGCCCTAGTCTCGCAAAAGTAATGGCTTCCGGTACTGGAGAGTCGGTGGGAGTTCGCACTAGTCCCCCCGGGTCGGTTGTTCCCGAGGTTCAAGGTGACTTGGGCTCTACTCCTTTGAGTATTCACGCTGAAGACCGCTCTCCTGGGGTTCCCAGCAACGAACCGGCGGAGGAAGATAATACCGAGGTAGTGATCCTTGACTCGGAGGATTCTGACGCCGAGCCTGACTGTGAAGAACAGGGAAGTACTAGCTGGAGCTCGGATGAGAGCGAAGCGGAGGTTGCTGAGAGTCGCAACAATGAAGACGGACTTGGACATTGCGGGGACCCCGCGCATGAGGGAGGTGATTCCGATCAATAACCACGAGTCGGAGTAGGGCCGGTCGATGTTCTCTTGTCCCAACCTCTCAATGTTCCTCGGGAGTATTCATGGGTGTCGGAGACGTTGAGGGGAATTCAGTCCCTCTACAGGACCGGGGATGATATGAGTTTCTTTGTCAATCGCCTTTCCCGGAAGGATCAGATCTGGAATGTGGAGGGAATGGCTGAAGACCAACACGTAGCTGTCTGGCCGAAAGCTTTGAAATTTGTCATGTATGGGGTGACGATCCTTGATATGCATATTAGCCCCCCTTTCACCGCCTTTCAGCAAGAGGCCTTGGAAATCTTGAACCTCGCTCCTTCCCAACTTCATCCCAACTCATGGGCGTTCCTTCGGGCTTTCGAGTTGATGTGCATTCATTTGGGGAGGCCAATCTCTTGTGACCCGTTCTTCCACCTTTTTGAGGTCAACCGGAGGCATGAGGATGGCACCAAGGATCGGTGGGAGCACGTGAGTTTCCGGGCTAGGAGGGGCGTAAAGATTTTCATGCCCTATTCCGATTCTTTGAAGAACTGGAAGAACAAATACTTTTTTGTCGAGCCCGTGAACGAGGAGGCAGTGAGGCACGTTGGTCAATATTCTGCGGACGGGAAATCATTGGAGTCCACTAAGTTTCAACTAGGGTGGTCTCTTTCTCATTTTAACCGGCGACCTCACTCCTACACCGTGAGCTTAGGGCGGCTATCCCCGGTTGATCGGGACTCGCTGGCGATCTTGACGAATTTCGCCGACCTGATTGTCTACCGGGATCCCAAAAAATTCGGGGTTGACGTAGCCCGGTTGGTTGGGGCCGGATCGAAGTCTCAAGTGGCCGCCGTTCTTGGTAGGTTTTTGATAGGTAATCCCGCCCATAATTTTTTGACTGCCGTTTCTTTTAACATTGTTTACTTTCCTTATTTTGCAGATAGCATGGGACCTGACAAGTTCTCCCGCTTGGCGGCTCTTGCGGAAAGGAAAGCCGGGGTTCAGCAGGGAAAGCCCGTTGCTGCCGTTCCGATCAATACAATCCCGGAGGCCAGCTTGGCCGGTGTAGAGGATCAGGCTGCTGATCTTTTACATCGGAAAAGGGAGCGTCCCTTGCCACAAACAGACCCTGCTTCTACTTCACATGCTCCGACCACCCGGGCTTCTAAAAAGGGTCGTCATGGGAAGCACCGAACTTCTTGGTCTTCCGGTATTTCGGTTGACGCCGACTTCCTGCAGAAGCACGTGGAGGATTCCAGGGTCGACCCGGTCGAGGCGGCTCTCAGGTTATTTCGGTATCTGGCCGATGTGTCCAAGCTTCAGAGGGTCGAGGCTGAGAGTCAGGCAAAAGGTGACACCAAGTTCCGAGGTGTACTCTTTGCTTTTTCTTTTTGGTTATTTCTGTTCCTGACTTCCTTGTTTCTGCTATCACAGGGGCTCTGGTGGAGAGGGACAATGAAAGGAAGGCCCGGGAGGAGCTTCAGAAGAAATATGAGGTGCTGGAGAGGGACCAGACCGCGCTCAAGGCAGTTGCGGATAAACTTGAAAAGGAGAGGGACTCTGCCCTTAATTTGTGCATGGAGCATGAGGTCCATATCTCAGATCTTGATAGCCAAGGGAGGCGGTCTGAGGAGGTGGTATCTTCAATGAAGGCCCGGATATATGAGCTCGAGGCCGATCTCGTGAAAGCGAGACAGGCCCAGGTCGGGTCTAACGTTGATTCCTCGCCTCGGATTGCTGAGTTGGAAAAAGAGCTCCAGGAGGCACGCGCCAAAGCCGAGGCCGTGGAGAACGAGATGGTGGAGGTGGCCCAAATGGCTGTGGAGGTGGCTGGGGAGAGTTTCGAAAAAGCGCTTGCTCAGGTCGCTGTTATCCATCCATCTCTGCCTTTGGACCGGGGGATTCTTCGTTTGGAGCATACTGTAGAAGGCGGGCGTGTTGTCAAGCCCCATCCTGACTCTGAAGCGTTTGAGGTCATTTACCCTCCCCCTTCCTTGCCGTTACTGTTGTTGATGGGATAGCTCTGGATTAGCTGTTTTTTGGGTTCCGGGTGGAACCGGTGGGGGAGAAAAGCCCCGGGTTCCGGGCGGAACCGGAATTTGTAATATGTCACCACCTTTTTTGAACTAGAGGACCCGGCCGTATCCGGGGTGATTTGTAACAGAAATGTATTTTAATGTGCCTCCGGTTTCATTTACCTCGGTTGAGTCTTTATACTGTTGTTTTTCATTCGTGCACTTGCGTTTGATTCGCTCAAGTGGTAAGCGTCGCCTTAGGGGCAGTTTACCGGGACTCGGCCCAGATCGAACTCGTCCCTTAGGGTTGTGGCAACCTCGGCCAACTAGTTGTTTTATGTAACGATGACCGCCTTCGGGGCAGTTTACCGGGACTCGGCCCAGATCGAACTCACCCCTTAGGGTAGCGACAACCTCGGTCAGCTAAAAGAAGATAAAATAGGTGATAAAATCGGTAGACACCGCAAACATAATTGATAACATCGGTATACACCGTTCTTTAGATAAGATAATTTATACCATCGGTATACACCGTTCTTCAGATAAAATAAGAATAACGTCGGTATACACCGTTCTTCGGATAAAATGATTTACAACGTCGGTATACACCGTTCTTTAGATAAGATAAGAATAACGTCGGTATACACCGTTCTTCAGATAAGATGAGAGTCAGCTGTAGTACTTTTTTAATTTTGTGGCGTTCCAAGTTCTTGGGATCGCCTTCCCGGCCAAGGTCTCCAACTCGTAGGCACCTCTGCCAGTTTTAGATAAAACTCGGTAAGGTCCTTCCCAGTTGGGGGCGAGCTTGCCCTGCGCGGCGTTCTTCAAACCGGCATCGGCTCTTCGTAAAACTAAATCACCGACCTCAAGGTCCCTGGAGATCACTTTCGAGTTGTATCGTGCTGCTACCCTCTGTTTTATTATTGCTTCTTTAAGGGAAGCCTGGCCTCGGACCTCATCGACGAGGTCGAGGTTTTCTTTCAACGCCTGGTTATTGTCCTCTAGAGGTTTCGGGTGGAGTGTCCTCCAGCTCAGCTCCCCGATCTCTACCGGGATTACCGCCTCCGTCCCGTACGAAAGCCGGAAAGGGGTCTCCCCCGTTGAGCTCTGCGGAGTGGTTCTGTAGGCCCACAGCACGTAGGGTAGCTCTTCAACCCAGTTTCCTTTTGCTTCATCGAGCCGCTTCCTCAGTCCATTGAGGAGGACTTTGTTGGCGGCCTCGGCCTGTCCGTTCGTCTGAGGGTGTTCTACCGAGGTAAACCGGTGTTTGATTTTGAGGTCAGACATGAGTTTTCTGAAGCCTTTGTCGGTGAACTGAGTTCCGTTGTCAGTGATTACAACCTCGGGGATCCCGAATCTAGTCATTATATTCTTTTTGAAGAATTTGATGCAATTCTTAGCGCTGATGATGGCCAAAGGCTCGGCTTCGATCCATTTGGTGGAGTAATCCACCGCCACTATGAGGTATTTGATCTGGCCAGGGGCAGTTGGGAATGGTCCCAAGAGATCTATTCCCCACCACGCAAATGGCCATGGCGAGCTTAAGCTGGTGAGCTCCGTAGGGGGTGCTATGTGGACCTTGGCGTGGATCTGACACTTACTGCACTTCTTTACATAGTTTCTTGCATCGGTCTCCATGGTTGGCCAGAAATATCCCGCCCTTAATGCCTTTCGAGCTAGGGAGCGACCTCCAAGGTGTTGCCCGCAGATTCCCTCGTGGATCTCGGCTAAGACGTAGTCCGCCTCTCCTCCTTCAATGCATTTTAACAGCGGTGCGGACAAGCTTCTTCTGTAGAGGTTTCCATTGATTATGGAAAAAGATGAGGCCTTCCTCCGGAGGATCTTGGCTTCGCTCGGGTCCGGAGGCTCTTTCCCCGTTCTAATATAGTCTATTAACGGCGCGATCCAACCCTGGCTTTCTTCAACCACATTAACAGAAAAATTTGCTTCCGGGTTCGGGATTACGCTCGGCTTACTCAGTGTTTCCTAGATTATCGACCGGTGGTTCCCCGAAATTTTGGTGCTGGCAAGCTTGGAAAGTATGTCTGCCCTGATATTTTCCGATCTTGGAACGTGTTTTACTTCCGTGAATGTAAAAAGGGAGAGCAGCTCCTGCACACGGGTTAGGTACCTCTGCAAGATCGGATCTTTAGCTTCGTATTGTTTCCCGATTTGGGATACCACCAATAATGAGTCGGTATTTAGGGAAAGCCGGGAGACCCTGAGGTCGATCGTAAGCCGGGGTCCAGCTATGCATGCCTCGTATTCCGCCTGGTTGTTTGAGGTAGGGAAACCAAACGTGAGTGATACTTCGATTACAACGCCCGTCAGGCTTTCGAGCATTAGCCCTGCACCACTTCCTTTTGGATTTGAGGACCCGTCCACGTGGAGTGTCCATAACCCGTCCTCCGGGTCGGCGGGTGCCATCTCCGTGATAAAGTCGGCAAGTATCTGAGCTTTCATGGCCGGTGTTTCGTATTTGATTCCGAACTCGGAGAGTTCTACTGCCCATTTGATCACTCGTCCTGCTAAGTCGGGTCGGTGCAGGATCTGCCGAATTGGATAATTAGTCCGTACCACGATTTGATGGGCGACGAAGTAAGGTCGGAGACGGCGTGCCGAGATGAGTAGAGCAAAGGCGATTTTCTCTATTTTCTGATATCTCACTTCTGATCCATGCAAAGCTTTACTTACGAAGTATACCGGGCTTTGACCAGTTTCGGTCTCCCTGATAAGCACGGCCCCGATGGCCTCATCCGAGATGGCCAGATACAAGAATAGGTCTTCCCCTGGGCTTGGCCGACTTAGTATGGGCGGTTCGGATAGGACCTTTTTGAGCCGGGAGAGGGCCTCGTCCCGCTCTGGGGTCCATTCGAAAGTTGCTTCTTTCTTAAGCAGTTTAAACAATGGGAGTGATTTGAAGGCGGCGTTGGAAATGAAACGAGATAGTGCAGCTATCATACCGTTGAGTTTTTGGAGCTCTTTCTTAGTGGATGGGGTCCGCATTTCTGTTACCGCTCGGCATTTATCCGGGTTGGCTTCAATGCCCCTTTCCGTGAGATAGAAGCCCAGGAATTTTCCAGCCCGGACCCCGAAAGTGCATTTTTGCAGGTTTAACCTCATATTGTTTCTTCGGATTTCAGTAAAAATCTCTTCCAGGTCGGATATGTGGAGGTCTTCCCTTTCGCTTTTTGCGATCATATCGTCGAGGTAGACTTCCACGTTACGGCCGATCTGATTTCGGAATACCTTGTTCATCATCCTTTGATAAGTGGCCCCCGCATTTTTTAAACCGAATGGCATGACCCGATAGCAGAAATTACCGCGGTCAGTCATAAAGGCCGTCTTCTCTTGGTCAGGGGGAAACATCGGAATTTGGTTATATCCGGAATAAGCATCCATGAACGATAGTAAACGAAAACCTGAAGCATTATCGACGAGCCGATCAATGCTAGGAACAAGGAAGGCGTCCTTAAATCGAGGCCTGTCTATCTGCCTTGACATGCAGATAAAAACATCTTTGGGCGGACTCTAAGTCGGCATCAAGGGTGATTATTTGGTCACTCAAAGAGTAGAACTTCATCTTCAGGTGGACCGTTGAGGTTACGGCTCCGAGCCTTTCCAGGGTGGGTCTTCCGATGATGCAATTGTAAACCGACGGGCATGGCAGTACCAAGAATTTGGTCTTGACCGTCCTTTATAGCGGTTCCTCTCCATAGGTGACCATCATTTCTAGATAGCCGAGGGGTTTAGTTCGAGACCCGTTGAAGCCCGAAAGGTCCGATCCTCTGTAAGGGGTGAAGTCTTCCTCCGAGATCTGAAGCTTTCTTACAAGGTCGATGAAGATGATATCAGCGGAGCTCCCTTGATCGACTAAAATTCTTCTTATCTCGTGGTTGGCCATTGTTGCGCCCGAAAAAGTCCCCGAGGGAGAACCTTCCTCGTTCACAACTTTTCTTAAGACAATGAAGCCGCCACCAATATTTATTAAGGAAAATATTAGGAAAACCTTTTTTGGAAAGCGATTGGTCTTACGAAACTAGAGAATAGGGTTCGGGGGTCGGTTACGTGTAGGGAAAATATTAGCACCCCACACGTCCTCTCTACTGAGAGGGAACCTTTAATTAAATGTGTGGTTTTAGTGTGTTGACGTGAAAATACCTAATTTTGCCTCTCTACTTCTTATTGAAAAACTCTTAATGAAAACCTTTATTTGTTATGAAGAATGGAAAGGGGGAAGAATGGGTTTTTAGAAAAAAACGCGCTTGACGGGACATGGCCCGCTCCTACGTATCTCCCGGTGCGATGGAGAACTCAAAGCTACGTAGTTATTCTTTGTCCTGAAAAAGTTTTTGTCTTTTATCTTTTTAGTGAGTTTTCGAAATAGGACGAGCATTTAGTGAATGATTAAACTAACTAAGGTTATGGGTAATCACCGCTAAGTACTCTTAAAAATGAGAGTCACTACCGCCAGTCAGACGAACAAAGGCTCTGATTGACTATTAGTAGCGACTCGTTTTTATTATCTTTTTTGAAAGTGATTTTCGAAAGAGATTGATTGGCATGAATGATCAAACTAACAGAGGTTATGATGGATCATCATTTATTATTCTTTTGGGAAAAAGACATCGCCACCAATGGCTAGACGAACAAAGGTTCTGGTTAGCCACTAGCGACGATGGGTTGAAAATGATTTTAGAAAGGAAAAAGTTTTTGTTCTGAAAATGATCTTGGTCTGCAAAAGTGATTCTTTTTTGTTATGAAAATAACTCTTTTCTTTTTATTATGCAAATGCTAAACTTTTTTATGGTTGCGCTTGACGAGAATGTGACTCGCTCCTACGTATCCCAAATGGGAATCAAAGCGACGTAGTTCTAACGAGCTTTGAAAAATCTTTTTGAAACGTTTTTTGAAAATGGAAGCTTTCATGATGATCAAACTAACAAAGATTATGATGGGTCACCGCTAATAACTTGTTTTTGATTCTTTGATACTTAGAAAAATGCTTTTTGAAATTGGACGCGTTCATGATAATCAAACCAACAAAGGTTGTGATGGATTATCACTAGTAGCTTGCTTTATGTTTACGAAAATTCTTTTGAAATCGAGGCTTTCATGACAATCAAACCAACAAAGGTTGTGATGGATTGCCACTAGTAACCATTTTTATGCCGGGTCGTTTAGAAATGAAAACAATGAGTGCAAGAAAGAGTTAGTGAATTCAAGCATGACACGATCATTGGAATCAAATCATTAAGCAACAACATTTGAATTCGCAAACAAAGATCAAGCCTAAACTATACATATTAGATCACAACACAAAGGTAGGCAAGGAAGGAACTTGAATTGGGCATTTAAGCAAGAATATAAGAGTAGGCAAGATTGAACCTAAATGTACATCTAATGGAAGATGCTAGGTGAGAACCATACTCAAATATTTCTACAAGATGCAAGGGAATCTAAATGCACATCTATTGGAAGATGCAATGTATGGAATTGACCTATCTAAGTGTTGATGATATTCTTATATGAGAGTGGACAATGAAATTGTTAGCTTAAGGAAAAGAGTTGCCTCAACCATGATCATGGGCAAGCATAAGCAAGCAAATTATTTAGCAACCAAAGTATCAAAGAATGTTGAATCACTTTAGTCAATCCTCACACTTAAGATTAAGTGCACAAGTGTGAATCACCTTGCCAATCATCAACAAAAACAAGTTCATTAAAGATAACCCAAACCCTAATTTTTTTATGTTAAAACCTAGGAGCATACATACCCTAAATCAACTATTATTCATCCCCAAATCATGAAATAGACAAAAGCATTCAAGAACCCTAAACCTAGGCCCATGGCCGAATGTCGTCATGCTTGAAATGAGTTTCTTATTTTGTGAAAGTTATGCAAACAAGAGTGATTATGCAAGGAAATGTGAGAAAACACAACAACAACTAGCAAATCACATTTTTATGAGAGTATGCGAAATACAACATGCCATAAAACAACATTTTATTTCGTGAAAGGCAAGGATTAAGATCAACACAAATCAACATTTATCAAAGGGTGAGAAGCACCATAAGCACCCAAGCCTCCCTAAGTGCTTGTCAAAGTGCTTATGACACTTCTCACCAACAACAATCAACAATATGAGAACATGAAGATGATAGGATGAATGCTTTTTATATTTTTGAGGGAATACTCAAAGATGATGCAAGGTTTTAAGGATTACCTTAGCTCGGAGCTAGAGAGTGAGATGAGAAGATGAAGCTAAACACAAATCAACACTACTCCAATATTCTTCAAAGAAGTACCTACTAGATGATGAAGCTTGAACTTTGAATGAGGAATGTAGGGAGTATGTGAAAGAGGGATGCAAATGAGGTGAGTTGTTTGTTAGGGTTTTGTGGTGTAGGAGAAATGGGAAGGTTCCTTTGAGATGAAAGAAAAACAAGAGGAAGTGAAGGAGAGGAGAGGGGCTACGGCCTTCTTGGTCCTTTTTTGGGGAGGAGAGGGGTGAGTTGTTCTTATTGAATTTCAAAGATCCAATGGGTTTAAAGTTGTGAGAGGGAAGTAAAGAAATTAGTGTGTATTTAGTGGTGTAGAGAGAAGGAAGGTAAAAATATGTTGTGTATTGAATGTTATTGGACTCAAAGGTGTGCTTGTCATGATGAAAAGCTTTTGTGATGTGCACTTGATGGGGGCTGAAGTGAGGGGTGGCGTGGAGCATGAGGATGGAGTGAGGGAGGTAAAGAAATTAGTGTGTATTTAGTGGTGTAGAGAGAAGGAAGGTAAAAATATGTTGTGTATTGAATGTTATTGGACTCAAAGGTGTGCTTGTCATGATGAAAGGCTTTTGTGATGTGCACTTGATGGGGGCTGAAGTGAGGGGAGTGGCGTGGAGCATGAGGATGGAGTGAGGGAGTGATAGCCCCGCAAGTGCACGGGTCGTATCGCGTAATAAAAGAGTATCGGTCCACAGGGAGAGCCTAAGTGAATACCAATTTAATTTTTCAAAGTTTGATTAACTGAAAAGAAAGTGTTTTTGAAAAAAGGAATATTTTAGTAAAGTCTACTCACTCATGATCATTGTAGACAAAAGAGGAGAAAAGAAAATAAGAAAAGAAAACATAAAGTTTAAATAGCGAGAAAATAAAAGAAAGCGGTAAAGTGCAAAATTATAAATAGCGGAATTGTAAATGACAAGAAAGTAAATTGCTTGAAAAGTAAATTGCCAGTAATTTACTTGACTTGCCAGTAATATACTTGACTTGCCAGTAGTTTACTTGACTTGGAAATTTAAAGGGCAAAAAAGTAAATAACAAGGAAAATAAAGGTGCAAGAAATTAAATAGCAAGAAAAGTAAAGGACTTGGAAAATAAAGGTGCAAGAATTTAAAGGAGCAAGAAAGTAAATGACTTGGAAAGTAAAAGGGCAAGAAAATAAATAGCAAGAATTTAAAGGGCAAGAAAGTAAATAAACAAGAATCATAAAAAGCATGAAGAGTAAATTGAAGTCATGAATAATTAGAGAGCCTTTGTCATTGATTTTCTAACAAAATTCAAGCTTAGGTACAAGTGAGGATCAAGCCTCTATTTATAGGAAAATATGAGGGGCAAAATGGTCCAAAAGAGGAAAAAGTGGCAAATCAAGTTGGCCAAGGTAGTCATCAAAGAGCCATCCTCAAGTGGACAATGCACATGAGCAAGTGGTCAAAGCACATGGTCATCAAAAAGTGGGCAAAAATATCCATCAACAAGTGGGCAAGGTAATTTCGACTGATGCAGCAGATTTCTGGGAGATCCAGTCGAATTCTGGCTTGCTAAGATAGAAGCAGTCGAATTCTGGCCTGCTGAGACAGATGCTGTCGAATTCTGGCCTGCTAAGACAGATGGTGTCGAATTCTGAGAGATCTAGTCGAATTCTGGGAGATCCAGTCGAATTCTGGGAGATCCAGTCGAAATCTGGAAGATGCAGTCAAATTCTGGGAGATCCACTCGAATTCTGGGAGATGCAGTCGAATTCTGGGAGATCCAGTCGAAATCTGGAAGATGCAGTCGAATTCTGGGAGATCCAGTCGAATTCTGGGAGATGCAGTCGAATTCTGGGAGATCCAGTCGAATTCTGACCTGCTGAGACTTAAGCAGCCCAAATTGCTTCAAAATAAAACCTGAAGATAAAAAGTAAACATTTGCAGTAAAATAGAACAAAAATATAATTAAAATACTAAAAAGACTTAATAAAATAACTATTAAAAAGACTCAAAAAATAGACTTATCAGGGAGGTAAAGAAATTAGTGTGTATTTAGTGGTGTAGAGAGAAGGAAGGTAAAAATATGTTGTGTATTGAATGTTATTGGACTCAAAGGTGTGCTTGTCATGATGAAAGGCTTTTGTGATGTGCACTTGATGGGGGCTGAAGTGAGGGGAGTGGCGTGGAACATGAGGATGGAGTGAGGGAGGTTGTTTGCTTGTAAAAATAGTGCTTACTTTAGCCAAAAATGGATAAAAGCAAAAAGCACCTAAAAAGGAATTAGCCCTAATTCTAAAAATACAATAAGCATCCAATATTATTTTGTTATTCATTTTTTATTTTGATTTCAGATTTCTATTTTTAATTATACATATTTTTGAGCCTTTTTGAAAGCGAGAAAAAGAAAAAAATCGTTATAATTGACCAAAATACCCTTTTTGACTCTAAAACCCTAATTTGCCCGAAAAATGCGTTCCAACCCTAAAAATGATTTCAAGAACCTTGGAATGCCTTCTAGGATCCGAAATGCAGTGCATAAGGCTCTTCGCTCTTCAATTTATTTATTTTTTTGTGGAAAATTAGGGTTTTGACCTAAGCCGGACAAAATTGGGGTATGACAGCCATGACCGCCCTGATTATAAAGGGTATGTGCTTATTTGGCTTGCCATCCAATAAGTCTCGGTCGTTGAATGCCAAGGGTGGGCGCTCCGGGCTTGAGGTTACTGCGGAGGTGGAAGCAGCACACATGACCTCCTTCCATTTTCTTTTCATCGTTTTGCCTGACGCCTCGTCGGGGTAGCCCCCAAATATCACCATCATTACAGGTCGGCCTTTTGATTTTCGAAAATTGCGCTCATCCTCTGAGCTCTCTTCCCGTTTTTGTGGGGCTTTACCCTTTCTCTTTGGGTCGGCTTCTTCTTCCTTAACCTCGGCCTCGTGCCGGGGTGTTTTAGCCACGTATTGGCTCAATTTTCCTTTCTTAATCAGGTCTTCAATGTCATCCTTCAAAGCATTGCACAGATTGGTATCGTGCCCTTTACTCCGGTGATACCGGCAGTACTTGTTGGATCTCTGTCCCGGCCTATGTGGGAGTGGGTCGGGGAACTTGACTTCTTTGAACTCAGCGTTCATACATTCCGCCAGAATCCTGGCCCTTGTTTCATTTAGGTCGGAATACTGCTGGTGCCGGTTCCGAGGCCGGAGCCTACCATCGTTCCGGGCCCCCCTTTCATACCGGGCCTCTCCTACCTGGTGCACGGGGGCCTCTTTTTCATACCGAGGCTTGCTCGTTCTGGGGTCCGCGTCTGATTTTCTTGCAACAGCCCCTTCTTCATGATCAATGTATTTCTGAGATCGCTGGAGGAACTCGGCAAGCGACTCAGTTTGGTTGATACCGAAATCAATCTGAAATAGACTTCCTTCCCGAAGATCGGCTTCCATGAAGAACAGTCGAAACGAATCGTCCAAGTTCCAGACCTGAGCCGCTTCCTATTGAATCTTTCGATGTAGTCTCGGAGAGACTCGTTCTCTCCTTACCGGATGGCTTGTAAGACTTTTCGAGACTTTGGTTTCATTTTGGAGTGGGCGAACTGGGCCGAGAACAGCTTTGCAAGCTGGTCCCAAGATGATGTCGAGTTTGGCTTGAGGGCTCTGAACCAGTCCAAAGCCAATTTCTCTAGGGTAAGAGGGAAGATCCGGCATTTGATCTCCTCTGGGACATTCCGGTATTGCATCATCGTGTCGAAGTAATCTAGGTGTCGATCGGGATCGCCAGTCCCGTCATGCATCTTTAAACCCTCCGGGGGCTTCTCTAAGTGTTTGGGTACCGGAAAATAGTCGATTTCCGCTGTAAAGGGTCCCTTCCGCGTCGTGGACCTTTCCCTCGGAGGAGGCCTCCTGATAGGGCGTCGGACAGGGGATCTGGGAGACCGAGGGCGCTGACGTTCATGCCTCGGGGGACTTCCCCGGCTTATAGAACGCCGCCTTGGGGACGAAGATGCTAATGATGAGCTTTGGTGAGTTGAGTCCCCAGGGTAATAAGTCTCGTCCTGAGTCTCGCTTGGGGGAGTTCCAGATCCTCGCCTCCCTCTTCGGCGCGGTGGCGAGCGATGGTGGTGCCTCCTCCAAGCAGGGGATCGGTGACGTCTTTTACTGGAGGTTCTTCTGCTAGGAGAGTAGGTTTGAGGAGAAGACCGATCTGGGATATCTCGGGCCCGGACTTCGGCCATCTCGGCCTCCAGCTGGGAGTAACGCTGACTCCTTTGATCAGCCTCGGCCTGCCTTGTCAGCAGTTGGATGAGCTGTTGGACAGCATCGATCGGTACCGGGACAGTCGGGGCTGGAGGTGGAAACTGGTTTCTAGCGGAGCTTATAGGAATCATCGCCCTGGATGAGTTCCGGCCGTGGGCCGAGCTGCGAGGGAGAGTAGCCGCTACCCCCTCGGGGGTTTCCTGTTGTTGGTCGGGTCTAACCACGACGCTGGATACGTTTCTCCGTCGTAATTCCGGAGCCATTGCTGACCAAGGAGGTTGGGGGAAAGACTAGAGTATAAGGCTCTCCCACTGTGGTCGCCAATGTTCAGTACCGTATCTCCGGCTAGGTATCCGGTCTTGGATAAGTAGTCAGGTCCGAGATAGTTGGTACTTAAGTTCTTGGTCAGTCCGAGTTGGCGTTCCGATCCGAGGTGGGGTGGTACCTGCAATGACACTCCGACGCTCAAGTCAGTGAGTGAGTCAATTACAAGTAAGAGTAGAGGAGAAGTGTGTGTACCATTAATATGAGCAATCAATGCTTATTTATAGGTATCTGGAGTGGAGGAGGACCATTGGATCTAGGTCTGCAATCTCCACCGTTGGATGAATTGGGTCCTTTGTTATTGGGCCTTTTTGGTGGATTGGCCATTGAGGCCCAATCCATAACAGTTTTTATATGTATTATTATTTTTAATATTACTTGAACTACATTACCATAAGATTAAGTTAAAAGTGATCATTTATATATTACTATGCCACATACTCGTGTCATGCAAATTAAGTATCTATTTCATATTATATAGTGCAATCAAATCAATGGCCAAAATTTCCTTTTTAACAGTACTATACTTTATTTGTGCCGTATTCCATGTTCCTGAGTAATATCTAAAAATTTGCTCTTTTTGACTACTGAGTAATATTTGTTTTAATATTCCTCCGATTCCTAATTCTGATTTTCAAGACAAAAAATTAAGTCTTCAATGGATTACCTTGCATTTTTTTTATATGGACCATTATTGGCTATCCACGGAGTGTCTCAACGCTTTCAACGAAAGACTAATCTGTGCTTAGGATCAAATTTCGCACTGGCCAACACCGAGTTTGTCCACTGCAGGGATTACCTTTCATTGCCCATGCAACTATATTTTGATATATTTGAGTAAGAGTATAATATCACTTTTTTATATGGGGCATATTATTCTAATTTTTTCTAATTATTTCATTTTTATCCTTTTATGTTTGTTTATTAAATTCTTCTTAAAAAACACTCCCTCCGTCCCAACAAATTTTGTCTCAAAACTTTTGATGTTTTACAAACTCAATACTATATTAACTACTTTCTTCCATTATTACCCTTAAAAATTATAGTTGTATTAATTGTGGAGAATGCATTTACCAAAGAAAAATTGTGGAGTACAAGACATTAAACGATAGTAATTTAAACTACATTTTACCTAATTAATGATTTCTTATTCCATATATCTAGGCATGGCAACAAAATTCGTACCCTTGAGTACCAACCCAAACCCTCCCCGATTTGACGGGTTTTCCCCACTTTGACTAGGTTTGGGTTTTCCCTGATGTCAGAATACGGGGACGGGGCGGGTAAGGATATAGGTCCCCACCCCGAACGTACAGAATTACAATATTACCCTTCTTATATTAGAAACCCTCCACATCTCAACTAAACCCAAAATTTCTTTGTTAGCGCTAACGCCTTCCTCTTATATTAGAAGCTTTGATGTGTGCTAGAAGTTGATTATGGAGTAACGAAAACAGCGGTATGGTTTTAAATTGTTTTTTCAATTTACATATCTTAAGAAATGACAAATAATTATGTATATGTTAACTAATTACTATTTATACCGTACTGCATTTCATATTTCATATATAGGTGGTATGAGTTCTCAATTAAGTAATGAGTATGCTACTTTACTCAATGAAATAGACCTCGATGATGAAGGTGATATCTACCATCCATTTATTTATCACTACCTTCCAATTTTATCAACTAACTTATTTATATTTAATATTTATGACATTTCCCACTTTGAAGAGTGAAGACGTCAATAGCATTTAGAGAAAGAAAGAAGACAACATTGATCTGGCTACCAGGATGGGGATGGGGAATGCAAAATCCGACCCTGCCCCGCCTCATTACCATGCCTACATATATCATTTGCCAAAACATCAAAAGATTTGGGACAAAGGGAGTAGTGACTAAGTTAGACCCTCCTTATTTGTTTTAGACAGTTTAGACTCCTTGTTTCTTTTTTTGACGAGTTAGACCCTCCTTATTTATGCTAAACCAACTTGTTAACTTGTTAAGTTTTCTCGGAGCTAATTACAATCCGATCAAAAATAGAAACAAAAACATAAAGTTGAAACTCTTGTGCAAATACGTTAGCTAATTATTAGGGGTGAGCGTAGGACGGGTTGGGACGGGTTATGATCGACCCTAATCCGGCCCTAAATCATGATCGGGTCAATATTGCAACCCTAACCCGTCCCTTAACCCGACCAAACCCGATGATATGTAGGTTCAATAAAGACCGGGTTCATAAAGACGGGTTGGGACGGGACGTGGGACGTAACCCAAACCTGTGCATTCTCAAAGGAAATTCCAAAACATATAAATTTTACACTTCTGGGCATTCCCTGTTGACTTGAAATCCATACAATCTCATCAAAATTTAAAACAAGATAATTAAAATAAAAATGTAATCAAACATTAAAGCAACATGTTTGCTTCAGTAAAACAACAACCTGGTTAATTCAATAACACTCCAATAGTTTAAGCAAAATAAAAACCATCGCATCCTAAGAACTTGTTTGTTGTTGCATCTCATATCTCATATATCAATCAGTTTGCATTGAAACTTCTGCGTGATATTTTCTTGGCTCAATTTGTTGTGTGTCGTAATGAATAGTAGACTACTAGGGTGATTGTTGGGACGGGCCGGGTTACCCGAGGGGTAACCCGAGCCCGTAGTGACCCGACACCGGGTTATTGTATTGGACGGTCTCAAATGTCCTTGAGTCTTATTTTTTTTGGGTCAGACCTGGCCCGATGCCATCGGGTTCGGACGGGCCAGCAGACCGGGCCGGGTTTTTGCTCACCCCTACTAATTATGGCTTTGTGAGTCATGGTTTCAATCGGTGGGATTTACTCCCTAGTTTTGTTTTAGAGGATTTTAACCGCAATAGGCTAGGTCTTCCGTTTTTCCGCTTTCGATTAATCTTCTTTTCGCCAAGGGTTTTGGTCTAGTCCCCCTTGGCTTTCCTCTGTACTCATTCTTTTTTCTCTTTTTAATGAAAACAGGGGGAGTACTCTTTTTCGTTTTTAATGATTTTGCTCTAAGGAGGGTTTGCATCAAAAGGTTTTAACGAGACTCCTTTCCTTCTTTGCTTAAAAAAACATAAAGTTGAAAATATAAATTCAAGTGTTCAAAAATTATTATATTACAAGAGCACAGAAAATTACAAAAAAAGAAAGTGAACAAAATTCCATATAAAGATCCTTATTACAATAGTAGCATGCACTATTTATATTAAGGGACCCTATTGTGTTCTATATTGCAGGGTAGCAGTGCTGTCTCCTGCCATCGAAGTGGTGGGATGGCCATTACTTCTAGTACGAGCCGATGGTTGTCCACCATGTCCTTCGCTCTTGTCTTCTAGTCGGACATGTCTGTACAAGGTTCGTATGGAAGCGCAAGCAGTACAGATGTTCCCTATACTAGTTGTACTGCTTGGGCTGGCCTTTATGCTCAGGTCGTCTACCTCGGCCGTCGGGGAGCCCTTCTCAGCTTTTGTAAGTTCTCCTCGGTCTTTGGGCCCCCTTTGTCGGTAGTCCGGACACCCCCGGTACAATTACATAAATTTATTTTTCACTTTCTTCATTTTACGCATTTTTCTTAATATCTGTAAAATACCAAAAGCGACACTTAGTTTGAGACGCAAGAAATATATAACTTATGTAAAACACATTTAATTTTATAAAGATCGGTTCATACGGTTTAACTAATGACCCCTCGGTCCGATTTTTAAAATACTGGTTTAAAGTGGTTGAACCACAACCTAAAACTTTCACTAATTCGATGTCCGATTCGATTTTCAAAACATTGGACAGAACTATTCCAACCTTATTTATAAAAAGAAACTAGTATTAAATATGGTTATTGATGTGAGCCCACATGCATAGCTAGCCTACTAATGAAAGCTTGGATGGAAGTCACAAATATCAAGACTTACTTTGGGAAATTCCTAGACATCCTAACTCTAGGATTTTCTATTTCCTTGTAATAATTTTCAATAAATGTAGGATTTAATTTCTAGTGTAATGTGCTTTTGATTTGAGCCTTGTTGGCAATAGAATAGGTTAAGGTCTTTAGTTACTTTGATGCGGCCACGGGTGTAACAGCCCAGGTCCAACGCATTGGCCACCCCGGCACTATTACCTCACGGTCTTCTCTACCCCTCTTGTAGAATTTTTGCCTTCCGTGGGAATCGAACCTTGCACCTGAGGCATAAGTGCAAGTTAAACACACCTCCCACTACCAATTGAGCGCGCGCTCAATTGGTAGTGGGAGGTGTGTTTAACTTGCACTTATGCCTCAGGTGCAAGGTTCGATTCCCACGGAAGGCAAAAATTCTACAAGAGGGGTAGAGAAGACCGTGAGGTAATAGTGCCGGGGTGGCCAATGCGTTGGACCTGGGCTGTTACAACGGGCCTTGTTTTCCTATCTCTAAGTGGATTGCATGTTGGGCTTAGGATCCATTAGACCCAACATATAAATACTATTCCACTCCTTGTAATTGGGAGACTTTTGATGAAATAGAATTCTGAATTTTTGAGTGCTTAGTGTTTTCTCTCACTTGGTTATTGGAATGGAACCTTGAGCACCTACCTTTGAGGCTTGGAGAAGCTCAAAGCGGCGTGTGGTATTCATCTTCTTCCCACGGAAGAAGTGGCGGATGTAACACCCCGAAATTAATTAAATAGTTATTTAGTATTTAGTAAATTAAATTAAATAGGAGTTGGCGATAGAAATAATAATAATAATAATAATAATAATAATAATAATAATAATAATAATGATCATAATAATAATAATAATATTGGGTGGTTTTAGTTATTATTATATTATTTTATTTATCTGAAGGGGGTGGTGTTGGTACTTCGGAGGTGTTATGATTGGCCCAGTGCGCCAAGCCCAAGCCCGTAGACTTGAGCTGCTAGGCGCTAGGTTAGTGAAGTGGCGCCTCATTTGTGAAAAAAGAAAAGAAAGCGTGAGTTGAGAGGAGAGAAAGGAGAGAGCGTGAGAAGAGAAAAAGAAAAGAGAAGAACGGCACTAAGGGAGAAGAAAGAAGAAGAGAGGGGCGCGACTTCCATAGGAGAGGAGAGGAGCTCAGTTGCTGTGGTTACTCGGTGTGCACGTGGAGGGGTCTCTGTCTTCGGTGAATCTAAGGTAAGGGTGGGTCTTGCCTTATAATAGGGAACATAATGGGATGTATGTAGGGGTTAGGTCCTATGTCCTGTTTATATTGATTTTTATGTTGTTTATGATATATGAATATGTTGTTGTTATTGTTGTTGCTCATTGTGATGATATGCGAATTGTTGCTCTGTAAGATGAATTTCGAATTGCGTACTAAGTGCTCGAATAAATGTATAAATGATAATGTTGGGCTTAATTAATTGAGTTTGGAGTAATTTTGTGGTGTTTGAAATAGTTGGTGATGATTGAGCATTTGGTACTCATGTGTTGTTGTTGGTGAATTTGATGTTTTGGGTGTTATAGGCGCATAAGGCGCCATTGTGGTATTTTTAGTGTTGCTGGAAATTGTTGTCTAGGTGCGGAATTAGGCGCTCTTGAGTGGGGTGCCCCGCGCCAAGTATTGACGTTGTCGGAATTTTGGTCATGGAAGTAGGCGTCCTTGTGCTAGGCGCCCCGTGCCAAATTATTGTGTTTTGGCTAAGTGTATGTTGTGTTGTGTTGGTGTGCCATGTGCTAAGTGCATTTTATGTTGTGTTGTGTGCTTTGATAGTTGCCCATATGGTTTTGGTGATTTCGAATAAAATTGACTTTTGGGTGAGTGAGGATTTTAGATGGTGGAAAAGAAATATAATTTTGATGTTTTAAAATTGAGAAGAAATGATGTTTGGGCTGAATTTATATAAAAATCTGGTTTTGGCAGTGTGCTGGGCGCCAGGCGCCCTGTGCTGGGCGCCAAGGGCGCCGTGTGTGTGTGCTGGGCAAGTGTGGCGCGCGCCTGGGCGCTGGGCGCCTGTTGTGCGTGCGCTGTGTTGCGCGCTGGGCGCTGGGCGCCTGCTTGCGTGCGTGTGTGTGTGTGGCGCGCGCCTGGGCGCTGGGCGCCTGTTGTGCGCGCGGATGCGCTGTGTTGCGCGCTGGGCGCCAGTGTGCGTGTTGCCTGGGCGCTGGGCGCCTAAGGCGCCAGTTTCCAGCAGTGTTGCCTAATTTTTCCTAAATTTGTTTTTAACGTAACTTTTGACTCGGGTGTCCGTTTTAGGTGTTTCAAAGTGCGTTACGACGCTTATTTAATTGTCTATCTGTTTGTCCAGGCCAAAACCAAAACTTAATATTTTTCCCCGGTCGTTTTCTGAAAGTCCCAAGTGACTGTGTACTAGTTGTTGTTTGGTTTGGAAATTGCTACTGTTCCTTTTAAATAAAATGTTGGTGTTTTTCATGAGACTAAGGTACTGATCCTTGTATTTTGAAATGGTGTTGTCACGATGAAAGTAGTGTTCTGTGTAACAGTGTGGTATGCAAATAAATATATATATATATGGTGTATATTATTATTGGTGAATGGAGTATGTGATTCTGTTTTGGGTGTTGATGAATAAACAAACTGTTGGTGAATATGCTGTGGCATACTTTTATTTGGTGATTCTGGTGTGTGCTGCATTGTCATGGTGTCGCATAATCATATGCATTATATATCTTTGGTGAATAGGCTTCGGCCTCGGGCTTCGGCCTTATTACAAATTTTTGGTGAATGCCCTCAAGGCTCAGTTTTGGTGAATGGATCCACATGCATATGCCCAGTGGAGTTTTGGGTTGCATCTCATACATTAAACATACAGTTGGTGAATGTTTTGGTGATTATTTATTTGGTGATTAATTGGTGATTATTTATTTGGTGATTACTTGGTGATTATTTATTTGGTGATTACTTGGTGATTATTTATTTGGTGATTAATTTCGATTGACTGAACTGGTGATTAAAGTGAATATTGCTGTGACTGATGTAGTCCTGTATCTGTATATACTACTCCTTATGTACTTTATTATAGGGTTTGAGACTCACCCCTTTTGTTGATTCTTACCTTACAGGTAACCGTACTTGAAGGCTTTGACCTTCATTCCCTTGAGTTCGAGTCGCTCTGATACGTAGCACCTGAGGGGCGTCTTATTAGATAATGATTTTGTCTTGTACGACTTGTTGGATTTTGTTTTAACGTTGTAACTGTATTTTTGAGTAATGGCCGCCCATGATGCCACGTAATGTTTTTAATTTAAGTTAAACAAATGACGTGTTTTTGAAGTAATTGTAGCATTCCGTTTCAAGAAAAATAATTTGTGCACTCTGATAATTGTTATAAATGAAAGGGGTAGAAACGGGTGTTACAGCGGACATCATTCTCCACTTCATCTCTATTCTTTCCACATTTGATTCTTTCTTCACTTTTGTGTTCTTCAAGTAAGTGTCATCATCTAATCTTGAATTTGTGTTATTATTGATCTTCATGACATAGAGATTCATAGAGATTTGTAATTTTCTAGATCCTAAATTTAGTGATGCATGTGTGGATTCACATTAAGTGGTATTCAGAGCTACATGAATCTTACAAATTTTTGAGTCTTAATTCAGTTTTGGTTTCAAGATTTAATGAAAAATTTGGTACAATTTTTTTCTCTCACACATTTTCAATTTTGGAGTCATTTTTGGTTTTGAGTAATTTGAATTTTTGATTCCAATTCTTGAAAAATTTCTTTGGTAATGTGTTATATCTGAATATTTGAACCTCAAATTTAGTTAGATCTCAAATTTTGAGTTTAAATTGACCAAAAAAAAAATCAGATCTAGTTCTAACTAAATTGGAGAGAAAGTTAGTTACAAGAAAGTGTTGCCTAAATTCGAATTTCAGCATTCAACATCTATTTTCAGCAACACTTTGTTTTCCAGCAACGCGTTTTCTTGTCTAGTTAATTCGAAATTTCGTTTTTGTCTATCTGTTGATTTCGTTCCAATTTCGTTTGTGAGTTTTGTTATTTGTGGAATTTGCAACATATTTCACACTTTTTTCGAGTAATTTGAGCAAGAATTGGTTAATTTCGAGTCAAGAAAAGCTTCAAAATGTAATTTCGTTTTTCGATTTCTTATTCATTTTTTGTTCGATTTTGATGAAATTCGTTGTCTCTAATCACTTTATGCTGTAATTTCGCACCATTTGCAACTGGTTTCATGAATTTTGATGGAGTTTTGAGCATATCCCCAATTCCAAAACCCCAAACGCGTTTTTGACTGAATTTTCGCGTTTTCAGTACGTTCTGCTGATTTTTTTGTGTAAATTGATGATAGATTCGAGTTCCTCATAAAATTTCGCATGAAATAGAGTACTCATTTGCTTAATTCGGTTGAGAATTGAAATTTCCGGAAATTTTGGTTTGAAGGTTTGAATAGTTGTATTCCTTATGAAAAATTGAGTGAAATGGAGTCAAAATTTGTCTGATTTTGTTGAGTATTGGATAAGATAACACCCTTGCAAGAAATCAAACATTCATAGTGTTTTTAGTGTTCTTCATATTGTTCTTGAATTTCGGAAAATTCCATATTCTGTTTGATCCAGTTTTTTTGTTTTCAAAACTTCAAAATCTGTTAGGGAACTCAATACAAGTCCAAATCAAGTGATTCAAAAGCCAGGTAGCTTGTTTCAAAATCTACAATATTTTGAGACATTGAAAAAAAAATATTCCAGCAAAAAGAAAAACAAAAAAAAAATAGCAAAAAAAGTATTATATTGTATTAAAAAAGGCTTCTACCTATCACTTGTGCTTGAAAAAAATTCTGGAAAAATTCCCTGAGATTGGAAACATTTTTTGGATCACTGAAAAAATTTCCTCAAAATATTTTGACCATAGTTGGACCATTTTACCCTTATGGCTTGGTTTGCTCATTAATTGACATTTTCTTGGTTCATTGTTTCCATTCTTTTTGAGTCTCTTTTTTGTAGTTTAAATTTGTCTTTAAATACTCTACATTTGGTTTAGCTTTTCTATTTTTTTGTTTTTGATTTTAGTCTTTTAAAATTCCTAAGTTTGTCATAGTAGTTTCTTCCTTTCTTGTCATTCTTTGGTGATAGACTATACTCCCTTTGAGATCTCAAGTAATATCAACATCAAAGGTGGAAAGAGGCTTTTGAGGTTTCTCTTCAAGGTCTAAAGAAGGATAAGAGTGACTTGAGTGACCCACTTACACTGTGTGTGTGTGTGTGACCAAAAAACCCTTGAGTGAGAGTGTTTCCTAAAAAGCCTAAACACGAGTGGAGTGATACTTGGTGAGGTAAACACTTTTTGTGAGGACTTATTGATGGCTATTTTTATACTAAAATTCTCTTGTAGGTACACACAAATCATGGCATGATGAGGTCCATATTTGATAGGAGGTATGATCCTCCTAGGAGATATCATTCTCAAATAATGTATCATTTCCCAAAAAGGTATGACTCTCCTAGGAGATATAATTCCCCAAAAAGGTATCATTCCCCTATTAGATATGACTCTTCTTGTGAATATTATTACAAAAGAAATAGGAGGCCTAGCTATGTTGTTGAGGAGAATGAAAGGAGCCATAGAAGGAGGGACATAAAAGAAGAAAACTCCTCCAAGTATACCCACACCAATACTTGGAAGGTCAATTCAAAGAGGGAGGAAGCCTATACACCTAAAACGGTAAAAGATGAAGCTTCGGCCATAGTGCCAAAGAGTAAGGAAACTTTCTCTACTCCTACTACTAATCCTTCTACCTTTCATACTAGATGTCTTGTGTCAACTAGCTTATGTTGTTTGCAAATTGATGTTGGAAGTTGTGTTAATTGGGCTAGCATCGCTTAGTTACAAAGCTCAATCTTCCCACCATCAATCATCCAAACCCATACAAAATACAATGGCTTAATGATCAAGAAGAAATGGTTGTGGATAAACAAGTGCTTGTTAGTTTTTCCATACATAGGTACAAAGACAATGTCTTATGTGATGTTGTCCCTATGGAGGCCGGCCACCTAATCTTAGGAAGGCCATGGCAAATCGATACAAAAGCCATCTATGATGGATTTACTAACAAATACTCATTTATGCAGGACAATTTGAGAATTGTTCTTTCTCCCCTTAGTCCTCAAGAAGTTTTGAAAATCAAATCATTTTGAAAAATAAAATTGAGGAGGAGGAAAAAGAAAAAAAAACCAAAGTCAAGTTGAAAGGCCCAAGTGAGTGTGGTGGCCAAGAGCACCACTTTGATGAAAAGAAAACAAATTGTGAGGGTCCATGAGGAAAAGAGCATTACAAGTATAGTTGTGATAGGCAACTCTCATAATGATCATGACCCTCACAAAGATAATAAAAGAAAAGCATGTGAAAGAGTTAGGTTACTAAATGATAGCATGACTTTTACTACTAACTATTTTCTTGCACAAAGTTTTGTGACTTCTTTTTTAAGGGAAAGTATGCATGTATTGCCTAAGCCACTATCGTGTGGACAAGACAAGGAATTTGATAGAACTCTTAAAGTTGAGCCACCAAGTAGCAAGAAAAAGGTAATGGAAATGGTTGTTAGTGTTACAACATTGCAAAGGTATAATCTACTCCCTATATTCTTCATTCCCTATCCAATGCTTAGTTGTATTAAATGGAAATGTAAGATGCCTTGTGCTTTAAGGAAACTTGTGCTTGAATTTTGCATGACTAGGCTATTATTTGGGGTCACTCACTTTCCTTTTGATTCCGGTGGAGCCTAAGAAATTAATGCATTAGTTTAGTTGTCTTTTATTTTCGAAATAAGTGATTTTCTCCATGCTTGATGTAGGTTTCCAAGAGAGGGAGTTCACTTGAGGACAAGTGAAATTCAAGAGGGGGAGTATGATGTGAGCCCACATGCATAGCTAGCCTACTAATGAGAGCTTGGATGGAAGTCACAAATATCAAGACTTACTTTGGGAAATTCCTAGACATCCTAACTCTAGGGTTTTCTATTTCCTTGTAATAGTTTTCAATAAATGTAAGATTTAATTTCTAGTGTAATGTGCTTTTGATTTGAGCCTTGTTGCCGATAGAATAGGTTAAGGTCTTTAGTTACTTTGATGCGGCCACGGGCCTTGTTTTCCTATCTCTAAGTGGATTGCATGTTGGGCTTAGGATCCATTAGACCCAACATATAAATACTATTCCACTCCTTGTAATTGGGAGACTTTTGATGAAATAGAATTCTGATTTTTTGAGAGCTTAGTGTTTTCTCTCCCTTGGTTCTTGGAATGGAACCTTGAGCACCTACCTTTGAGGCTTGGAGAAGCTCAAAGCGGCGTGTGGTCTTCATCTTCTTCCCACGAAAGAAGTGGCGGACATCATTCTCCACTTCATCTCTATTCTTTCCACAATTGATTCTTTCTTCACTTTTGTGTTATTCAAGTAAGTGTCATCATCTAATCTTAAAATTGTGTTATTATTGATCTTCATAACATAGAGATTCATAGAGATTTGTAATTTTCTAGATCCTAAATTTAGTGATGCATGTGTGGATTCACAATAATTATATTCCAATCTAGCAAATTTAAGCATTTTTACCTTATACTCCCTCCGTTCCAAATCTTTTGATGTTTTAGCCTTCAGATTTTGTTACAAAACTTTTGATGTTTTATAAACCCAATGCTATTTTATCTACTTATTTCCAACTTTACCCTTTGTAACTATGTTGTATTAGTTATGAAGAATGCATTTACCAAATCAAAGTTGTGGAGAACAAGATATTAAATGTGGGTATTTTAGACTAGATTTTACCTAATTAATGTTTTCTTATTCCATGTGCATTTGCTAAAACATCAAAAGAGTTGGAACGGAGGGAGTAATTAAGTACATGAAAGGTACTCCCTCTATCTCCATTTAAGTGTCATCTTTGCCATTTTTCTTTGTCTCAAATTATTTGCCACTTTAGAATACCGATGCAACATTTATTATTTTTTTCAACAATACCCTAATTTTAATATGTACTTCCGGGGTTTCCATTCTCCTCTCTTCATAATAATATAGAAGTATTTTAGTCCTATCATGTTTTTTGAACAAAAAAAGTAGCGTATCTCGTCATTTTCTTAAAAATACTCCCCTCTGTTATAAATCCATAATTAGTGTCAGTCAGGTCAACCCCGTTATGGTTTTAAGATTGTAGAAAGTCAAAAGTCAAAACTAAGAACTTTCAAAGAACCACAAGGCCATTCAGACACACACACAAGAACAACGACAACTAGTGACTAGTCTGCTTCTGACAGCTAGCATTTCATGTGGAACTAGCGTTACTTTCATTTCACACCTGTATATTTGTTTTTAAATCCCCCCCCGGGCTTTTCTTTTGTTTTTTTTTCTTTTCTTTGCTTTGCATAAAACTTCATCATATGTTCTTCACTTTTGGGAACTTCATCTAAGTGTTTTTCAGCTCTATCTTCATCATGAGGTGTTGCTTCAGTGCTAGAATCAAAGCTGAGAGCCATCATCGCAATGGTATTTATCATTCTTTCTTGCATGTTTTCTTTTCATTTTTCTCTTCAACACTTTTTCCTTCACCAATTTCTTTAGATCTTTTTTGTTTGTGTTTGTCGGAAATTTTATTTTCTGCTGTTTTTGAAGTATATATGATTCACAGTGAGAAGGAGACTTTACTTTAATTCATTATTATCATGTGCTTGTTTAGTAGTTTTGGTTATAAGTCTTGTGGTATTTGGTGATGACAAGCAGAGGGGTTTGTTGTCATCCAATATGAAGACCTTCACCTTTAGTGAGCTAAAACCTGCTACAAGGAACTTTCGTCCCGATAGTGTGCTGGGTGAAGGTCGGTTAGGCCATGGGGTGGATTGATGAGCAGACACTTGCACCGGTTAAACCAGGGACTGGAATGGTCATTGCTGTCAAGAGGCTTAACCAAGTAGGTTTGAAGGATTACAGTGAATGGTTGGTGAGTTGCTGCAGGTTTCAATTCTGATGTTTTTGTCAATGTGGTAGACTTTATTCCGGAAGTTTACAGCAGCCTTTAAATCCAACATATATACTCGCAATAAATCTGTCAATTATAGATGAAGATCATTCAATTGCAAAAAGATATAGTAAGACACATAGAGAAGTGAACTATCAAACAAGTCACTATATATATTCCAAAAAAATGCAAGATCGAATAAAGTATCTCAAGAAAAATACTCATTAATAAGCTTGACATTTAAATATTCACTACAAAAAAAAAACAGGATAGGCGACGGATTAGCGACGGACAAAATCCGTCGCTAAAAAGGGCCTCGCTAATATTTAGTGAGGGAAATTTTATTCCGTCGCTAAATATTAGCGATGGATTTTAGCGAGGGATTTTCCCTCACTAATTAGCGAGGGATTTTAGTGAGGGGCATTTCCCTCGCTAATTCTGAAGGCCACGTGTCCAAATGTTAGCGAGGGATTTGGCAAACTATCCTTATTAGGTGTCCCGTCCAACATCATTTGAGTCACAAAATCTAAACCCAACTCAGAAATATTGCTCATGGACTTGAGAGATAAAAGCTTCACACACATAGATAATTTTGACTCTGGCGAGCCTTCAAACAACGGTGTGTTTGACTCTTTTAACAAAGAATAAAATCTTTATGCTTCTTCATTTGGAAGTTCATCATGATCGTCATATTGAGGCTCATCAAATGGCACATTCACTCCGAGACCATCACAAATCATGCTTTCCATCGACTCAAATTGTTCATTAGATGGAACATGAAAACTAGAACTACTTGAAGAAGCCCCTAAGTCAAAATTTGGAAGTCGTTCTCACGGTCCACCCAAATCCAATAATTAGGCCTAAACCCGATACGATACAAGTGCACCTTAATTTCATCATTAGGTGTAATAGGTATACCGCCGCCACGCTACCCTAATAAACTCTTCAACCCCATTTACAAAAGTTTCCTTCAAAAACGCTCTTCCCGGATATAACTATCATACACCCAACTACAATTCAATTGATTCCAATTCATCTACACACATTTAAAAAAACGCGTTACATTCCCATAACTAAACCCAAAATATAACCTATCAAGTTAGTAGCATCGATATGATCTCGGTGGAGATGATTTCGAGCCGAATATGGGGGTTAAAGACAGAACCCTTTTCCATATAAGTAGTGAAGAAAGTTATTTCTAACTCCCAACCTTAAAATTGTTAGTAGAGTCTCGCAATTATCTCAATGGAGATGATTTCGAGCAAAATATGAGGGTTAGGGACAGCACCTCACCCTTTCCATCAACAGCACACAATAACAAATTCCAATATAGTCGTCTAACCTATGGTTAATCAAACATCAAAACAACAATACACAAATGAGCTGTGCAACAATTTACCCCCAAATAATATACATTTCCAATTTTGAAAACAATTTTGAAAACTAACACTTATTCAAGCTTAACAATATAAAATTCATCCAAAAATTTACCCTTAAGAATAAAAATTTAATGTTTTTCCCATTAATTTTGAAGAACAAAAACAAATAAACAACAAAAAATCATGGCAAGCAAGAACAATTCAACTCCTATTCCTAATAATTAAAAGTTTGGCAGCTGAAATACCTGCTTTTCCACCAAATTTGCAGCTCGAAAATCAAAATTTCTATACCAGAAACAGCTCCAGCAAGAGAAGCAGCTCCACCAAATCAGAATGTGTTCGGTCACTCCCAAAAAGTCCTAAGTGCAAACAGAACAAAGAAAAATCAGAACAAAAAAATAATTACAATGAGTACAATGAACATGGGAACAACTCAGAACAAAAATTTACCCCATATTGTGGTGAAAACGGGGAGAAAACGGAGAAGATGATGGTGGTGGTGAAAATGGAGAGGTCTTGACGGTTAGAGAGAGGCCTATTCAAAGGTTCATGTTCGTGAGTGAGAGAAAAAGGGGGAAGATAATGGTGGTGGTGAAAATGGAGAGGTATTGGTGGTGGTGGCGGCGGTTTCGTAAGGGAAGGGGAGAGAAATGAGTGAGAGAAGAGAAAAGAAAAAGAAGAAGAGGGTTTCGGTTTTAAAAAAATAAGTCACATTAGCGAGGGATCCACAGCGACGGATTTGGGATTTCACGCATTCCATGGTCTGCTCAACGGTCACGTCAGCCGTTGCGACGGAACATTAGCGACGGAAAATTGAATTAGCAACGGATTTGGAATTTCATGCATTCCAAGGTCTGCGCAATGGTCACGTCAGCATTAGCGACGGGCCGTTAGCGACAAATTTTAAACTTAGCGACGGATTTGAATTTTTTTTGAAAAAAGCGCGCCTACGTCATGTTTAGCGACTGATTGTATTTCTCTCGCTAAAATCCCTCGCTACGTAATTTTTGGCGACGGATTTAGTTTCCCTCACTAATTTCCGTCGCTTATCCTCGTTTTTTGTAGTGATTGTCGCATCCTTGATGAACAGATTTTGACATAAAATCCAACGACTAATATTGTCATGTAAACCCTGTCGAAAAAAATATTGTCATGTAAACCCTTGACAATTAACACCCCCCTTTCTCCTTTTAGAGAAACAAAATGAACAACACAAAAACCAAGTAAACATTTGACCTGTATTTTTTTTTATCAGAGAACATTTGACCTGTATGCAATTTCTTAAACAACTATAAAACTGGATATATAGCCCACACTCTCAATAAATAAAAAATACTCCTCCCCCATACTTAAGTAACCACACTCCCACTTTCCAAATTTCATTTCACTTAAACCTATTTGAAATCCCTTTTTAAAAACAATTTTTAGTTTGTTAAGTCTTTTATGGTGTGTTTGTTTGAGGTGAAAGAGAGAAGAGAGAGTAGTTTTCTCATGTTTGGTTGATGAGAGAAATGGGAAAGAGAGAGTAAGGGATGATTGTTTTAGTGTTTTTTGCAATCTCTCCAATTGTGGGAATAAAGTGGGGAGAAAAAGCTCAATAATTATGCTTTTACAATTTTACCCTCACTTTATCACCCCAATTTCCTTTAAATAAATCTTTAACTAGTTAAATTAAATGATTAAAATATTTATTTAGCAAATTAAAATAAATATTTGGCTAATTTAATTAAATAATTAAAGTATCTATTAAGTTAATTAAACTAAAATATTAAATCAAACACATAGGATTGTTTTTGTCATTTCAAAACTAAACAACACCTCTAATCAAATCAAGAGACACAATTTTTCCTATTTCTTTTCTCTTTCCCTTAAACCAAACACCACCTCTAATCTACTCTATTTCTCACATCTTTCTCTCTTCACCCATTCTCTCTTTCTCTCTCTTCCCTCTTTCTCTTCTAATCCAAACACACCCTTAATGAACAAATTTCTTCTTTCTTAAATTTTAAAAACCACTAAAACAATTTTTAAACCCAATTCAAACAATCTCTCATTCTCTCATCTTTCTCTCTTAAGTCTCCTACACTAGTGGTAGCAGCTGACATGAGAGTTTTAGAAAAGCATTAGGGTGATGTGTTAGATGATGATGCTGAAAATAATTTAGAACCAATTGTGTCCCGAATGAAGAACGGGCTAGATTCGCTATGTGCCCCAGAGTTTGATGCTACTTCTAATCCAGTAGTAGCATCTGGCATGAGAATTTTAAGAAAGCTTTGAGGTGAGGTATCAAATGGTGTTGGTGATCTTGTGGCTACAAATACTCAAGGAATTGTTGCGCGGTATGATAATTTTGAACCGATTGTGTCCAAGACCCAAAAGAAGAAATTGAAGCAAAAAAATAAATTAATTGGTTGTTGGATATAATACTTGTTCAAGGGCAAATTATGTCTCTGTCACCTTTTGATCCAGTTTTGCAATTTAGTCGCTTAATTTGCCTTATAATTTGTCTTTAGGATAAATTGTTTTTGGGAGTCTTCAAGTTAAGGCTCTCTATACGGCCTAGATTTATTTCTTTATTCTTGCCAACGATATTGGTCTAGTCCCCCATTGGCCTTCATTTGTCTTATTTCTTTTTTTCTTTTTTTTTAAATAAAATCAGGGGGGAAGTACTATTTTTCCTTCCGATATTTTAACATCAAAATGTTTTAATGAGGCTTCTTTCCTTCTATTTGTCGATTAAAAAAATGTCTCTTACACATCTCTCTAAAATTTAATCAAACTTCTCTTCTCCCCCTTTCCCTTACAAACTGTATCCGGCAAATTTTTCATTATAGCATTAAAAATATATTAAATACACCAATAGCATTGTTGTTTCTTTATTGTAAATAAAAAAAGCATTGCTCTTTCTTTGTTTCTTTTTTTTTTTCAAAAAATGAATATTTATTTAGCCTAAAACCACCCATTGAATGGTGAGCAAGAAAGAAGAAAGGAGTAGTGAAAAAATTAAGACGACTAGGCAAAATCGATTTATAAGTTAAGAAATCGGACATGCCAAAATCAATTTCATTATATACCAATGGTCTCTCTCATTTATAAGTTAATTTATAAGTTTTTTTTGGTAAGGGAATGGAAAAGAAACAAAAAAGAAACTAGGGACGCAAGATCTCTATCCGCCTAGCATCTACCTGCAAAGGAAGAAGGAGGCCAAGAGAGGGGAGCTCAAGCATAAGCAAAGGTTGAACAATCAAAGATCCCATCTTTGCCAAAATATCAGCACACATGTTCCCTTTCCGAAGAGTGTGAACCAAAGAAAACTGCCAATGCCGCTTCATCAAATCTTGAATAGTAGTTATAATAGACGCGTAGACATGCCACTGGTTAAGAGGAGAAGTTACGAGCTGAATAGCATGGAGAGAGTCTGAATAACAAACTATGTGACAGTGGCCATCCTCCCAAGCGAGCTAAATACCATGTAGAAGAGCCATGAGCTCAGCATGTAAGTTATTTGTATTTCCAATATAACCTGCGAAACCTTTGATCCAAGAGCCATCTGATCTACGAAGGAGACCCCCCAAAACCAGAAGGGCCGGAGTTACCCAAGCTGCTGCCATTAGTATTGAGGACGATACAATCCTCCTACTTGAATGCCAAGAGACCCAGCGAGGAATGCTGACATTGCTAACAGCGATTTGTTTACAAATACTAACCAAAGACACATAATTATGGGTCCTGTATTGCAAAGTAGAAATGGAGAAATCTTCGTTAGCAATGACTTTAGTGTTGCGAGCCCCACCAAACCGCCTAAATAAACAAAGAAGGATCCTCCTGAGAGAAACCTTGCTGGAGCCAAGTATAAACATTCGACTCAGTGAAGAAATTAGAATCGTGCACACCAAGATAACGCCAAAGCTGGACCGAGAGGTTACAATCACGCAGACAATGGATAATATCTTCAACCGGATGTTGGCACCGAGGACAAGTTGAGGCCACATACATACCTCGTCTATGAAGCATAGCAAGAGTAGGAAGGGAATTGTGACACACCGTCCAAATAAAGAATTTAATTTTCTCAGGTGCATAAGACTTCCAAATCCAAAGTAATGGAACCACTACCAAGCCCATTTCGCCGATGCAAAAGCCACTTATAACCTTGATTAGCCGTTTAAATTCCGTTTGTATGCCCTTTCCAAACAAGACTATCTGAGACAGCATCATTAGTACTCAAGGGAAGAGTGAGGATTCACTCAATGATCTGAGGAGGAAACGCCGTGTACAACAAACTCACCTGCCAGGCCCCATTCTGAATAATATCTCTTATACGAAGATGAGCATCATGAATATCAATATATGGAACAAATTTATTAAGAGTTCCAAGGCCAGTCCAATTTGTGTATCAAAAAGGAGAGTTACCATTACCTAGCCAAAACCCGTAGGCATCATAGAGGACCAACTTCGCCTTTTGGATAGAATTACAGAAGAAGGAGCCTTGTTTCTTCTTTACATCCATGAAAGGAATGGTACCACAATATTTATTTCTGACCACATCCACCCAGAGTTTATTAGAATTTTCATGCAGTTGCCAAACCAACTTGCCTAGCAAAGAAGTATTTGCTTCACGAGCAAGCCGAACCCCAAGTCCACCTCTATTCTTTCGACTAGTTACAACATCCCAGCCCACGAGGTGAATACCCTTGTCACTACAGCCCTTCCAAATAAAATATCGCGTTAAGTGATCAATATCAGAACAAATGGATTGAGGCAGCCAAGCTATCTGCATGTAATAATTGGGAATAGAATTCAAGACAGACTTGGCAAGAGTGAGCCTCCGAACTTTATTCAAAAGCTTATTTTTCCAAGAAGCCAATCTATTATGCATTTTCTCCAAAATAAAGTCAAAATCACTTCGCTTCACCCTTCCCTGAAACGTGGGGAAACCAAGGTATTTTCCAAGGGTGGAGACAATTTTATCAATCTTTGCTCTCCTAGTGGCCGAAGAGAATAAAGCACGGGACTTCGCAAGATTCACATTAAGACCCGACTCATTAGCAAATTTGATAAAAATATCAGCTACTAACCTGGCATGGGAGGCCGTAGCCTTTGAAAACAACAACACATCATCAGCAAAGAACAAATGAGAGAGAGGAGGGCCATTCCGAGAGATCTTGATAGGCTTCCAACTATTATTACCAACTGCCTGGCTAATCTCATGAGATAATTTCTCCATACAAATCACACAAAGATACGGAGAAAGGGGGTCCCCTTGCCTAAGCCCCCTAGATGGGGTGAACGACGGCAAGCGCTTCCCATTCCAAATCAATGAGAGAGAAGAGGAGGTCACACAATGCATAATCAATTTTATAGTGTTAGTAGGAAAACCGAAATCAATCAAGCACTATCTCAGAAAGTCCCAGCTAATGTGATCATAAGTTTTTCAAGATCAATTTTGTAAGCCACGTCCCCCTTTTTCCTCTTTGATGTGCGCATATTATGGATAACTTCTTGAAGAATAATTGCATTGTCATTTGTTCCCCTACCAGGAAGGAAGCAGCTCTAAAAAGGTCCCACAATTTGATCCAAGAAAGGTCGCAGCCTGTTGACAAGCACCTTTGTAATAAGTTTATACACCGTATTGCAGAGACTGATAGGCCTGAATTCTTTAAAGGTGGTAGGGCTGTCCACTTTCGGAATTAGAGCTATAAGAGTCTCAGCAATAATTGGGTTAAAAGTACCCGTGGCAAAAGCATCATAGACCAATTTACTGACATCGTGGCCGAGAACATGCCAATATTGTTTAAAGAACACGCCTTGAAAACCATCTGGGCCTGGAGACTTATAAGGATGCATGCAGCAAAGAGCATTAGTAACTTCCTCATGAGTGGTAGCAACATTCAAAGCTGTGATGGTGATAACTCTAATTTATATAGAGTTATTTATACATCTAAACGTAACAAATTACTTGAAATCCAATAATAAAGTATGTTAAATATAGTGGTATTAGTAAAATAACAACATTCTAGGAATTCTGTGATGAAAAAAGCATTTTGTATATATATATCGGTATGTTTGATGTGTTTGTTCAGTTTTCCTACAGACGATGCTTCTGCACCACAATGCTTCTGCACCATGATGCTTCTGCACCACGATGCTTCTGCACTTAGTGCTTCTGCACCATCTTGCGCTGAAGATTTATAACCCCACAATGGAAGCACCTCAATTCATACATCTACTCCAAAACTTCTATGACATCATGCTTTGTCACAATTCACATGGAGCACATGCCCACATGCATAAGGAGGCGCCCACCATAAACATCATCATGAAAGGCTACTCACCTACAGACATATGGCCTTACACAATTGGACCTCTCCTTATGGAAATGTGCTGAATTCAATCTCCTTATCTAAAAATCAGAAAAGCAACCATGGTTAAGCCTCCTTAGGTTAACTTGGTTTTCAACCAAACCCTCAAGTAAAGGAAATCTCCAAGGCTATAAAAAGGGCTCCCACTTCTCACTTGAAGAGCATCTCATATCTCACTTGATAATATGTAGATCATACACTTTACTTATATTTTAGTAGTTTCATTTCTTATAGTCTTTATAGTAGATAGTTGGCAAGAAGGTGAGGAAGGAATCGACAACTTCTTCCTTCACTTCTTCATCAACTTAGTTAGGTGCAGCTGCACCAGGAAGTCAGTGCTTCTGCACTGCAGGACAATTTTATGCAAGAGTACTTCAATCAGTGTAATCTCTACCTTATTGATATCTCTTGTATTTTCATATATATTAATATGTTTCATTTCATCCATCTTTGCCTTGCAATGCATATTATGAGCTAAACCTTTTTGGTTGAGATGTTCTAACTTTATGATGAACTTTTGAGTAAGTTATTGTGCTTTTTAGTGTTGCAAGCATTTTGGGTCTTGTGTTATACTACATCCATCTTATTTTAAGGTTGATCACTTAGAATAAGTAGAGTTATATTCACAGACAATGTTTATAATTAGAAATCAAGACTAATAAGAGTGAGTGTTTTAATGAAGGCTTTGTTAACTTGTGTAATAAAGAAAACTTTATTAAAACCATGTTAAGTCCTAGACATAGGATAACATAGTCCTTAGGGTGAACAGTGGGTACTTCAAAGGCAGGAGTGAACTTATTTAGAAATCCTAGACATGGGAAGCTTGTAACGAAACTCAGAAGAAAGTAGCTGAAAAACACACACTCATGCAACTGCACTCAGTGCTTCTGCAACACTAAAAGCATAGAAACTCTCAAAAGAACATTATTTAGTGAAAACATCTTTACCATCTTTCTCAACTGATTTCCTTCCTATTCTTTTACATATTTGTATTCTATTTTCACTTAACTTAAAAACCCCAAAATTTGTGAGTAGAATAGTAGTACTAATTTATATGCTTTCTAAACATACGTAAAGTTAATCCAATCCCTGTGGGTTCGACCTTTCTTATGATTGTATTACTTGTTTGTGACTGTGTATACTTGCACATCTTTTCACACACCAAGTTTTTGGCGCCGTTGCTAGGGATTGTCATTAATTTTTGTTGTTTAGATTATAAATTTGTGTTTTATTACTCTGGTAGTTATTTTCTGTGCAGAAACAGGTGCAGATGCACTAGCTTATGCCCAGAGACAAGCCACCAGAATTTGAATTCGATCTAGAGATTGAAAGAAGGTTCAGGAGTTTGCTAAGATTTCAAAAGCAAAGAAAGCAAGACTGCAGAAACCTGTCTCATCACAGTGAAGGACAGAGCTCAAGATCAACCTCAGTTGGAGGAGGACCTGGTTCACAGCATGATGCTGAAGAAGGCCACAGAAATCAATTCATCAACATGGGCCCAATAGGTATGATTAATGATAGAAATAGACCCATGAGGAATTATGCTATGTTTAATCATCAAAATATGCAAACAAGTATAGCAAGACCTCATATTGATGCTGTGCATTTTGAATTTAAACCTATGATGGATCTCTCCTTGAGGATCCCCATGAGAATTTAAAACAATTTTTAGAAGTATGTAGTAACTTTATTCTTCCTGGTGTTAGTGAAGATGCATTTAGACTTAAGCTATTTCCCTACTCTTTAAAAGATAAGGCTAAATCATGGTTAAATTCAATGGAGCCTAATTCTATCCATTCATGGAATGAAATAGCTGAAAAGTTCTTAGCAAAATATTTTCCACCCATAAAAAATGCCAGGATGAGAAATGATATTACATCTTTTAAACAAAAAGAATTTGAATCATTGTTTGAAGCATGAGAAAGATGGAAAGAACTTTTAAGAAAATGTCCACATCATGGTCTGCCTATCATTATTCAAATGGAAACTTTTTATAATGGTTTAGAACCCCAAACCAGAATAATGCTTGATGCATCATCTGGGGGTGTGTTATTAAACTTGTCTTATAATGAAGCATGTGAATTAATTGATAGAATTGCAACCAATACTTCTAGTTGGCCTACTGAGAGGGTAAGTGCCCAAAAGAAACCAGCAAGGGTACATGAAATCAGTGATATATCAGCCCTACCTGCTCAGTTAGCCTCTCTGACAAACTTGTTCAAAAACTTCACTTCAACCAGTGCATCTGCACCTAGTGCAGCTGCACCAACTGAAAACACTGCAGCAACCATAGAACAAACCCCCCCAGGAGACACACGTTGGGTGTATTGTGGAGGAGGCCATTTGTATGAAGAATGTCCCAGCAACCCTGTCTCTGTCAATTTTGTAGGATATAATAGGAATAACAACCCTTACTCTAACACCTATAACCCTGGCTGGAAGAACCACCCAAATTTCAGATGGAACAATACTGGTGCATCTGCACCTAGTGCTTCTACACCAGTCACATCACCAGAATTCCATTCTCAGAACAACCAAAGACAACAACCACCTGCCACTGATAACTCCTTAGAAGCCTTGCTCAAATCTTTCATTAGTGAAACCAGAATAGCTAGGCAAGCACAAGATGCATCTATAAAAAATTTAGAGAATCGGGTGGGACAGTTAGCAACAGCTCTGTATCAAAGACCAACAGGTACATTACCATCAAATACAGAAGGTGCCACATCCCACAGGCCAGGAAAGGAGCAGGTAAAGGCCATTGCTCTAAGAAGTGGAAAAGATCTTGCAGATCCAGGTGAGAATCAAGGTGAAGGTAAGGGAGAAAAAAATAAAAATGAAAAAAATACTCAAGATGGAGCACCAGATGCATCTGCATCTCATGAAGTTCTAACTCCAAGGTTAGTTCCTGAATACCCTCCTCCTCCTTATCCACAAAGATTAAAAAAAGCACATGAGGAGAAGCAATTCACTAAGTTTCTTGAAATTCTAAAACAGATACACATCAATGTTCCCTTAGTTGAAGCACTTCATCAAATGCCTAATTATGCTAAATTTATGAAGGATGTGCTTTCAAAAAGAAGAAGATTAGGGGATTTTGAAACAGTTGCTATGTCTATTGAATGCAGTTTAATTTTACAAAGCAAAATTCCAAGAAAACTAAAGGATCCTGGTAGCTTTACAGTCCCATTCTCAATAGGAAAATCTTATACAGGTCGTGCATTATGTGATTTAGGTGCAAGTATCAACTTAATGCCTAAATCCATATTTACACAACTGGGGATTGGAAATGCTAGGCCTACCACAGTAACACTTCAACTTGCTGATAGATTAATAGCTTATCCAGAAGAAATCATTGAAGATATTCTGGTTAAGGTTGAAAAATTTGTATTTCCTGCAGATTTTGTTATTCTTGATTTTGATGCAGATAAAGAAGTCCCAGTTATTCTTGGGAGACCATTATTAGCAACTGGGAAAGCACTAATTGATGTGCAAAAAGGAGAACTAACCATGAGAGTAAATGATCAAGAGGTGAAATTCAATGTGATGAATGCTCTGAAGTATCCTACTGAGGAGAGTGAAGAATGTTCAGCAATCACTACTCTTGACCATTTGGTGCAGAAGCAATTCCAGAAGCAGTATGATTATCTCACCAGTGCACTAGCACCAGATGCTTCTGCACCACCTGAAGAAGAAATCTTGGAAAAAGACATTTTTTCAAGAAAAGCACCAGCACAAAAGGTATGGTCTAGAACTTTTGAATCTCTTAATTTAGAAGACCCTAACCTTAAAAAGAATTTACCCTCAACTGAACAACCTCCTAAGTTAGAATTGAAAGAACTGCCCAAACATTTGGAGTATGCTTTCTTAGGGGAAGATGATGCACTTCCAGTGATCATTGCCTCTGACTTAACAAAAGAGCAGGAGCATGATCTCATTTGTACCTTAAGAAAGCATACAAAAGCTATAGGCTGACAAATGGCAGACATAAAAGGAATTAGCCCTTCTATATGCATGCATAGAATAAATTTAGAAGATAATTCTAAAAATTATATAGAAGGGCAAAAAAGGCTAAATCCTATAATGAAAGAGGTTGTAAAGAAGGAAATCATTAAGTGGCTAGATGCTGGAATCATATACCCCATATCTGATAGTGCATGGATAAGCCCTATACAATGTTTTCCAAAGAAAGGGGGTATGACAGTAATAGCCAATGAAAGAAATGAATTGATACCAACAAGAACTGTTACAGGTTGGAGGATTTGTATGGATTATAGAAAACTCAATATAGCCACAAAGAAAGATCACTTCCCTTTACCCTTCATTGACCAAATGTTAGATAGGTTAGCAGGTAAGGAATTTCATTGTTTCTTATATGGTTATTCAGGGTACAATCAAATTGCAATAGAACTTGATGACCAACAAAAAACAACCTTTACATGTCCCTATGGAACCTTTGCATTTAGAAGGATGCCATTTGGACTTTGTAATGCTCCTGCCACATTCCAAAGATGCATGATGTCCATCTTTTCTGACTACATTGAGCAATCAATGGAAGTATTCATGGATGATTTCTCAGTCTTTGGAAACACAATTCAAACATGTTTAGCAAATTTAGAGAAAATTCTCCAAAGATGTGAGGAAACAAACTTAGGGCTTAATTGGGAGAAATGTCATTTCATGGTACAAGAAGGCATTGTGTTAGGTCATAAAGTATCAAAGAAAGGTCTGGAAGTGGATCAAGTCAAGATTGAGGTCATTGAAAAGCTGCCACCTCCAACAACTGTCAAAGGAATCAGAAGCTTCTTAGGCCATGCAGGCTTCTATAGAAGATTTATCAAAGATTTTTCAAGGACATCCAAGCCATTATGCACACTCTTGCAAATTGATGCACCTTTTAACTTTGATGAACCATGTATGGAAGCATTCCAAAAACTCAAAAAAGCATTGGTGACTGCACCAGTGATTGTTACACCAGATTGGAGCAGGCCCTTTGAATTAATGTGTGATGCTAGTGACTTTGCTGTAGTAGCTGTCTTAGGGCAAAGGTATGACAAAATCTTTCACTCTATTTATTATGCTAGCAAGACATTAATTGAAGCACAAATGAATTATACTGTAACAGAAAAAGAATTGTTAGCAGTGGTTTTTGCATTTGATAAATTTAGATCTTACTTGGTTGGCACCAAAATTATTCTCTATACTGATCATGCTGCCATCAAGTACTTAATTTCCAAGAAAGATGCAAAACCAAGGTTAATAAGATGGATTCTCCTCCTTCAAGAATTTGATCTTGAAATCAGAGACAAAAAGGGGGTGGAGAATCAGGTTGCTGACCATTTATCTAGACTTGAAGGTGAAAGAACAGGTACATAAAAGGGAGAGATCAAAGAAAGTTTTCCAGATGAAAAACTGTTAGCAATAACTGTGACAACATCCAGTGCTTCTGCACTTGGTGCAGAAGCACCTAGTGCAGCTGCACCTTGGTTTGCTGACATTGTTAACTTTCTTGTGAGCAAGGTGGTGCCAGTGGATATGACTTACCAACAAAGAAAGAGATTTTTTCACATAATCAAAGATTATCACTGGGATGGGCCATTTCTCTACAAAATGTGTCCCGATCAATTAATGAGGAAATGCATCCCCCAAGAAGAACAGCAAGCAGTGCTTCTGCACTGCCATGCTGCACCATATGGAGGTCACTTTGGATGCAACAGAACAGCAGCTAAGGTACTACAGTCTGGTTATTATTGGCCAACTTTACTTAAAGATGCATATTCAATGGTCAAAACTTGTGAGAAATGTCAAAGAGCAGGTAATATCTCTAAAAAACATGAAATGCCTAGAACCAATATTATATTAGAAATTGAACTAATTTTGATGTATGGGGCATGGATTTCATGGGTCCATTTCCACCTTCTTTTGGCAAACAATATATCTTGGTAGCTGTTGATTATGTATCCAAATGGGTAGAGGCAGTAGCATTGCCTAATAATGATGCCAAATCTGTTAGCAAATTCCTTTTGAAAAACATTTTTTCAAGGTTTGGCACCCCAAGGGCAATTATCAATTATGAAGGATCACATTTTTGCAATAAACTCATTGAAAATTTTCTTGCAAAATAGGGGATTAAGCATAAAATTGCTACAGCCTACCACCCACAAACAAGTGGACAAGCTGAGCTATCAAATAGGGAAATTAAAAGAATGCTTGAAAAAGTGGTTGGACCATCAAGAAAAGATTGGTCCTTACATTTAGATGAGGCATTATGGGCATACAGAACAACATTTAAAACACCATTAGGTATCTCCCCCTATAGATTAGTCTATGGCAAAGCATGCCATCTGCCTGTTGAGTTGGAAAACAAATCTTATTGGGCTATGAAAAAGCTAAATTATGATCTCAACAAAGCAGGAGCACAAAGGTTTTTAGAGTTGAATGAATTAGATGAATTTAGGAAATTCTCTTATGAGAATGCAGAAATTTACAAAACAAAAACCAAAGCTTGGCATGACATGAAAATCCAAAGAAGAGAGCTTAGAGAAGGAGGAATGGTCTTGCTATACAATTCCAGGTTGAAGTTATTTCCTGGAAAACTGAGATCAAGATGGTCAGGGCCATTCAAGCTAATCAAAATTTACCCCCATGGTGCAGTTAATTTATATGATGCAACCACAAACACCACTTTCAAGGTAAATGGGCAGAGAGTCAAAATGTACTATGGTGAACATGTGGTGAGGGATAAACTCACCACCCATTTTCAAAATCTCTAAGAAAAGGAGAGAGTCAGGCTGAAAGACTCTTAAAACAAGCGCTTATGGGAGGCAACCCATGTTATTAAATATTTAGTTATGCAATTTTTGTTCAAACTAATGTTTTTCAAGTGTTTTGTAGGAACACAGGTTTTTAGTGCTTCTGCACTTAGGTGCAACTGCACCTAGCAGTTCCTCAGTACTACTGCACCAGAATTTAAAATTCAAAAATACACTTGGGTGAAAATTTTTTCAAAAACTGCCAGCACAACAAAATAGAAGTTATGATCTGTGACATAGACTTCGTGTGGTGTCACCTAGCCCCCCAAGTGTCCTCATGCATGCAGTTACACTCACACCCTAACGGCTACTACCAAGCATTAATCACACGCAACTTCCCCAATGTTACCATTTTTCTTCACCACTAATCACTCTATCACTCACAGAAACCGCAAATCACCAAATCCCCTTCTCTGTCAAGAAAATCCCCAATTTCTGAGAATACCAAGTTCCATCTTCTTGCGAAAATTCCAAAGTTCCTTGCCAACAATCAACAATGGTTCGCAAACAAAGCGCAAACAAGACCTCGGGCAAGAGCAAGGCCAGCACAATAACCTCATCACAACAACATCCAAAGAAGCAATCCAGTGCTACTGCACCTGCTTCAAGCACTGTGGACCCTAAATTTGCACATTTCTGGGAAAGAAAATTTCTCCCTGAACGAGGCTACAGTCTGATGAAGGCTCACCCTAATTTCATGGCAACAGTCTCAAGTCCCAACTGGGATCTGTTCATACAACACAGAGCCTTCTATCTGGAACAGGTGGTCAGAGAGTTCTACTCTGGGATTCAAGGCAACAAACAAGGTAACATGCATGATCATTTTGTGATAAGAGGTAGAAAGGTTTATTTTAGTGCTGATAGAATCAATATTCACTATAACTTAGTCTATTCTGGGTCTGATTTCAAAGAAAAAGTAGAAAACTATGAAAAGAAAGAGATGGAAAGAGTCAAGTCTAGGATTGCTGTGAAAGACTCCAAGTGGGATAAGATTTTCAATACTGAATTCAAATTAAAAAACAGATATTTAATCCCTGAGTTAGGCAACTGGTATCTGTTCATTGATTGTTCTATTTTCCCTACATCCCACACATACACACTGTCAAAAGATAGATTGATCCTATTGGATGCAATCTTAGCAAACAAAAATGTGGATATAGGGAAAATTATCAATAAACAGGTCCTAGATTGTGCAGCATGGAAGGAAGGATTTCTATTTTTTCCATGCTTGATCACTGAGCTCTGTATGAAGCAAGGGGTAGATATCAGTCCTGAAGAACATAAACAGAGAAAATATCCTCCAGGCCCACTATCTGCTGAAATGAAAGAACAAAAATTAAAACTGTAGAAACTAACCTGGTGCAGGAGCACTTAGTGTAGAAGCATCAGGCAGTTTGGAAGTTTCAGCAGGAACAACATGAGTGGCTACAACTCAGGTTGATGGAGATATCTCAGGTACCAACTCAGATAGAAACCTCAATGTTTCCAACATGGATCTTTCAGAATCCTGAAGAAGAAGAAGAAAAGGAAGAAGAGAGGGAAGAGAGTGAAGAGAAAAAGAAAAAAGTAATGAAGAGGAAGAGAGAGACTAACAGGAAGCAGAAAGGGAAGAAGAAAAAGAATGAAGAAGAAGAAGAAGAATTGCTAAGTGAGGAGCTAGCTGAGACTGATGAGGATGAAATACTAACAAGAATGGTGAAGGAAATGGAGAAAAATGAAGATGAGGAGGATGATGATACCACTAAGAGTGAAGACAAAAGTGGGGAGGAAGAGGAACATAATATGAGCATGGAGGAAATTGTAAGAAAAAAACATGAGGCTGGAGCCCAAACAGAACCACTCCTAACCCAAGTTACTCCACCAACCCACCCACAACCAGAAAACATATCAACATCACCATCTACTGGAAAACACCTACTCCACCAAATTCTAAATCACCATCACCCATCCCACAATCATCATCACCACCACCCATAAACCAAGAAGGTCAATCTGAAACAGAACCAACTGAGAAACCAGCAACCAGTCCTTCTCATAAGCAAACACCACCCCAAACCACTGACCCAATAATTGAAAGTACTAACATTCTGCTTGAGAAACAAACTTTGCAGGTCATTCAAGAAGAAACAATAGAAGAAGAAGAAGAAGCCAGCCCTGAAGAAAAAGACCAACAAGCAACTGATGCTTCTGCACCTAGTGCAGATGCATCTCAATGTGTTCCAGTTGTGACAATCATACCAAAGAACAAAGAAGATACTGTCAAACTTGTACTTGAAGAGCTGGCACAGAAGAAAAGAGAAGAACTGGGCAACACCTAGAAATTCTTCAAGAAAGCTGTTGAAACTAGTGTGAAGGAAACTCCAGGACTGGAAGGTGCAGAACAAAGCAAGGCACAAGGAGAAGAATCTGAAAAAGAGGACCCACAAATGGAGAAGGGACAACCCAAAGAGGCTGAAGCTACATTTGAGCAACCACCAGAACAGCAAACAAAAGAAACAATTACTGCTGAACAGGTCAGTGCAGAAGCACCTGGTGCATCTGCACCTGCAAAACCAGCAACAGAGGAGGTTGGTGCAGATGCACCAAAGGTTGAAGAAGCAAAGAAGAAGAAACAGAAAGCCAAACACATGCCTAGCAGAACCAGCTCCAGAATCAAAAGTGGTGCCAAGAAAGAGTAAACTCTTTCATGTTGTTATTTTATAAGTACTTTTATGTTCTAATGGTATCCCACATGTATTAACCCCCCTCCCAATTTTTTGGAAACAAAAAATTACTTTTTCTAAACTCAACTTAGAGCAGTGGGGACATTGCTCAACTTTAAGTTGGGGGAGAGAAAAACACTTTTAAATTACTATATGCATGTGCTGATATGTTTGTTAATAAGTATGCATGTATATGTTTTGTTGTTTACCATATATGCATAATATAGTATAGTTAAAATTCAAATTTTGTGATGCAATCAACAAAATTTCTTTGGAAATTTTCAGAAAATTATTTTACAAAAACATCAGTTACACAAACTTTTGTTGAGGTGCATCAAATGGTTTCTAAAATTCAAAAATAAGATTTGAGAATTTTTGAAGCATGACCAGCTTGAAATATTTTTACAAAACTTAGCTAAATGCATTCTTTGAACTAAGTTTTAATATTGAAAGAAAGAAAAAGAAAAGAAAGCCTTGTTTTCCTCAAAACGACCAATTTTTATTATTACCTCGACACATAAAAAATGAGTTTTGAAAAGAACCTTGCTATATGAAAAACTATTTGATACAAGAAGAATTTTTAGAAAACCAAGGACAAAAACAAATTTTTACTAAAAATATAGAAGAGCATAAAGAAATAAGTTTGGGGGAATTTCCATGAATACTAAGGCTGAGTATAAGAAGCTTAGAGGAGTCAATGCAAAAGGTTACCAAAAATACACTACAAAAGAGCCAAAATGTTATGAGCTAGCCATATTGACCCAAATCATTAAACTGAACCTGTTCTAATAGTGCATTTGATTTGAAAGAAAAAGAAAAGAAAAGAAGTAAAGAAAAACAAAAAAAACCAAAGAAAAAAAGTATGCATAAGGGGGTAAGTGAGGAGGGCAATACATGCTACAAGCCTTGAAAAGTAGTGTCAAGTGCAGCTGCACTCAAGTGCTTCTGCACCGTTACAAAAAGTTAGTGCTTCTGCACTTCACAAAAATATTCAGTGCATCTGCACAAAAAAAAAACCACTAAAAATAAAGTATAGTGCATAGACTCAAGCAATTTTGAAATGCCCAAACAAAGTCCTTAGTTATACTTAAAGCCCCCCAAGTCTTGAAGATGTTGTTAGTCTAGTCTATATTTTGAAACATCTTTGTTTTGACCAAACGTGATCTAAAATTTTCCAAAAGTTAAGGAGAAACTTTTCACTTAGTTTTGGAACTGATTGGATCTCAGTGGGGCACACACTCACACAAATAAGTTTTAATAAACTTTGGATGTTTAGGGAATTCAATGGCACAAAATGTTCTGAAAAATGAAGTTAATCAAATGCAAAATCATTCTTTGAAAAGATATAAGCTGATTAGTTCTTCTTTAAATTGAAAATCCTACTTGTATTTTCTTTTTGTCATTACTTGAGGACAAGAAATGGTTTAAGTTTGAGGGTGTGATAACTCTAATTTATATAGAGTTATTTATACATCTAAACATAACAAATTGCTTGAAATCCAAGTATAAAGTATGTTAAATATAGTGGTATTAGTAAAATAACAACATTCTAGGAATTCTATGATGAAAAAAGCATTTTGTATATATATTGGTATGTTTGATGTGTTTGTTCAGTTTTCCTACAGACGATGCTTCTGCACCACAATGCTTCTGCACCATGATGCTTCTGCACCACGATGCTTCTGCACTTAGTGCTTCTGCACCATCTTGCGCTGAAGATTTATAACCCCACAATGGAAGCACCTCAATTCATACCTCTGCTCCAAAACTTCTATGACACCATGCTTTGTCACAATTCACATGGAGCACATGCCCACATGCATAAGGAGGCGCCCACCATAAACATCATCATGAAAGACTACTCACCTAAAGACATATGGCCTTACACAATTGGACCTCTCCTTATGGAAATGTGCTGAACTCAATCTCCTTATCTAAAAATCAGAAAAGCAACCATGGTTAAGCCTCCTTAGGTTAACTTGGTTTTCAAGCAAACCCTCAAGCAAAGGAAATCTCCGAGTCTATAAAAAGGGCTCCCACTTCTCACTTGAAGAGCATCGCATATCTCACTTGATAATATGTAGATCATACACTTTACTTATATTTTAGTAGTTTCATTTCTTATAGTCTTTATAGTAGATAGTTGGCAAGAAGGTGAGGAAGGAATCGACAACTTCTTCCTTCACTTCTTCATCAAGTTAGTTAGGTGCAACTGCACCAGGAAGTCAATGCTTCTGCACTGCAGGGCAATTTTATGCAAGAGTACTTCAATCAGTGTAATCTCTACCTTATTGATATCTCTTGTATTTTCATCTATATTAATGTGTTTCATTTCATCCATCTTTGCCTTGCAATGCATATTATGAGCTAAACCTTTTTGGTTGAGATGTTCTAACTTTATAATGAACTTTTGAGTAAGTTATTGTGCTTTTTAGTGTTGCAAGCATTTTGGGTCTTGTGTTATACTACATTCATCTTATTTTAAAATTGATCACTTAGAATAAGTAGGGTTATATTCACAGACATGGTTTATAATTAGAAATCAAGACTAATAAGGGTGAGTGTTTTAATGAAGACTTTGTTAACTTGTGTAATAAAGAAAACTTTATTAAAACCATGTTAAGTCTTAGACATAGGATAACATAGTCCTTAGGGTGAACAGTGGGTACTTCAAAGGCAGGAGTGAACTTATTTAGCAAGCCCAGACATGGGAAGCTTGTAACGAAACTCTTAAGAAAGTAGCTGAAAAGCACACACTCATGCAACTGCACTCAATGCTTCTGCATCACTAAAAGCATAGAAACTCTCAAAAGAACATTATTTAGTGAAAACATCTTTACCATCTTTCTCAACTGATTTCCTTCCTATTCTTTTACATATTTGTATTCTATTTTCACTTAACTTAAAAACCCCAAAATTTGTGAGTAGAATAGTAGTACTAATTTATATGCTTTCTAAACATTCATAAAGTTAATCCAATCCCTGTGGGTTCGACCTTTCTTATCATTGTATTACTTGTTTGTGACTGTGTATACTTGCACATCTTTTCACACACCAGATGGCGTCCTCCTGCAACCTAGGATAAACAATGGTGCTACCTACAGTAACACGAGCTGGATTAGTAATATTAGGACCAAATAAATTACTAAAGTACCTGCGCACCTCTGTTTAGAGAGTAGTATCATCAGTACACCAGGCCCCGCAAGGAAGAAGAAGGCCATGAATCTTATTCCTCTTTCGGCGAATAATAGTATGCATGTGGAAGAATTTTGTGTTTTTGTCTTCTATTTGAACCCATTTCTCCCGAGACTTCTGGTACCAAAGCATTTCTTCTTGGAATAATATGTTGTCATATTCACGCTGGAGATCCTTCTCTAAGTACACCAATCTAGCAGAATCAATACGTTCCAAGCTTCCTTGAAATCCCTTGATTCTATTCTCAATGCTCCGCTTCCTCCTACCAATGTCGCCAAAAACTTCTTATTAAAAATAAGGGAGTCATCTCTAACTTTGGCAAGGCTGTTGATTGGGTCAGGACCAGCTTCATTCCACGCTCTCTGCACAACAGTCTGATGATCCGGATGCATAATCCAGGCCGCTTCAAACCGGAAGGGGCGAACGCCTCTAACAGTAGGAACACCAAACCGGAGAAGGAGAGGATTGTGGTCTGAGTGTAGGCGACAAAGGACTTCCACAAAACCCTCAAGGAACTTGTCTCTCCAGTCAATATTAGCCATACCTCTATCAAGTTTTTTCGCTACACTACGATGGCCTCTACATTTACGATGGAAGGTATACTTACCTCCAGGGGTAGGCAAGTCCGTGAGATCACAGATATCCAAAGCGTTACTCAAGGCAGCAGCTCAGTTGTGGTGAAATACTCTTCCCATATGTTCACTAGGATGAATAATCTCATTAAAATTGTCAATTAGGATCCAAGGACCAAGTAAGGGTGCATGCAGGGACGTCAAATATTGCCAAATGGCTGGTCGAGCAACAGGAGTAAGGCTGGCATAAATACCTGTACAATAGCAATCTTCGTTTCCAATGGATAACTTCAAAGTGATGGCATGGGTGTGCGTCCATAGTAGTTATCAGTGGCGGACCTGGCTTATAACCAGGGGGTTCAATTGAACCCCCTGGAATTTTTTTTTTGTACTAAACACCCTATATAAATAGCCTAAATCTCCTGAAATTTTAATTTTGACACCCCTGAAAATTTGAAATTGTACTAGTAGACCAAGTTTTGCACCCATTTGACACCGGCCTTAAAAAATTTGACACCCCTGACCCCGGGGTCCTGGGTCCGCCACTGGTAGTTATAACAACCATACTGCCCACTTGTCTAAGCGCCCAAAGACCGCCACCCTGACCTTGGGCTTGGGCTTCTAATTTATAAGTTAAGAAATCAGACATGCCAAAATCGATTTCTCACTTCATTTTTTCTTAATTTTTTTTTATTTAAAAAGCTATTTTTTTAAAAAAAATAATTAGTTGAGTAATTAATTAAAATATTACTTTTATTTAAATAATTAATAAATAAATGTCCAAAAATATTTGGTCAAAAAATAATGTCCAAAAAATTTATTTATTTAGTTATCGGTTATGTAACAAAAAATTATTTGTTGAAAATGAATTTGAGGGTTTAGGATTGAGGAGAAGACGGTAAAGTGGGTTTGGTTCCTAGTTTTCGTTATCCCCTTCCTTCTGTTCTGTGGAAGTGACTGTGAAGAGCGAGCGAGCGATAATGATGGCGCTACTTGAGCACTGCTCCACCATGCCCTTTGCACGTGTGGTGCGCCCTCCGCCTCGCGCACGTGCTGTTATGGCCTTTGCAACCGCTTCATCCCTTCCTCGTACAACAAACTCTCAGTCTCAAGTTCTCCTTGGTTTATCTGAGAAGGACCTCCAACAGCTTGCCCTTGACTTTGGTCAGGTACTAAATAAATATCTTCTCTTTTTCCAATTCACTTCATTCTTCCATAACATAAACATATTTCAATTTCTTAGCAAGGCTTTCGGGGGAAGCAACTTTATCATCTTATATACAAGAGAAAAGTCAGAGAAATTCAAGATTTCGTTCAAGGTTAGTATATTTATCATCTTATGTATATGTTGTGTTTTGTTGTTTTTACTTGGATTGGTGTGTGTTGAGACTTAATATTAACATTTCATTGACATTGTGGTGCTTTTGTGGTTTGCTTGCATTGAAGTGCCTCAGACATTTAGGAATGGTCTTGAGGAAGCTGGATGGAAGGTGGGAAGGTCTCCTATTTTTGAAAGTGTTACTGCAGCTGATGGAACTGTTAAGGTTAAACATATAATCACACTTCACCAGCCCTGTTGTTCTTGTTTTCAATTTATGAATCCTCATATTAAGAAAACCTGTTATTTTTTAACCCGGGGCTTGGGGTACTAGTTAGTATGTCATGTGTCTTATTATATTGTTGTGAGCTATGAAGCACGAACATAGACATGGATACCGGACACAACAATGACAAGAGACATTTGAAAAATAAAAGTAGTTGAAGTGTCGGTGTACTAGACATGTCTTCAACCTAAAGTGTCGGTGCTATAGAGGTTGTGAGTTGTAGGTTTTAGTTTTTCTTAAAATTATTTAGGACCCATTACGGTTTCAGTGACAATTTTATATGTTGGGATGTGTATATACAAACACTGTTTCAAATACTTTTTTTGCTTTTGGTGTTGAACTTGGTATTTTCAAAAAGTAGGATCTTAACTTGATTGTTACCGGATGTGATTGTTGATGTTTCCCTGATTGCTTGCATTTTTGTTGTTGGAATTTGATTTTGCAGTTGTTGTTAAAGTTGGAAGACAACAGATTGATTGAAACTGTCGGTATTCCTGTTGATGATGATGAGAAGGGTTCAGTTCGCCTTACCGCATGTGTCTCGTCACAGGTGTTTCGTCCTTCTTTGCACTAACATTTGTACTGGTTACTGGAAGTGGAAATTGATTTCTGTTTTGTGTGCTGACATTTTCCATTATTTTGTTTTGGCCATTCGTTATTTGGATATTTAGGTTGGTTGCCCTTTAAAATGCTCTTTCTGTGCCACTGGAAAAGGGGGCTTTTCTAGGAACCTTAAGAGTCATGAGATTGTTGAGCAGGTTCGTGTCATACATCTTCCCATGTCTATACACTAGATCAGTTTGAGATTAATTTTAAAGATATAACATAGCTACAATAAAGAAAGGAAAACGACGAAATAAAGTAATGTCTCAGTTTTTGGGATTGCGAATGTTCTTAAGCAAGCTCAACTTATTTCACCACAAAGCAGGAATAACATGCATCTTATGTGAACAGGTCTTGGCCATTGAGGAGGTCTTCAAGCGCAGGGTGACAAATGTAGTGTTTATGGGAATGGGGGAACCAATGTTGAACCTAAAAGCAGTACTTGAAGCACACCATTGCTTGAATAAGGTGAATAAATGCCTCTGATATGTGACATATATCCTTATCAAATGCTTACTCATAACTGCAACAGGACATAAGGTAAAAAACGGTACGTTTTGGTTCCATCAGAAAGGGTGAAACCAAATAGAACAGAACAAACTGTCTCATATGCAACAAAATTATATGCATACATATGCTATCTCTGTCAAAAGAAATCATTTTATCAGCATAATGTTTGCTTGGTCATATTTGACCTTTCCAATTTCAATTTATTATGCTAATAACGAATAGAGAATAAATTTTATATGTAAGTGTGCTAATGTTGGATCTGGATGGGTTTGTTATAGGACATACAAATTGGGCAAAGAATGATGACCATCTCCACCGTGGGGGTTCCAAATACAATAAAGAAACTAGCTTCTCACAAACTCCAATCCACTTTAGCTGTGAGGTAATCTCCCTTGATTCTTGTCTTGTATGTCTAGTATGGTTTGGTTTCTGTTGAAGACTCTCGAGTTTGACAAACTTGTAGACTAGTTTGGATTTGTTGCCACAAAGTATATCATTTTGTGGCTGTTTTTTAATGGATTCTTTCGAACTCTATGCACACAAATCTCTTTCTACTTCTAGTATATGATTGTTCTTTTGTGTCTTGCATCAGCCTACATGCTCCTAACCAAAAACTTAGGGAAACAATTGTTCCAAGTGCAAAATCCTACCCATTGGATGCACTGATGAGTGACTGCAGGGAATACTTTCGAGAAACAAGTAGACGGGTTTCCTTTGAATATGCACTATTAGGTAAAGAAAATTTCCAACACATTCTTGTTCCTCCGCGTATAAAAATGTTGATGAAATTCTTATAATGTACTCGGCACTTTCTTGGCATTGTGTTTGAACAGCTGGAATCAATGACACAGTAGACAACGCAGTAGAACTTGCTAAACTGCTACATGAATGGGGCAGTGGTTATCATGTCAACCTGATACCTTTTAATCCAATAGAAGGTTCCGAGTATCGACGTCCTTACAGGAAAGCAGTATGAAACATTCCTTATTTTTCATTCATTCTAAACATGATTTACTTCATGGCTTGATTTATTCAATAATAATATTGTGGAATCATTTGGTAGGTGCAAGCATTTGCGAATGCTTTGGAGTCTTCTAAAATAACTGTTAGTGTACGTCAAACAAGAGGACTCGACGCAAATGCAGCTTGTGGTCAGCTACGAAACAATTTCCAGAAAACTCCTTTGGTAACCGACTCTGACAATCTGGAATCCCAACTGCTAAATATGGATCTTGCTGTGACCTCGTGATTGTTAGTTTAGTCGCTGTTAACTTTATCAACACTCAGCTCATATGCCATATAGTGACAACTTCACAGCAAACAGTGAGAGGTTTGATTAACCAAAGATGAGCATAATCTCAATTGCCGGTTCTGAAATGATAGAGGTGTTTGCTGTTACTGTATCAGTTGTAATGCCAACAGAAAAACGTGGAGACATTTTTGCTTGTTGGCAATATTGTATGTAGCAACTATTGAATATTGACGCCACTTGTAAAATTCCGAGAGTTCATTTTTTCTTTGTTAAAGTATATTTTTGTTGTTAAAACTTAGACCTAACTGTTGTTGACAGAGTATTGAGGATTCATAGTCAATACGAATTTCTTCAATAAAAATACAATCATGCAATTTCTATGTCAATCCATGGGAAACACAGTTCGACATATACCTTGTCAATTTCAATTTACTATGCCATATTATCTTATAAAGTTATAATACAAAGTTAAATAAAATCATAAATGTTACTCGTGTACATTGTAAATATTTCTCTGTACATTAGTATAGTTTATTTTCGTTTTTGATAAAGAATGGTATAGTTAATTTGATGTGCAAATATTCTGCCTTGTTATTATCTCAAGGGTCAAGTTAACTATCAAGAGATGTTTCTTTAATGTTGTTCTTCCTGGTATGGTATGTAGATTTTTGTACCGTAAGACATGTGGTTAGGTTATAATTTCCATTTCTAAGTGTTGTTTACTTATTGTGTATTCATTCAATATTTATTTTTTTTGATCAAAAAAATTCAATATTTATTTTTCGTTCAGCTGCTCATGAAATGGGGGTTCATGCTTTGAGTTAGTTATGCAGTTTAACATTGGTTCGATATTCAATGTAGAAAGTGTATTTTTTAATATTGCCTTATTTTATAACGGCTATAAAACCGATACTAAAAGTCATCTTTAATTGATAAGAAAGTCAAAGTTGCAGTAGTGTATGAGTTTGGTATGATTTATATCTATGATTATAGGATGGAGATGAGTTTGTAGTTGTGTGTTCTTCTAAGAAACATTATAGGATAGGCTTAAAAGATCAACTAATTTTGAATTATTTGGGGATCATATATATGTGTTGCAGTCAGAAGCAATTATGCACCTACATTGGAGGCTTGGAGCTCAAACTCTTTGGAGGAGAAACAAATTTTGGGAAGTTTTTTTTATTACAAATTACAATTTGTCTTTGACAACTTATTTTAATTTTGAACAAATGTTTGTCATACTTTTGTTAAATATATTGAGTCGCTTTGTTTTGATTCAAAATATTAAGTAAAACATGTTACTAAATATTGAGTCGCTTTGTTTGTAAGGGTTGTTTAGGGCTGCGGTTTTGGAGATCAGTGAGACTATGATATGGAGGAGATTGATTATTGAGTCGAGCACCGACGATTGGGAGATGATACAAGACCAGATCAAATTATCCCGCCCCTCTTGACTCATTGGGCTCCTGTCTCAGACTATACCGAACCTTTTGATATGTATTAATTGTAAATTTATTTGATGGCAATGTGGCTCTCGAGGTTCTTCTTCTGAATTGAAATTAAGACACTTATCGGCTTGGTCATATCTCCTAGCATTACCATTTCTTCTTGAGTTAGTCTACCAACATATGGATGATTATGATTACCACACATAGCCTTCATAACACATCCTCCAACCTTTTTGACCAATCTTCTTTTTTTCAACCTGAATGAGCACCGTTAGTTTCTAGTAGCTGCAACCTTCAGCCACGTTGACTTGTAAAGTTTATACTACCATCTCTTTCACCGACCAATATAACAAAAGTCTTCCTACTAAATCACTCGTTGTCTGATTTTTAAATGACAACCACACATCCAATAGATTTCCCGACATTATGGGTCCAAGACAATAGCTCGTCGTGTGTAGAAAATATTCGAGAAAGTACAATATTTACAATCCAAGAAGGCACAAGTCCTAACTTAACAAAAAAAATGTTCAATAGGTACATTCATATTTGTGAAGACCTTAGTACAATCAATAAGCATGGCCTCCAAATTTTTTATTACACTAGCCATTGGGCTGTCACGAGAGTTCTCTTCCATGATAGTATATGTACACCATAAAGGTTTGAAAGGGCAATGATGTTGGATATTCAACAACTTGTTGACGAATTATCTGAAATCGTGTAAAAAAATCAGGCGACGAGATTACATTCTCCACCAAGACAGTGGGCAAATTGAGCCACATAAGAGTACAAAACCGTCTTAACTAGTGTAGATGGGACAAAATTAGGTGAGGAAGAATAGGAGAGGAAGTGGGGGTGGCTGGAGGTGGAGAAAAGAGGGTAGCTAGAGATGGAACTGAGAATGAAGTGTAGAAGGAAATGGGTTATATTAGAAGTATAACTATCTTTAGTTTAAAAATGCAACTCATATACAGTTTATAAAATAAGCTTCCCCCTGTACAACTAACTGATTGTATTAACAATCAGTTAGTTTTCCCTTCCCCAATAGCAACACTATAAATACTTTCTTGTAACACAAAATTCATTCAATGAAAATAGATCAATGAGATTCCCTAAACAGAAATTCTGTTACACAGTTACAAAGAGAGAACTACTCTTCTAACATGGTATCATCGTCTTCAGGTCCTGGCGCACAAACGTCGCCTTCTGCTTCCGTCTCCGCTGCCGGCACGGCAAGATCGTCTTCTCCGACGCGTCTCAAGGCGTCGTCGTTCACAGCAATCTCTGAGAAGTTAGATTCTGACAATTACCTCTTGTGGTGTCAACAAGTTGAGCCAATCATCAAAGCTCATAGGTTGCATCACTTCCTTGTTAATCCTGAAATTCCGGTGAAATTTGTCACCGTCGCTGACGCTACTGCAAACACAATCAATCCTGAGTTTGAAAAATGGGAGCAACAAGATGCGTTGCTTCTCTCATGGCTTCAATCGACGATTTCGAAGGATATGCTCACGCGTGTCATCGGTTGCAAGACGTCGTCACAGATTTGGGAGAAAATACACGAACATTTCCAAGTCCACACTCAGGCGAGGTCACGACAACTCCGTTGCGAGCTTCGCGCAACAACGCTCGAAGGATCTTCAATTACGAAGTATTTGCTCAAGATTCAAGGCCTGGTGAACTCGCTCAGTGCGATTGGAGAACCAATCTCCTCGCGCGAACACCTGGACATCATCCTCGAAGGACTTCCGCAAGAGTATGAGTCTATGATCTCTCTCATCTGCGGTCGTTCTGGTCCTGTTTCCATCTCTGAAGTTGAAACGCTTCTTCTCGGTCATGAATCGCGCCTCAACCGCTTCAACAAACAGGTAATTGCGTCGGCGAACGTTGCAACGGCGTCGGCAACGGCGTCCAAGGCTGCGTCGTCCTCTTCTGCTCCGTCTGTGCAAGCGTGCGTTGCTCAAGCCACTGAATCTCAGAACGATGACTCCTCCGGTGGCTGGCGAGGCTCGCGTAATGACAACGGCGGTCGTGGCGGTCGCGGTGGCCGCGGTAGAGGTCGTAACAGCACTCAATGTCAAGTTTGTCACAAATTCGGCCATGATGCCTCTGTCTGCTACCACAGGTTCAAGCGTGATTACACTCCATCTGATTCTCCTGCTCAACGCACTCCATCAACTTCTCCTTGGCCTGCTTATTCCTCTAATTGGCCATTTCCTCAAGTATGGAATCAAATGCTGCAGTCTCCTCCACGCCCTGCCTTCTCACCTCATTCATTCATGGCTCCCTACTATGGTGCTCAGTTCTCTATGCCTAATTGGTTTCCTCCTTCATTTGTGCCTCGTGCTCCACAAGCCTTCATTGCAAATGCTTCTGCACCTGCTGTTACTTCTCCATCTCCAGATTTTTTTGCTGATTCTGCTGCTACTCATACAATGTCCAATGCATCTCAATCTGTGCATCAACAAGTTCCATTCACAGGTCCTGATCAAGTGATCATTGGAAACGGCCAAGGTTTGGATATTAAATCAATTGGATTCACTAAATTTAGATCTCCTTTGAACCCTAAGCGTGTCTTGTCACTCAACAATGTGTTGCATGTGCCACACCTCACTAAAAACTTGTTGAGTGTCAAACAATTTTCAAAGGACAATGCTGTCTACTTTCAGTTTAATGATAATGATTGTACTGTCAAATCTCAGGATACCAATGAAACCGTCCTCAAGGCTCCTCTTGATGAAAATGGCCTCTACAAGTTCAAAAACCTGCTGTCCAGACCTGTCCCTGCTGTTTCTGGTTCTATTTCTCCATCTATTCATGCTTTAAGTACCACTGTTACACCTAATATTGTACCTACACACACCACACCTTTTTCCTTATGGCACTCTAGACTTGGTCACCCTAGTGTTGACTCTCAAAGAATTGTATTGAAGCTGTGTAATGTGCCTTTTAATAATAAAACTGTTTCTGATTTCTGTACATCATGCTGCCTTGGGAAAGCACATAGGCTTCCATCTCACAGCTCCACACACTCCACTTCAGCTCCCTTTGAGCTTGTGTATGCCGATCTTTGGGGCCCTGCACCAGTGGTTTCACACACTGGTTATCTATATTACATTGCTTATGTGGATTCTCACACAAGATATACTTGGCTGTATCTCTTGAAAAAGAAGTCTGATGCTCTTACTTCCTTCCAAGTTTTTCACAAAATGGTGGAAACACAGTTTGGTAGCAAGGTCAAGGCCTTACAGAGTGATTGGGGAGGCGAATTTCGCTCCTTCTCCACTCTACTACAGCAACTTGGCATTCATCACAGAAATATTTGTCCTCACACCCACCATCAAAATGGTATGGTTGAGAGGAAGCACAGGCAGATTGTAGAGACAGGACTAACACTCATGGCTCATGCCTCTCTCCCTTTTGAGTACTGGGATCATTCGTTTCAAGCAAGTGTGCATCTAATCAATAGACTGCCAACATCTGCTCTCAAGTTTGAGACTCCATATCACAAGCTGTATGGTGCCCAACCTGATTATGGGTTTCTAAGGGTGTTTGGCTGTTCCTGCTTCCCACTTTTGAGGCCTTACAATCAACACAAATTGCAATTTAGATCTGAGGAGTGTCTCTTTTTGGGTTACTCTACATCTCACAAGGGCTACAAATGTCAAGCCTCTAGTGGGAGAGTGTTCATCTCTAAGGATGTGATCTTTAATGAGCACAAGTTTCCCTTCAAGCAACTAATGCTCACTGCCTCTTCTCCACCCTCATCCACTACCTTTGTGTCACCAAACATCCCCTTGGCATCCATCAAGCATGTCACTCCTTCTCACCCTCCAGGATTTCCTCCTAATCCCCCATTATCTCCAAATTCAATTAACTCTTCTCCAATAGCTACTGCCAGTGCTTCTCAACCTTCACCAGCACCCTCCACTCACTCCTCTGCCCAGTCTGCAGCCTCTGTATCTACCTCAACAGGTACCAGCCCCTCAGAACACCCTCCTCTCAATCCTCTCAACTCTCATCCTATGCAAACTAGAGCCAAAAGTGGTATAGTCTGTCCAAAAATCAATCCCACCCTTCTCCTAGCTCATGTGGAACCTAAAACTGTCAAACAAGCTTTGGCTAGTCCCACTTGGTTAGCAGCTATGAAGGATGAGTTTGATGCTCTCCACAGAAACAACACTTGGACTTTGGTTGCTCTTCCACATAATAGAAAACCCATTGGTTGCAAGTGGGTGTTTAGGGTCAAAGAGAACCCTGATGGGTCTGTCAACAAATATAAAGCACGTCTTGTTGCAAAAGGCTTCCATCAACAGTATGGTGCTGACTATAAAGAAACCTTCTCACCAGTGATCAAGCCTGTTACAGTTAGAACTGTGCTTACTCTTGCCATCTCTCAGTCTTGGCCTCTTCTTCAAATTGATGTGAACAATGCTTTCCTTAATGGAACTCTTGAGGAAGAAGTCTATATGGTGCAACCACCTGGATTTGAATCCACTGACAAGACCTTGGTTTGCAAACTCAACAAGGCCCTGTATGGTCTCAAACAAGCTCCTAGAGCTTGGTTTGAGAAGTTACAATCATCTCTCCTTCACTTGGGTTTCAAGGCAAGCAAGTGTGATCCTTCTCTTTTCACCTTGCACTCTGGCTCTCTCAAAGTTTACATGTTAGTCTATGTTGATGACATAATTGTCACGGGCAGTGACATTATGTTCATCAAGCAACTCATCTCTAAGCTCAATGCTACATTCTCTCTCAAAGACCTTGGCACTCTGGACTACTTCCTTGGGATTGAGGTTAAGCAACAACCCAATGGCTCTCTCCACCTCACTCAAGGCAAGTATATTAGGGATATTTTGCTCAAACACAACCTTCATGAAGCTCAGCCTTTCTCTACTCCTATGGTTGCTGGTAACAAGTTATCCAAGACTGGCAGTGACAAATTCCATGATGTATTCCTATATAGATCAACTGTTGGGGCTCTTCAATATGCCACTATTACCAGACCTGACATTAGCTTTGCAGTTAACAAAGTCTGCCAATTTATGTCTGAGCCTCTTGACAGTCACTGGGTGGCTGTCAAAAGAATACTTAGGTATCTCAAAGGTACCATTTCCTGGGGCCTCACCCTCAAGCCAATTCCTATTGCACCTGTTACACTGTCTGCCTACAGTGATGCTGATTGGGGTAGTGATAGTGATGATAGAAGATCCACTTCAGGTGCTTGTGTGTTCTTAGGCTCTAATCTAGTCTCTTGGTGGGCGAAAAAGCAGGCTGTTGTATCTAGATCCAGCACTGAAGCTGAATACAGAGCCCTAGCTCTGGCCACCACAGAAGTTTTGTGGCTGCAGTCCTTACTTACTGAACTGGGGGTGCCATTTACCACTCCTACAGCTCTCTGTGATAACCTCAGCACTGTCTCTCTTGCTCACAATCCTGTCCTACATGCAAGAACCAAACATATGGAACTTGATTTGTTTTTCCTAAGAGAGAAAGTTCTTCAAAGACAGCTCAAAGTTCTACATGTGCCTGCCACTGCACAGTGTGCTGACATCATGACTAAAGCTCTGCCTCCTTCTACTTTTGAAGTGTTTAGATCCAAGCTAACTGTGTGTGCCACACCCAGTTAGGCTTGCGGGGGAGTATTAGAAGTATAACTATCTTTAGTTTAAAAATGCAACTCATATACAGTTTATAAAATAAGCTTCCCCCTGTACAACTAACTGATTGTATTAACAATCAGTTAGTTTTCCCTTCCCCAATAGCAACACTATAAATACTTTCTTGTAACACAAAATTCATTCAATGAAAATAGATCAATGAGATTCCCTAAACAGAAATTCTGTTACACAGTTACAAAGAAAGAAAACTGAAACTTAAGAAGAGAGAACTACTCTTCTAACAGGTTAAATAAATTAAGGGAGGAGTCTATAGAGCTGGCAAAATGGGCCGAGCCCGCTGGGCCGGGCCGGGCTAGCCCGAAAAATGGGAGGACTTGAGCTGAAGGAATGGAACCCATTTTTACACTCGGGCTTTTTAGCCCGGTCCATAAAAGCCCGGGCCTGTGTCGGGTTAACCCGGTCAGGCCATAGGTAGCCCATAGGCCCGTGAATTACAAAAAAATAGGATGCATTTTGTCCAACCCAAGTTCAAAACATATCAGTGTGTCATACATAAACACTAGTAAATTACTTCTTTTTTTACCAAATTACTAATATTGTTTTATTCCTTTTTGTTGATTATGGTTTGATGATCTATGGTCTTTTATAGTGAATTTGGTGTTGTATCTGCTCCATTTTTTTTATTTGTCTATGCATGAATAGTTCATCACACTAAATAGTTAGTTTATTTGATAATCTATGGCTTTACAGTTAAGTTAGTTTATCACACTAAATAGCCAAGTAATAGTTCATGTTTGTCTATGATTATTATTCTTATATTTTAATTCCACTCAAAACAGGTGTGTATTTAAATTGTATTCTAGTTATACGATAAGGCTCAAGTGGTGGTGATTTGAAGTCATGAATAATGTAATATGGAACAATATCATTTTTTTAAACAAAAGTAAAACGGTATAAAATTTTATTTTTTTAATAATCGTTGCGTATTATGCGGGCTAGCCCGAAAAGCCCGTGGCCCGCATAGGGCCGGGCTTGGGCCATAAAGGTTGAGCCCGAATTTCAACCCGGGCTTTTTAGCCCTGTCCGTAAAAGCCCGAACCCGTGGTGGGCCAGCCCAATGCGGGCCGGGTAGCCCGTTTTTCCAGCTCAAGTAATCTAGTCTTTTTAAGTGGGAATGGGGTGGGGAAAGTCACTTGGGACTTCAGAGTAAGATTGTTTAAAATCGAACCAAACCAATAGAAAATCGTAAATTGAACCAACTCAAATTGAAAACTGAAAAAGATCGTTTTGATTTTGATGTGTTCGGATCATTTTTTTAACCAATCGATCGGTTCAGATGGTGGTTTGTTTTTCCAAAATCAAACCAATCTGCACATATTATTATATATTATTAAAAAATAAAAATGTCTACTTAATGTAGTCACACAAATACACGCGTTGCCTCAGTCTCACACAACTTTATGTCTTACTTACTCACATGAAGTATTTATTTTAATTTTACTATGTTTTAAGTTTGATAGTTCATACGTAAATAAAATAATAATCACATTATTTTTTTATATTTGGCTTTTTAGAGTTAAATTAATTAATTTAACTTTATATCAAATTATACTTTCTGATTCTTAAAAAACCGAACCAATTCAAAGTACATTTATTCAGTTTGATTGGTTCAAATATTTTTATGAAAGCCAACGAATCAAACCAAACTAGATGTATTTTTACCTTAAAGTTGGAATGACTTTTTTTTGATCAAAATAGAAGCAAACGGCATTGCAAACTTACTTGGGAGGAGAAAAATCCCCAAAAAATGATTGATAACAACTTAACAAGTACAGGGCGAAAGTTAAGATTTGCGAGGAACTGTGGAAGTGCTGGAAAAGTACATATACAATGACACCCTCATTTTTGGTCACAAATGATACCCTCATTTTTTCTGTCAAATCCGACGGTGACGATTTTTTTAAATCACAACACAGCATATTTTATTAAATATAAAATAAAATAAAATAGACCGATATTTGGTTAATTAAACGGTGTGTTTTGGTTGGTCTGACCAGTCTAGGGTTTAAAGCAGGTGGGTTGATCTCGCTCTCTGAGGAAGAAAAGCAGCTTTCTTTTCTATTCTCTTCTCTTCTCTTCTCGATTTCTTGTTCCTACGATCTTGTGAGCTTTGTTTCTCTTTGTCTCTCTGTGATCACTCAAGGTAATATTCTCAGCATCTTTTTAATTTTGATTCTATTATTTCAATTTATAGATTTCGCCATAATTTTTCGCTGATGTTAATTTTAGGGTTAGGGATGAGGAGGAATAGTCCAGGATACTACAGTCCTCCTCGGAGAGGATACGGTGGAGGAAGAGGGGGACCTAGTAGGAGAGGATACGGTGGAGGTGGAGGTGGGGGAGGAGGAGGAGGAGGAGGAAGGCGCAGGGAGAGCAACAACGGAAGCCTTTTGGTTCGGAACATTCCCCTTGATTGCAGACCTGATGAACTTCGAGTCCCATTCGAGCGATTCGGACCTGTTCGTGATGTTTACATACCAAAGGACTATTACTCTGGGTGAGCTAGATTCATGATTAACAATGCTCAATCTTAATTAGCTCTCGTGTGTTGTTGTTATGCTTGTTTTATCAGTTTGGTGAGAGATTCACTGGTTAATTGTTTCAAAGTTTTGTGTGGGGAGGTTGAATCTTGATTTGGGATTAAAATCTTTTTTCTTAATTTTTGGATTGTGAATTGATTTTGAACTGGTTTGTCAGGGGGTATATTGGTTTGAAATTGAAGTTTAAACAAGCCCAAGCCCACATTTAACATGTGGTTTCCAAGTGTGTTAATGTTCACACTTCATACCAAGAGAAATTATATAATTACGCAACACAATGAATACAAGTTTGATGCAAGTTGGTTGGTTCTTGTCCAATTGAAGACTTCGTGAGGAGTTTTTTTTAGTTTGTGATTGTGAGGAGCTTTCAATTCAAGTGCTTCTAATAAATACAACAAGAATGTTGAAGATTTTTTGAAGTCCATTTTCTACTTGAGTGTAAAGAAAAGGCCTGGTTACAACTAAGCTTTGGATTTTTAGCAGCTTTAGTAAATTCAGCATCCACTGCTGTGTACGCCAGAGAGCTATTAATAAGTTGTCTAAAGAAAGCTTTACTAAGTAATGTGATTTGAGGTGGTTACTGGGGTATGCAAAGTCCGCCTAATCAGCATATTCTACCATCTATCTCTGCCAATATTTTTCTAGCAGTTTTAGAATGAAGCTCCGTTTTTTCCCATACAGGGAACCTCGTGGCTTTGCATTTGTGCAGTTTGTGGATTCGTATGATGCCTCAGAGGCGCAGTACCATATGAACAGACAGATTTTTGCTGGAAGGGAAATAACCGTAGTTTTGGCTGCAGAGACAAGAAAAAGACCCGAGGAGATGCGCCACAGGACTAGGCCCAGGTATTTCTTTTGCTTTCTCTTTTTTGTCCTCCCATCTCATGTAACAAAGTACAAACTATCTTTTAGTTTTACTATTTCCCTTTAAATATATTCTTATGCTGTTTGTATTTTACAGAGGACCAGGGAGCTATGGGGGGCAAAGGTCTTCCCATTACGGTAATAAGATTGTTTTTTATTGCAGTAATATGAATTACATACTAAACACACTCAATGCTATCTATAGCTATAGGTTTTTCCTGTGCTAGATATGAATTATGTTCCAGCTGCACTTGTAATGCATTTGATTCTGCTGCCACAGTAGAATTTCTGTCCTTGCTGGGTAAATGTCAGAATAAAATAATAGTATGAGATATGGATGTTTTATCTGAATGAACTAATAGTTCGACCATCTTTTCTTTGCTGCTCAGAATTTTTTTTACTTGTCTTAAAAATGTTGCTTCTTTGTCTTTATAATGAAGCAAGATAAATTCTTCCAGATTCTAAAGCATTGCTTATTTCAGCTAGAATTAGGATTGGTGGATTTAAGGCCTGTTTTGTATCTTATCTGTTGAACGAAAACAGTGATATATTTTTTATAACAACATATTCATGTATATCCTGACTATGACATGGGCAACAGCATTGGTGGTACTGTACCCCGACTGTGTCCTTCAGTTTTCTTGTCAGATTGATGCTCCAGTTATTATCAGGATTACTGGTCTCATATAAGCTTTCTAGTTTCAACTATTCTAAAAGCTAATTCAATCATATTAGATATAAGGATTTGAAGGCTGTTTATGTTGGAGTGATGGATCTCACCAATGATTGTTATGATGGGTATCCAGATACTACTAACTTGCTAAGGTGGTGATTGGTAGCAAACAATTTTTCTTAATGTTTTCTTTAGCTCATTTTTTGCAAGTCATGACTCATGACTCATTTAGGTAGGTGTTGCTAGTTTACTCAGAGCACGTGTAGGTGGCTTAATTGAGGCCAAGGTTTTGTATTCTGTTCTTCTTGAAGTCATGAGAAACTGCTAATGAATTTTTGAACTCATGTATATTTGCAACAGAAATCTAAACATTCAGTTAGTCTTATAGGAAGGAAAGGGGATACTCAGAATAACAAAATTAGATTGATATGATGAGATGAGAGTGGTATGTAGCACTAATCTTAATTTATATTTATATGACCATGGTAGTCAAACGCGCGCACTACCTCGTAAGAGCGCATGATCTCACGCGATATGCAGTCAGCGCCGTGTCAACTCGTGAAAGTGATCGCTGGGAGTGGTGGAGCGGTGGGCGCGCCGTGCTAGCGCGTAAAAGCGTGGGATCAGCGCTTCTCTCTCGCGCTACAGGAAGCCAGAATTTCGCAGTGACCCGTTACCCGACCCGGAAGACAAAACGTGACCCGACTGGAATATAACCCTAATTTCGGCCAGCAAATGTAATTAAAGCCAATGGGATCCAACGGTAACATCTCTTTGGGACTATGCATCATTAATTTCTTTCCAATTCCTCGATTCATTATTCATTTCAGATTCATCATTCATTCCCTCTTTTTTTGATGGCATATATGTGTTACTCTGATATCAGGGTTACTCTGATTCTTCAAATTCTTCTTCAAATTCTTCTTCAAATTTTTCTATAAATACCTATCAAACAATTACATAGACTCAATCACTCAAACACCTCTGATATTACATAGACTCAATCACTCAACCTCTGATATTTTCCAGAATCCCCTTTCTATCTTTCTATTTTATCATGTCTTCAATCCCTGTTGCTGCTTCTGGTTATGCACCCCCAAGAATTCCAACTAATGCTGCTGGAAATCGAAGTGACATAGCTTGGAAACATGGGGTTTCTATTGATGGTGGAACCAGAAAAATCGAAGTGACATAGTATGGAAGAATGGATGATGTTTTAGATGACTTGTTAAATTAGTGTTTTTTTAGAAGTTTTAGATTCTGGAGGTGTTTCTAGTTACTGTTTGAGACTATGTTTTTTTAGTGTTCTTTTGATTTATGGTTAAATTTAATGAAAAAAATTGCTAAGGTTATGTTGCTGGGATTTTAATTATAGTTTTGTCTTTGGTGGGATCTTACGATCCGTGTTACGATCCCACGATTTACGCTCTTTCTATACTCACACGATCTCTAGTAAGATCTCGAGTTTGACAACCATGTATATGACTATATATACTAGACTCGTAATCCTATTTCCAATTATTCCAATTAAATTACTAAATAAATCATGTAGGTAAGGAAATATAAATATTGAAGCCAATTTTAAAAGATAATATAACATACCGGATCATATTTAATATTAGATTCATGATTCGGTGAGATATTTTTCAGCATTTCTGACAGTTCAGTCCCCATTCCTCAAATGGAGTTGAATTATGTGCTAATTTGGTTCCACTTTACAGTCATACAATACAACTTTTCATTCATCTTGTTAAGTTCAAAATCAGTAACTATTTGTTTCACTTCATATATTTGAAGAATTGTTTGCATGAATCTGTTCTTTTGTTGTCCCAATGTGAAGTGACACTGCTCAGCCTTTCTTTTCAAGACTAGTGACTTTAGTTTGTCATTATATCAAATCCATCAGGGCGTTCTCGATCTCGCTCTCGCTCTGTTAGCAGATCAAGATCACCTCCATATCAGTCTGGTTCTAGAAGCCGCTATCGCTCAAGGCAAGCTTCTCCAAAGCAACTTCAATTTGTAGTTAATAACCGAAGCACGTAGTCATGTTTTTTAATTGATATTTACCAGGTCCTTTTCTCCTGCCCCAAGAAGGCAAAGTGACTACTCTGTTTCCCCTAGAAGGCATGCAGAGCATCCTAGATCACCTAGAAGCCCTGTTGGGGAGCGAGATGGGGATCATAAGCGCAGGTCATATTCTCCAGCTTATGGCAATGTTGCTGATCAGGATCAGAGCAATGGCAATGGATATGCTGAGTGAGTCCATCTAGTTTCTGTTCAGTTTCTTTACTGAGTCCCTTCTATTGGGTTGTGTATTTACACTATATTTTGAAAACAGGAAACCAATGTACAAATCTGAGGCTGATCGAGATGAGTGGAAGTCATCTCTACGAAGAACATCAAGATCACCCCCTGGATCTAGATCAAGATCTGCTGATTTGTCACCTAGACGTGGAAGATGATGTAGAATGTTTCAGGGTAGGATTCTGTATATTATATTATATCGATTCGCTCCTTTGGTTTGAATTGGTCTTGATGGTTTTCATCGTGCATGTTGCAGGTTGTTGGCAATAATATGCTACTGAGGTTCTGTATAGTTCCTTCAATTTCCTAAGACATTTTCAAAAATCTGTATTCTATTTAAAAAAGTTTGTGTGCTATTATCATGGATGAATGTATAAACATTAGAACTGTCACTGATTTGCAGCTATTTTCGACATTCTGAACTTAACCTGATTGATAAGTTGTGTGTTTTTATTCAAACATCCTCTTCGCATGATTTTGGCTGCTGGAGTTGTATGAGCTTGTCACCAAGCAATCATAAATTGCATAAGGAGGACATAGTAACCATAGGTTTATTTGGGATTACACAGTCGGAACTTGCCATGATGATGCATTGGTATGAAATATGTTTACAACGTCCCCATGTTTTCATGAATTGATCTCATTAACGGAGATTTCTTGATGTCTCCAATTTTAAACCATTTCATTAATTTTTGGTATTTTAATCGACCCCTTTGAATCAACTACTATTTTAGTATTTTAATGATACAAATTAATTTTTGGTCAACTTATTGTACAAATTATTGAAGTTGGCTGCTCAACACAACGGCCCGTATATTATAGTCTTTAAAAATAATAATAAAAATTACTATCGTTCAAAACAAAAGATATAATTTTTGACCAAAAAAAAACAAAAGATATATTCTAAATAGTCTTTAAAAATAATAATAAAAATTACTATCGTTTAGAAAAAAGATATAATCTAAATGGTAATATAAAATAGAAGTTTATACGTTAAAACCAATTCAATCCAGAGTCCAGACTGAAAAATATGGGGCCTATATATCTACTGGGCAAGAAGTTTATACCTATGGCAGTGGTTTCACTGGTTTGTGTTGTTTGGCTAAATAGGAACATTACTTTCAAAGGGTCTGTTGTCTGTAGCAAATTGTAACGATTGGTGGCTATGATAAATAAAGATGATAGCATGAGAATGGTTTATTAGACTAAGGGCTGAATCTCCAAACTCCAATATGAGGATTATTGGGTTAAATGCCCTTTTGGTTTTACACAAATTTCCCAAATCATCTAAACACGAATGGATTGGCTAAAAGGTTACATATATAGTGCAAGCATGTTGGATTCCATGGAAACTTTTGTTCTAGGTCACCAAGAAAAACATTTTTGATTTCCAAATGATATAGAAGCAATGAGATTTGAATTAATGACAATGCATTTTTTATTTTCAAATCTTAGCGATAGACACAGAAGCAAGTGATATGTGATCACGATTGGCGGAGCTTGAACCAAAAAATTGGGAGTGCAAATTTTTTTTCCTTGCATAAGTTAAATATGTAATATTATTTTTTTGAGGAAAATATGTAATATTATATATATATTTTTGACAACATATATATCTTCAATCTAAGATAAAAATTTGAAATGTAAGGAATAAGCTCACAACTGTTCATAAAAAACATTAAAATAAATGACTAGGCCACGGGCCAGGTTCACACTGAACACTTTCGGTATAGACAAGACCCAGGCCTTGGAAAGGCGATGTCAGCCCAACCTATTCCTACCCCTAAGTGAAATTCATGATGATTATTAACTCATAGTACCTTCTTAATACCCCCTTGTTACTTTATTTTGCTTAGAAACCAGCCCTAGAACGGGTAACAAGAAATTTTGAAGCTCTTTGTCTGATTCTTCTCTTCTGAAATTTAAAACCAATAGCCGTGAAATCAACATATTGTGGTTGATCCTCTGTAGGATTAGTTTCTTCTGCGTCATCTTCCAAATCAGCCTCAGAAGGCCAAAGATGACCAATAATGTGAAGATCATAATGACATGTTTAGGAGCATTGTGATGGATCCTCTGCAATTTTAATATGAAGTTCTCTATTAAGAGAGTTTTGAGGGGAAACTCCTTTATCACTGCTTAGCATACTTCCTATACCCAATTACCATGGTGAAAGACTGTACATATTATAATGTTGTCGCTTTCGTGTGTCCGTAAGGTCTATCACAACAAATAAAATCGACGATGTTAGACTGAACATTTTTCATGATTAACTGAATTCGATTTCAAGACTTAAATTCTTTGCGTTGATTTTACCAGTGGTGTTTGCTCCTCAACAAATTAGTGGTGTTTGCTCCTCAACAAATTAAAAAGTGACTAAGAACTTTTGTAAGAACTATCCGTAGACTACACTAAGAGAGATTTTAATTGAATACTTTAAGAGAGATTTTATTTACCAAAATTAACAAAAAAGGGAAAACACAAATTACATTGGCAATTTCCAACTCTCACATGAATCACAAATACCAGTGCAAATTCACAAAGAGGGGCAAAAAAACCACCGTAGCCCAAATAAAAAATTTATTTACCAAAATAACACTCTTTTTAGATTATTTACCAAACTAGCACACATCCCAAAATTAGGCCAGAAATCGCCCCAAGGGAAACGATTTCTAGACTGTATTTTTGCAAATTTTTTTAATTTTACAGTGCAGAAGTCGCCCCCTGTGGGAGAGACTTCTGAACCATGTTTTTTAATTTTTTTTACTTTATATTAATTTAAATAAGTTATATTAATTAATTTAATTAATTTAGAAAATTAATATTTATAATTCTAAATTAATTATAAATATTAAGGTGATAAAAAAAGTATCGGCATCACCAAGACCATTGAAAAAAACACAAAAAAAATCGTAATTAGACACAAACAAAACACTGCACTATGCACAGTGTTTTTATATATCTAATTTTTTATTTTAAAAAAAATATCTACACGGTATAAAACTACCGTGTTGAGTTATAAAAAGATCTTGACCGTTTATTAGTGTCGGCAATTCCAGATGGTGGTGGCCAGTTCCACATGGTGGTGGCCAGTCTGGTCATGGCCAGTTCCACATGGTGGTGGCCAGTTCTACATAGTAGCACCAGCTTGCTCCTGAAGCCTCTGAAGATATGCAATTGATTCGAGCGTACCAAAGTGGACACCAAACAGATTATAGAACATATTGTCGTCGCCGCTAGCCGTATAATGCTAAAATTACGACAGAAAATAAAAAACAGGTCAAACATCATCACAAAATTATAACAACACCACTAAAAATCTAATAAAATTGAAAGAAGACTATAGAATTTTTTTTTAGATTTTTGGGAGATTATGAAAAATTCAAAAAACTCATAAAAAATAGTAAACGATGAAATTTGAGATTTTTGGGCCCTGTAGTCTTGAAAGAAATCTTTTCTTGAGGAGTAATGATCCTTGATTTTTTTTTCCGTATTTAATAGCTGTAGTGCATAGTGTTATGTTTGTGTCTAATTACGATTTTTTGTGTGTTTTTTTCAATGGTCTTGATGTTGCCGATACTTTTTTTTTATCAGCATAATATTTATAATTAATTTAGAATTATAAATATTAATTTTCTAAATTAATTAAAATAATTAATATAACTTAATTTAAATTAATATAAAGTAAAAAAAATTAAAAAAACACAGTTCAGAAGTTTCTCCCACAGGGGGCGACTTCTACACTGTAAACTTAAAAATATTTGCAAAAATGCAGTCTAGAAGTCGTTTCCTTTGGGGCGACTCCCGACCTAATTTTTGAATATATGCTAGTTTGGTCAATAATTTAAAAATAATGTTATTTTGGTAAATAAATTTTTTATTTGGCTACAGTGGTTTTTTTCCCACAAGGAGGACAACTAAATTTAAGGTTCGCGTGTGATATTGGGCCATATCAAATATAGCAGGGTCCCGTTACATTAATATTGCACAAGTCATCCTGTGACGTGTGAAGTGAAGCCAGCTTAACGGGAAAATGGAAAAACGTGTCTGTGTGTGTGTAACGTTGAAAGCATCTCAAATATAGCAGGCCGGTGAGACAACCTTAGCAAAGCATTATCAATTTATTTGCTTTTGTTTATTTTATTAGGGTTGTTTTGTCTTTTTCAAATCATCTAGTTGTCATGTCTTCTCCGCGTATATGTTAGTTTGTTTCGTAGGCTGATGATATTGACCGAAAATTAACATTTGATTTCTTCCATTCCAAGGTTCGTTCTATTTCAGTTCATCCCCTCTTCTCTTCACAATATCACTGCAACTGCATTGAAATAGAAATAGAGAGAAAGAGAGAGATGACGATTGGATTGATGGAGGTTCTGCTTTTGAAAGCAAAAGGTCTTCAAGAATCTGATATCTTCGGTACAATACAACTTCAACCCTTTTCCTTTTCAATTTTATGTTTCCCTTTTTCTCATTCTAAAAATGCATCGATCTGTGCAAATTTTATTATGATCCTCATCCTATATATGTTATGTTCTGATTCTAACAATTGATTAAGGTTGTTTGTTTATTTGTTAGCTCGTATGGATCCGTATGTTCTGTTACAATACAAAGGTCAAGAACGCAAAACCAGTGTTGTTCATGGTTAGCTAGCCCTTTTTTCATTTATTCATTCATTTGTTATTAGCAATTAGCATCAACAATCATAATTTCTGTATTTAATGATGCAGAGGGAGGCGCAAATCCTGTATGGAATGAGAAAATTGTATTCAGAGTGGAATACCCTGGATCTGGTGATCAATACAAACTCACCCTTAAAATCATGGACAAAGATGTATTCTCTTCAGATGATTTTGTTGGCCAGGCCATGTAAGCTGAACACTTTAATCACTTTTATAAGTTAGTTGTGTATTGCTCCTGATGAGTTTTCTGTTTTTCTTTTTGACGAGAAATAAGTTTTCTGATTGATTAACTAGAAAATGATTAGTTACTTTACTAGTATAATTTTTATGTTAACTTATATAGATTTGGGTGTTGATTTTTTCACCAAGAATTTGGCAGTTGCAAGCTTGAAATGAATGAAGATACTTCTTATCTCCCCAAAATAACAAAATTTAAGGACGAGTTAGGGTTAGGTATAACCCATTCCTTGTTAACTCTATTACATTCGTAACGAGACTTTTATAAATAATATTCAATTTGAAACCAATCTTAGTTTAAGTAGAAATCTTGTTTTAAAATACTATTGTAAAACTCATGTTTTGAGTTCGAATACATGGTAAATTACTAAAAAAAATCAATCTTTTACTTCTAACTTTATAGTTTTGTTTCAATCGTCCTTCGGACCAAACCAATCTCGTCCTAAATAGGCCCGTCATAGTTTGACCCAAAGAATATCGAGTTTGTTTGGGTCTAAGGACGAGTTAGGGGTCTCTATAAAATGACCCTATCAAAATTTAGATCAAGGGACAAGTATAACCTCTCCGAACTCGTCACTTTCTCGCCCCTACAGCTCTCCATAACCATATGTGAACCACTAACAAACTAACTGATTCTAAACTAAATATCTAACAGAAAACTAACATAGACATTACAAGTAGTTTCAATTAACTGAAACTAAAACTATTCTGCTTATAACAAAGGGTGACAAATAGACACAAAATGAGAAGGAACTTACATCAGGATCATGAGAAATAGATCATATGGCATATGTGCACATATTATTACTTGTTCATGATAAATGATTAATCATTCTGTATACAGAATCTATGTAAAGGATTTATTGGAGGAAGGAGTAGAGAATGGATCTGCTGAGCTTCGTCCCCGAAAATATAGTGTGGTTCGAGCTGACAATTCTTACTGTGGTGACATTGAAGTTGGTATAACTTTCACCAGAAAGGTAAGCATTTTGAAGTTAATAACTTTAAAGTGCGCATATTTCTTGTTATGCAACTTAGAGTTCACAATCACATGAAAATTCATGATGGTTACTTATGATGCTGGATGATAAAGTTGAAATAAAGCTAGTTGATATGTAGTATATTTATTATGTTAGTATTTTGTTTAATGTTTTTCATGGAATTCACAGGAAGAGGTATATATGGATGATGACGTTGGTGGATGGAAGGATAGTGACTATTAGTTTAGTCTGCATCAACTGTTGTAGATTTTGGAATGAAAGATGAATACAGCTTAAAGTATTTTCTGTATAACTTTGAATGTGCATAGAATTTGAAATCACCCCTTTCATCTCTTTAAGAGTTGAAATTACTTGAAAGTATATTTTTTTAGTTTTTGTAAAATGAGCAAATTTTAATTGGAATCCCAGTGAATGATCTTCAGTTCAGTACTATTTGGTTTTCAATTATTTCTAGCGATAGTTGATAGGAAACAACAACAATTGCTAAAGGTTGTTCTTGCTTTAATGTTTTAAGTCTATGATGCCTTTGCCATATTGGGGAGAATGTTTATACAATAATGTTGTGTTTCTCACGAGTAGTTTTTTTAGCTTTTGAGTTGTATTTCAAATAGTTAACATAGATTTAAGTAATTACAATTGAACAAACACACACAAACTTTAAAATTCAACTCAACAGCTAAAAAAATACAACCTCTGATAGCATACTTTTTTGTAAGTTTATTTTGTTATAAGCACTTAAAGTATCAAAATTTAAGAGAGTATTACAATGAAAATCATGCAAATATGAAGGAGGTTTCTTATGTCTATGAGATTTTCTAGGTAAATCTTGGTTAGGAGTAAGTTGGGTACCAGAAGAAAAAAATGTTCCATGTGGATCAAAAGGTAAAACTCTAGTGACATTTAAAAGAATGTTTATAACAGTGGACTTCACACATTGAGTTGGAGCCTAATGGGTACCAAATTTTGTGAAATGGGGAGAACGCACATAAACTGACCACCACACACGCATAAGCGCCGCCGCCGTCCGTCCGATCGGCTCGGGCCCAGGCTTGGGCTGTGAGGTGTAATTTCTTTTTTGCGAAAATAATTAATTTATTTTATTAGTCCCTTTGTTAGTCTTTCTATTAGTGACTTCAATTTTTTTTGCTGATGTGTGTAAATCCTTTTCATCCGTAGACATGATGATAAATTCTTAAGATTGTTGTAAATCCCCCGAGGATACAACCGGTCTCGTCTCATGTCACTAATAAATCCATGTAAGAACTTTTAGTGACACTGATTGTGTAAAGGACTAATTAAGTCGCTCATTTAAAAACCAATCATTTGGAAGACATTACCGTTCTTCTATCTTCTTCGTGAAAACCAAAAATAAACCCTGAAGGGAAGGAGATGTTGCTTGATGCTTCTTCCTTCTGTTGGAAATGGATCTAAGAAAGAGAGAGAATTTCTGACTTTCTAACAGAAAGTGGAACTCATTCAACTCAAAACGGGTTACAATCAATACAGAATTTATACCCTACAGATGCTGCTTCCATGTCAACACTAATACCTAAACCGACTAATTAGATGAACTTAATTAGAAACAAAAGAAATTGAATTAAAATTAATACTTCAAGGGACTTATTAGGTCACGAAACAATAGACGAAGACTTATTTGGAAACTTAGACTTATGAGAAGTGATGTATGGCAAGAGTTTTTTGAAGAAATGTTAGAATTTCTTTTATATATAAAATTAGACGGAAAAACTAGGGACCACATTACCCAACACTGCCAACTGCAAATATAATTTGGCTAGACTTATTTGTCCATTTATTTAGTGAAATATAGTTAATGTTCTGGACATTTTATGTTTCAGGGATCCAAAACTTATTAATCCAGCCTCTCCTCTAGTTGCCATTTTATTATAAAGACGTGCTAAAAACGACAAAAGTGAGGTTAGACCGGAGCTGAGGTTACCGCCGAGGTGGAAGCAGCACTCATAATCTCCTTCCACTTTCTCTTCATAGTCTTACTCGATGCTTCATCGGGGTATCCTCCTGAGATGACCATCATTACCGGCCGACCTTTAGACTTTCGAAAATCACGCTCGTCCTCCGAGCTTTCTTCCTTCTCTTGTCGAGCCTTACCCTTCTTTTTAGTAACGTACTGACTCAATTTCCCCTTCTTGTTCAGATCCTCAATGTCATCTTTCAAAGCATTGCAGCGGTTGGTGTCATGTCCTTTACTTCGGTGATACCGACGTTAGACCGTTGCCCCGGCCTATGTGGGAGTGGATCAGGGAACTTAATTTCCTTGAATTCTGCATTCTGCTAAGATTCTAGCTCTGAACTCGTTGAGATCGGAATAATGCTGGTGACGGTTGCGAGACCTGGGTTTATTATCATTCCAAGTCTCCTTTTCACTCCGAGGTTTAGATCCTTCGGGCTCGGCGTCCGACCTCCATGCAATTACTCCTTCTTCGCGGTCGATGTATTTGAGATCGCTGGAGGAACTCAGCAAGCGACTCAGTTTGATTAACTCCGACATCAATTTGGAACAGACTTCCCTCACGGAGACCGGCCTCCATGAAGTAAAGTCGGAAAGAGTCATCGAGGTTCCGGACTTGAGCGGCCTCCCTGTTGAATCTCTCTATATAGTCCCGGAGTGACTCATTTTCCCCTTGGCGAATTTCCTGCAAGACCTTCCGAGATTTTGGCTTCATTTTGGAGTGGGCGAAATGAGCAGAGAATAACTTGGCTAGTTGGTCCAAGGAGGATATTGAGTTTGACCTGAGAGCTCTGAACCAATCCAGAGCCATCTTCTCAAGAGTGAGAGGGAAAATCCGACATTTAATTTCGTCCGGGACGTTACGGTACTGCATCACTGTATCAAAGTAATCGAGGTGGCGATCAGGATCGCCAGTCCCATCATGCATCTCCAAACCTTCCGGGGGTTTCTCAAGATTTTTTGGCACCGGAAAGTAATCGATCTCAGTGGTGAAAGGTCCTTTCCGGGCTGTCGATTTCTCCCGCGGGGAAATCGTTGATTACGGTGTCTAACAGGGGACCTTCGCGAGTGAGGTCGTCGACGTTCATGCCTCGGGGATCTTTCCCGGCTTATAGAACGTCGCCTCAGAGATGAGGATGCCAAAAACGAGCTTTGGCGAGGGGAACCTTCAGGATAGTAAGTATCATCAAGGGTCCGGCTTGGGGGAGTTCCAGATCCTCGCCCCTCCTCTTCGACGAGGTGGGGAGCGATGGTGGTGTCTCCTCCAGGCCGGAGATCGGTGACGCCTACGACTAGAAGTCCTTCTGCTAGAAGGACAGTGTTGAATAGTAGACCGATCCGAGATGTTCCGAGCCCGGATCTCAGGAATCTCAGGCCTTCAGGAGTTTTCTGCTGTGGATCTGGTCTCACTATTTCACTTGAGACGTTCCTTTGACGTAACACTAGAGCCATCGTTGACCAAGGAGATGGGAGAGGGACTAGAGTGCAAGATCCTCCCACCGTGGTCGCCAATGATCTGTACCGTATCTCCTGCCTTGTATCGAATCTTGGATACCAGATCCGATCCGAGATAGTTGGTAGAAGTGTCCTTGGTCAATCCGAGTTATGCTCCGATCCGAGGTGGGGTGGTGCTTGCAATGATACTCCGACGGTCAAGTCAGCAAGTGAATCAGTTGCAAGTAAGAGATTTGGGAAATGTGTACCTTTAATGCTAGCATTGAATGCTTATTTATAGGTTTTGGGGATCAATGCGAACCATTGGATCTAGATCTTTGATCTCCACCATTGGTTAATGGATTTGGCCTTTGGTATTGAGCCTTAGTGAAAACTGCTTAAAGGCCCAATCCGTAACAACGTGAGCTTGCTAACGCTTTTTTTTAACGAAATTTGCCGTAAGAACGGACTAACGCGTCCCCTATTTATAAATGTATTGAGCTTTGGCCTTCTAATACTTTTTTTAAACATAATCTACGCTTTGTTTGTGAACATAATCAACTACAAAGTATGTGTCCCAAAAATTTGTAGCTAAAGGTTAGTTCCATAGATTCATCAGGTTTTTATAGGCAAATGTTTATAAGTTAGTACTTATGTTATTTTTCAAAATTCGATCTTAGATCAATCTCTTGCTTAAAACTCCTTCAATATCATATTAATTAGAATCACTTGTAATGAATATGGTTTTTTTATTGAACGTGGATTCTAATGGTGTTTTTGTATAGGGCGAGGTAGAAATTGTATATGGAACGAAACTTTTCTGTTCTAAGTAGAAAAATGGATCAAGCAATAAACACAAACTCTTTCTCAAAATAATGGATAAAGACAGCTTATCTGCAGATGATTTCAGTATAAGCCATGTAAGACTAATATGCATGGCTTCAATACATATTATATAGTGAATAGTGAATTTCATGGCTTGTTCCTCATTTTAACAAAATTTGCTTCTTCTGTGTGCAGAATCTATGTACAGGATTAGTGTCTCAAGGGGTAAAGAATGGAATAGCTAAAGTACCGCCTAGGGTGCACAAAATAACCATGGTTATAAAACCAATCCATATCCATCAAATGTCCATTTTATATAACCGGTTTCAAAACCAAAGTAGCATAACTGGTTATTAATTTGCAAAACCGGATATGTAACCGGTTATACTGGTTATATCCATAACCTCTAACAAGTATTTTAAAAAAGAAATTAAAAATATTTTTCAGTATTTTAAAAAATAATTTTTCCAGATTTTTAAGTCAAAAAAAATAAATTCCAGAAAATGAATTTTTTTTAAAAAAATCAGAAATAAAAATATATTATATATATATATATATATTATATAATAATATATAAATATAACATAATATATATAACCACCACTTGCCGGAGCACCACCGTCGGCCACCGGACCTCCGTCGAAGTGCCGCCGCAGTCGCCGCCACCGGCCACCGCACCTGCGCCGCGGGCCGCTGGAGCTCCGCCGCCTGCCACCAGACCATCGGCGGCGGCCACCGGAGCGCCGCCTATGGCCGCCAGACCGCCGCCGCAGTTGCTACCTCCGCCTGCCACCTTCCACCACCGTAACCACCCATATATTAATATAATATAGATTTTAATATGTATTAATATAATATTGTTACAAATATATATATATATATATATATATATATATATATAAATATTTAAAAATATTTTTTAAATTTTGACTTTTTAAAAATTATTTTGGTGGGCTTGTTTAAATTTTTAGGCAAAAACAAATTGGATATCCAATGGACGTCCATTAAATAACCAGATAAAAACCATATCCATTATTGGACAAATTGAAATAATCAATTATAAAAATAATATAAATATCCAGATTTTTTTAACCGGATATGGATGTGGTTTAACCGTTGAACTGGTTAATTTGTGCACCCCTACTACCGCCTCCCAAGTATAGAGTGATTCGTTAAAAAAGTCTTATCATGGAGAAATTGATGCTGTGTCAAGTCAGTAATCCCCTTAGTGTTCACAAAATAATAAAAAAAATTTTGCATCTTGAATGGGTGAAAAATTTAATGATTATTGAGTGACTGTGTGAAGTAGCATTGTTTAAATGATAACCAGTTTTATTGCTGCTCCCACACAAACTCTAAGCTTAGGAAGAAACTTAGTCAGCTAGGAATGAGCTGATGCTAAAGTTAGTCTTGGTTGACCAAGAATGTGTCAAGTTTTCAATAAAAATTGAGAGTAGCATTAGAAGCTAAGTTTGGGGGTGCATCGGTTATACTAAGGCTAGGCTTGAAGACTTAGGAAGGTCAGTGTAATTCAATTGTGTCAGAAATTGTAACATCAGTTGTATAGTGCTATAGCATCTCCTCACCAAAAAATGCTGTGACTGTACCTAAAAGCTCATGCAAAAAAAAAGAGAAAGAAAAAGAAGAGAGAGCATAATACTGGAGTCCAGCAAGGGATGCTATAGCACAAAAGTCATCAAACATAAGCAGAAATCTGTTCTCATAGCATCAAGTGCTATAGCACCTCATGCTATAGCACTAATACCATTCATTTCTCTTAGTTTAATACACTGGCCACTGTCTGAAATGCCTAAATCAAACCCTTTGTTGTGCTTTGAAGCCCCTCAAGTCTTATGTGGAATTATTAGTCTACTCTCTCTTTTGAACTCTCCTTGACACACTCAAAAGAAGGCCATTCTCTCCTAGGCTAAGTGAAGTTCTGAACCTGGCTGGGAACTAGACTATGTTTAGAGGTCACACACTCACTTTGGGCAGTAATGACTCTGGATATTGTGAAAAACAATGATTTGTGTGAGTGGATCTGAAATCTAAACCCAATCAAGAGCATGTTTTGTCAAATTTGTAACTTAGGGAGAAACTGACTTTAGTATGCTTTCTTGTTTATATAAAAATTATCTTGGCATGATGTTTAGTTATATTTATTTACATGTCTTTTTTGTCATTGCTTAGGGACAAGCAATGGTTTAAGTTTTTGGGGGTGTGATAACTCTCTATTTGTAGAGTTATTTATGCACTTCTATTCATAAATCATTGTGATTTTGCATGCTTAGACTAAAAATTGTGTAAATATTTGTGTTTAATTAGGAAAAAGGGAATCAAGATCTGAATTGGAATATATTTGGCACAAATGGTGCCCTTGTGAAATTTCTAATGTTTTCTGTCTTAGTGCTATAGCATCAGGTGCTATAGCATCCTTGTGTGCAGCAGAACTGGGACCCACTTGAAGACAGCAGCAGAAAGCAGATCTGCAGTGAATCCTAGTCTGTCCAGTCAGCGCCTCCCTAGTTCCACAATCCATGCTGATGCAGCCACCCTCCCACCACTTGCATTTCACCACTTGTCTACCTTAGGGAGACAACACCTTTAGTTGGTGAAAAGAAGACCCACTTGTTCATCCACTTGCAAGTGTGGAGGGAAAACTCAACTATAAAAGGAAGCCTATCTTCTGCACTTCAAGATACATTCTGGAGCACGAAAATTCTCTAGTTTGAGAATAAACATACAAGTAACAAAACTATTTCATTGCACCCATTAAAGATCCTTCCTCAAACCACTTGAAGATTCTGCTAGGTTCATGCTATAGCACTGTCAGCACACCAGCACACACGTGGAAGTTGAAGGAGTGTATCTTCTGCACATTCTTCTTCTATTTCTTGTCTTGGTGATATGAACACCTCTGTTTGTAAGTTGTTGACATTGTTTATCATGAGCTAAACACCTTTTGGTTGGATTGCTAAGCTATGTAATGACTTTCTAATGTGTTAATGATATAATATTTTGATGTACGCATTTTAATCTTTGTGTTTAAATATTTCCAAACCTATTTTGGTACTGGCCAACTAAAATAGGTAGATTCATGAATTCAGACATGGTTCATGGAAAGATCTCAAAGATTAATATGAGTGAGTGGTTGTTTTAAAGACATTTAGAACAATCCTTGCCCAAACCTAGACATAGGAGGGCTTAGTTCATAGAGTGAACACTATGGGTTCTTTAATATGCAAAGGTGAACTTACTTGAAGCCTAGACATAGGATCTTGTCACGAAACCTTGGTGAAAGTGACCGAAAGGCACGCAGCTTATGCTATAGCACTCAATGTTATAGCATCAGATGCTATAGCATTAACACAGAAGAGAAACTTACTAAGCAAAAGCAGTCCAACTAATCTTTTACCATATAGTTTCCATATTTGTTTCTTACGCAATTTATCTCCTTATTTCATTATTCTCAATATTGTGACTTATTTTATACACTAAATTCCTGAGATATTCCAACTATAAATTAAGAACAATCCCTGTGGGTTCGACCTTTTTTTCTACTATATTACTTGTGTGACTACGTATACTTGCGTATATAAATTCCACAACAAGCAGCCACATATTCTGCCTCTGTTGTAGACAAGGTTACAATAGGTTGTTTCTTTGAGGACCAGGAAATAGCCCCTGCACTTAGCATGAAAATGAACCCTGAAGTGCTTTTCCTGTCTCCTAGATCTCCTGCATAATCACAGTCGCAGTAAGCCAACAGATCCTGCTTCTGGTTCACCTTATACTGAATGCCTTAGTCTGTGGTACCCTTCAAGTATCTCAAGATCCTCTTAGCAACAATTAGTTGTTTTTCTGTAGGTTTCTCCATGAATCTACTGATTAAGCTAACAACAAATGTAATATCAGGTCTTGTGGCATTTAAATACATTAAACTGCCAACAATTTGCTTAAATGAAGTGGAGTCTACTGGTTTCTCTTCATCAATCTTGGTCAGTTTACTCCCTGCTACCACTGGATTGTTCACAGGCTTACTCTCCTGCATTCCAAATCTGCTCAACACATCAGTTGCATATCTTTGTTGATTGATGAATATGCCCTTGTCATCTTGAGTAACCTCCACACCCAAGAAGTGTTTCATTCTCCCCAAATCAGTCATATCAAAATGATTCTTCATTGACTACTTAAACTCCATCATCAACACAGTATTGTTCCCAGTATAGAGTAAGTCATCCACATACAAACTAACAATAAGTATCTCATGCTTATTTTTAGATTTTGTGAACAGGGTGTGCTCATGTGAGAATTTATTGAAACCTTCAGTATTGAAGTAAGACTCTATCTTACTATACCAAGCCCTTGGGGCTTGCTTTAGCCCGTACAAGGCTCTTTTGAGTTGGTACACCTTATTCTCATTTCCCTTCTTCACATAACCCTCTGGTTGGTCAACAAAAACTGTCTCATCAAGTTCTCCATGAAGGAAAGCACTTTTAACATCCAACTGATGAACACTCCATCCTTCACTGGCAGCTACAGCCAATATACTTCTAATGGTATCCCACCTAGCAACAGGTGCAAATACCCCTGAGTAATCAATTCCATACTGTTGGGCATACCCCTTGGCAACAAGCCTTGCCTTATGTTTTTCTATCTCACCAGCTTCGTTAAACTTTGTCTTGAAGATCCACTTCACTCCAATCCTTTTTCGTCCTTGTGGAAGCTCAACAAGCTTCCAAGTATCATTTTTTTCAATGGAAGCCATCTCAATATCCATGGCTTTCCTCCATTTTTCATGCTTCACGGCATCACTGTATGTAATAGGATCTGCAGTGTTCTCAAATGCTGCAAAACTCAGCAAGTTCTCTCCCTCCAGGAGATCATCATCATCTTCAGAATAAGTGGTTAACATGAACTCATCTAGATACGAAGGTTTTTTCACAACTCTCCCAGTTCTAGTGATTACACTTGCATCATCATTGTTCTCAGTAGTGACTTCAGGTTCACTCATCTGTGAAGGTTCAGGGACAGTTTCACGAGTCTCAACAAGTGGATCAGGTTCAGTAACTTCAGTTACTTCTTGCATAGATGTTTCTTCATCAGATACATCATTCTCACATTTATCATAGGAGTCCTTTTCATTATTCCATGGCCAAGTTTCATTCTCATCAAACACCACACCTTTACTTATCATGATTTTCTTTGTGACAGGATTATAGAGCCTATAGAAGATGCATTTGAGACTCTTGTCATCCAATTTCTTCCTATGGGCATCAGGTATATGCATGTGTGCTACACAACCAAACACCCTTAAATGCTTAACTGATGGTTTAATTTCACTCCACATTTCCTCAGGGGTAACATCATCTAGACTCACAGTTGGACTTCTATTAAGTACATAGAAAGTCCACCTTACTTCTTCAAGCCAAAATTGCTTTGGGAGTTTAGCTTCCTTGATTAAACTTCTCACCATATTCATGACAACTTTGTTTTTCCTCCCAGCCACCCCATTTTGTTGTGGGGTGTATGCAGCAGTGAGTTGCCTCCTTATACCATTCTTTTCACAAAAACTAGTGAATTCATTTGAATTGAACTCCCCTCCCTTATCAGTTCTTAAACAACTGATCTCACACTGAGATTCCTTCTCAATCATGATTTTAAACTGATCTTAAAAGTATGAAATGCAGCGGATTTCTAAACTAGAAAGTACACCCAACCCTTCCTAGTGAAATCATCAACGAATGAAATGAAATACCTCTTTCTGGTGTTTGATTCAGGAGAGATTGGTCCGCAGATATCTGAGTGAATCAGCTCCAGTTTCCTTGTAGCCCTCCATCTTCTCTTCTTGGCCATGTTGTCCCTGTGTTGTGCTCCTGCTAATTGTTCAATTCCTTACTGGTTCCTTTAACTTAGGCAACCCTGTCACCATCTTCTTCTGATTTAAGAGCTTCAATCTAGAGTAACTGAGGTGTGCAAATCTCCTATGCCATATCCCAGATAAGTTTTCATCAACAGCCTGTAAACAGGTGGAAACAGCAGTTGAACCAATGATAGTGAATACTTTGTTTCTTGCCATCTTTGATGTTATTAGCAACCCCTTTTCCTTGTGGTAGATTTTACACAAGTCATCTTTAAACACAACCTTTAGCCCCTTTTGCTGCAGTTGTCCAATGCTTAGCAAATTATTCCTTAACTCAGGAATAAAATATACACCTGTGATGAGTAGAATACGCCCTTCAATCCTCAGTCTCACACTCCCCTTACCCATAACTGAGAGCTTCATGTCTTTACCCAACTTGACTGATTCCCTCAAGTTTTCATCTAGATCAAGAAACCATTCCTTGACGCTACACATGTGGTTGCTGCAACCTGAATCCAGAAACCACCTCTCATTTTTTGGATCTTGCAGTTCTTCTGCATGGGCCATGAGGAGAACTTCTTCCATCAAAACCAGCATAATTTGTGCTTTCTTTACTTTCGATGATCCTTGAAATTTCTCAAGACTTGCAATTGTGCTTTCTTTACTTTCGATGATCCTTGAAATTTCTGTCTCAATGATTCCCAAATGTCTTTGGCGGTGTCAATTTTCAAGATCGTTTCCAAAACACTACGATCTAGGGCTTGAAACAAATAGTTTTTAGCCTTTAAATCCGATCCTTCAACTTTGCTTCGCTCGTCGTCTTCTGTTGCTCCACAGTTGCGTTTGCTGCTAAGACTGGAATTTCGTGCTCGACGATTTCCCAGTATTCCTTTGATCGGAGAAGATTCTCCATCAGCATAGCCCAATGGTCGTAATGACCATCGAACTTGGGAATTGCTGGATGCACATAGCCATGTTCCTTCTCCGCCATTGAAGCTTCTCTCGAGTTCCTCTTCTTTCATGAATCTTGATTTCGCGCATAACAAGCCCTGTAATTCGCGGAGCTCTGGTACCAAATTAACGAACAGAGTAATGAAATGAAGATTCGTTATTATTCACTTGGCAAAAAATGCCTCTTTTGTAGTACATCTGATGTTGTTCAATGCTGAAAACAATAAGGCCACTAATGGACCAATGCTATAAGCCCATAAGGCAGGTCCAAAGGAAACAAACAAAACTAATGAGCTAATACTGGTTACACGCTATAGATTTGACTGTTGAATAATAACATGAACTTAACGAGAAGACTGAACACGTTAGAAGTTAGAACCCGTCTCTTATTTATGGATTCTTGTGTTCCGTACAATGCTAAACCTTTTCATTTATTTTATTTATTTATAGGAAAATCAATTTACTAAAGGCTTGTTGCTAAAACTTTGAACTAAGTTAATTTCAACACAAGATGTTCTAAAGGTTAGGAGCAAAAGAAAATTAGCAGATACAAGAGGAAAACAAAGGAGAGTTACACTTCTGAGTTCTATCTCAAGAAAATAATTTTATCAAATATATACCAGAAAAAATATCCTTTTGACTATTACACAATAGAGAAAAAAATATTATTTACAAAAACTAATTATATTATTTCTGAAAATATTTTGCTAATTTTAGCGTGAGTGAAACAGATATATTTATCAAAAAGTGACTTCCAATGGGAATTATTTAACAAGGTAGCAGCCCTAAAGTTTTACCAAGTCATTTGATAATGTAAAGGATTTAGATTAAATTTAGATAAAGTTTCTTAGGTTGCAGCCCCAATAGGTGACTGGGGTATATATTTTCTAATAATAATAAGAAAACATTTGCATCACTTTTTAGCTATCCCATATCTCATGGAATAAAAAGTGCACACATGTTGCACTTTTAAATATATAAAAAAGAACACCCAGTTAATTAACTTTATTTTAATTATTTACTGCTGCCAATTAAAAATTGTTTAACTTGGTTTTTGAAATATGGGAAGACCAAGAATATTTTGGTTATTGACCGTGTGTGGTCTACTTCGTTGCTTTGATTTTGTACAATACAATACTAAGTCTTCGTTGATAATGCATGCTTATAGAGGACTATATAAACTATAGTTACCACTACTCCTTCCAACATCGAAATTCCTAAGCTTAAAACATTTACTACTTATACATCTCAAGAATTTTCTGAATTAGAAACAAAGACACGCATAAACTCAATTTAAGACATGGCAATCGGGCTCATAGAGGTTCATCTTGTGAAAGCAAAAGGCCTACAAAGCAATTGTTTCTTTGGTGGAATGGAGGATCCCTATGTTCTGATACAATATGAAGGCCAGGAGCATAGGAGCAGAATTGCTAAAGGTTAATTAGTTCTATAGATTCATCAAGTTTTTATAACCAAATGTTAATAAGTTACTAATTATGTTAGTTTCTTATTGAATGTGCATTCTATTGGTGTCTTTGTACAGGACGAGGTAGAAATTGTATATGGAATGAAACTTTTCTCTTCAAAGTAGAAAACATTGGATCAAGCAATAAACACAAACTCATTCTCAAAATAATGGACAAGGATAGCTTATCTGCAGATGATTTCATTGGACAAGCCATGTAAGTATTGTATGCATGGCTTCGAATATATATTATATATATATAGTGAATTTCATGGCTTGTTCATCATTTTAAACAAAAATTGGTTCTTAATTACGTGCATGCAGAATCTATACAAAGGATTTAGTGGCCCAAGGTGTAGAGAATGGAGTAGTTAAGATACCACCTCTCAAGTATAGAGTGATTCGTGAGAACAAGTCTTATCGTGGAGAAATTGATGTTGCTATTACCTTCACTCGAAAGGTAACATTCATATATATTGAGCGGTTTCTAAAGCGTACATGTATATTACTATATAATTAATGCAAAGAATAACAAAAATATTAAGGCGTGTAGTTAACATATATATAGTATATATATGGTAATGGCAATGAAGTTTATGTTTCATGTTTTATTGATTCTGTTTTGTTGGAAATTATTCACAGGTGGAAGAAGAATTGATTGAAGAGGACATAGGAGGATGGAAAGAAAGTATCTACTCTTTGCCATAAATTAGTGGGGACATCATACGAAAATGAAGTCCACATTGGAAGTTGCTTAGAAATTTAGAATTTGAAATTTGGAAATTTCTCTGTTACATATGAATTACTTAATTTCATTCATTTATTTTTTTTTTATTCTTTTATTCTTTTTAACAAGCACGAGGAAGATAAATTAACTAAACTAATTTGTACCATCAAATTAGCATATGTGATTATTTTCATTTTCTCAATTTTATTATGACCCTCATTGAAAAAGAATTTAGTTGGCCCACCTTGTATTTATTTTTCTAAAACAAGGCAAAACAATAATCCGTTTAACTTTGTAATATTGGAGACGCATTATTAGGTTTGGAAAGTAGATCCTCGTATATGTCTTTGCTTTTGCACAACAACAATCCGTTAAATCTGAGTCCGACTTAGTAACACACACAAGTCCGCGTTAGTAATTCTCATATATATATATATATATATATATATATATATATATATATATATATATATCATTGAAATAATGAATTCAATTTCATTTCTTTAAATCATTAGTCTAACTATTTGTTGTCAAAATTATTAGTCTAACAATATGAGTAACAATGACATTTGGAGCACTAAGCATGACGAACGTACATAATGTTACTTTAGGTAAGATTTTGGTTGCAAAATTTAAAATATATATATATATATTCATGTATTGTCAAAAAAAAAGCAATATAAATATATAGTCAAGTTGCATTGCACGTAATTGTCAAAAATAAAATAAAATATATTCACGTTGCATTGCAAACTTGCAACTAGGCTAGCTAGTGGCAATTAATTAAGAATGACTACTACAACAAATTTTCAAGCATATTTTATTTAATTTGTTGACAGTTCCATTCCATCAATTTAACCGGGTCAGAGTCGAATCCACTAGTAAGTCTTTTGAATTTATTTTTTTTGACAATAGTAAGGCTTTTGAATGAAAGCTATATATTTGACTTTTTTTTACCAAAGCTATATATTTGACTATTGAATAGCGAGTTTAACTAAAGAATGAACAAGTTCGGAAAATGACTAGAAAAGACAATTAATATGGGAACATTAATAGAATGAACAAGTAATTAGGAAAACGACTAGAAAAGACAAATAATATTTGACTATTTTTTTTGGTAAAGACCGGTAATCCACCGCCGAATGCAGTGATTAATCCCCTCGCTGGATTGGAGGCACCTCGAAGGGTGAGACAGACAGCTGACCCATGAATTTAAAGCTGCTCCGTACCCAAGGCGAGTATCGAACCCTCGACACTTGGTTAAGGGAGGATGAGCCCCAACCGCTCAACCACACTCCCTCCTGGGTTTAATATTTGACTATTGAATAGCTATATATTTTATCTTATTTTTTATTTTGGTGTTCCGTATTATGGGAAACCTTTTTTTTAATATTTGTTATATATAGAAAAATGATATTAGCTCATAGGTGGAAAAGACAATTAATAGATACATGTCGACGAAAACAAAGGAAAATGACACTTCTGTTCTGAGTCCTATCTCAAGAAAATATAATTTCCTTTTGACTGAAGAAAATATTATTCGAAGACCGATTTTGGACAAACAAAAACAAAATAAATTTTGAAAAATTTTACTAATCATAGTGGGAAACAAAATAATGTGTCCAAAAAAGTTTTTTTTTACCTTGTATCCAACCCTTTTTATTATTGTGTAATGTAACCCACAAGCAAAATTTTATTATTAGCCCCGAAGTGGCCTGTCCTGGGTACGTAGTGGGGTCGACTCGGTTTGCTCTCAGGATCGATTCCCACCCACGTTAAAATATGTTGTTGGCCAGCCTAATATTTGGTTCTATGAGCGAGCGGGAATTAGTCTTTCGTTGAAAGCGTTGGGACACTTCCTGGTTAGCCAACAATGGTCCTAAATAATAAAAAAAGAGGTAAAAATCTGAATTCTTATTTTTTTTTTTCATGTACATGTGCGTAGATCATAATAATCAACCTGCAATTGCTCACTCTGCGCAAAACATTAAGGATGTCGTATGCTTATCAAAAAAAGTTCAAGGAAGCCGTACTAGGAAAATATTGACACCCAAATATCTTTTATGGTATGTTTGGGAGAGGGTTTTGCGAGGGGGGGGAGGGGAGGGCTTGAAAAATATTAGTCTATATTTGAATATGTATTTGAGATTTTAAAAAATTAAAAGAATAAATTGATAGATATCAATATAGAATTTTTAATCACACTTGATTTATACCCTAAGAGTATGTCTGGGAGGGGAAGGGAGGGGAGGGCATATTTTTCAATTCTAAATTGAGAAAGCTATAAAATGTCTCTAAGCCTAAACTAAATGTGATTATAAATGTTATATCGATATCTATCAATTTGTTCTTTTGATTTTTTAAACTCTTAAATATATATTAAAATATAGACAAATCTTTTTCAAGCCCTCCACTCTCTTCCCCTCGCAAACCCCCCTCCCAAACATACCCTTGAAGGGGAGGGGTTTGGAGGGTTTGGTCTATATTTTAATATTGAATTTTATTGATTTTAAAAGGATATTTCAAAAGTGGGGAAGTCCCACATTGCTTGGCTTTGGTCACACTAAAGCCTTTATATACTAAATCTCTGTGTGGAGAACATGTTATTATATGCTTCTATGTAGATGACATGCTCATTTTTGGTACTTGTGTTGATATTGTTCTTAGAACAAAATGCTTTCTTTCATCTAATTTTGATATGAAAGATATGGGTGAGGCAAGTGTAATATTAGGAGTTAGAGTCATTGGGGAAGGTGATAGTATTATACTATCACAGGAACATTATGTTGAAAAATTTCTTAGAAAGTTTGGTCACTAAAACTCGGCCCCATTGGGTACCCCTTATGAAGCTAACTCACACTTAAAGAAAAATAGAGGTGATCCTGTTGACCAACCTCAGTATGCCCAAGTAATTGGGAGCCTACTGCATCTAATGAATTTTTCTCGACCAGACATTGAGTAGGTATATACTCACAATCCTGGTCAGGATCATTGGAAGGAACTTGCTCACATCATGTGGTATTTGACAGGTACCATGAATTATGGTATTGTGTATAGTGGATTTCCTGCAGTATTAGAATGATACTGTGATGCTAACTGGATAAGAGATTCATATGAGACAAAATCCACTAGTGGTTATATTTTTACACTTGGTGGTGGTGCGGTAACTTGGAGGTCGGTCAAACAATCAATAATAGCTAGATCGACTATGGAGTCGGAATTTGTAGCTCTAGAGTTGGCTATTACTAAAGCTGAATGGTTGAAGAACCTATTAGCTGGAATCCCTTTGGCATGGTTGTCAGACTCGATAGTCTACATAGACTCGTGAGAGGACCGCAGACTCGACTCGTAGACTCGTAAGAGTCTATGAAAAAAAAAATACACTAAAAAAATATGAAAAAATATTACTGTACTGTCAAACAGTATCAATAACAATGACGACATTTCATCAATAAAAGCAAAATTTATCAAAATTTTCAACATTCCAACTTCAAACACCATAACTAAGCAAAATAATAAAGTATGTAGATAACAATTCCTATTAGATAAAACTTCAAGTTTCTTTAAAAGCTTTTCTCTAATTTCATGATATGAAGGAGGTTTGTAACCGATCCATACCTCCCAATCATGTCAAACATCTTTGCAAACTCCACATTTTTAATACAATTGAAAGGAATAGCACTTGTACACATCTTAGACATAATGAGCTTCCTCTACAAGTTAACCTAAAACACAGCGTTTTGGGCTTTTTTTAAAAAAAAATTTCAATTCTGTGATAAACTCGTGAGTCTGGGCGAGTCTGACCGAGTCTGAGTGAGTCTGGCCGAGTCTGAGCGAGTTTATGAAGATTCCAATTCTACACGAAATTTGACTCGTTGGGGCATCATAAACTCGTAAACTCGTAGAATCGTACGAGTTGACTCGCGATTTTGACAACCATGCCCTTTGGGAGTAAAACCGACACCATCAATGTCAATACATTGTGATAGTCAATCGGCATTAGCCGTTGCAAATAATAAGACCTATAATGGCAAAAATAGACATGTGCAATTGAGACATAATATTGTCAAACAATTGCAAAAACATGGAGTAAAATCGATCGATTATGTGAAGTCAGAAGTGAATTTGACCGACCCTCTGACAAAACCCCTAGGGAAGAAATTAATATGTGAAACATCGAGGGGAATGGGACTTAAGCCAATTGAAATTAAGAAGTGATGGTAACCCAACATTTTTGATTCGAGATCTCATGAAGAAGGTTCAATGTGGTAAAAACAAGTCACTTCTTGATATTGCTAGCATTGGAAAATTAATTCATGTAATTAATTTTATTCTTGTCCCTTCCCATGGTGTTAAGATGTTATTGTGATAGTGCTGGACTGCAGGGTTAAAGAGGTTAAGCTTAAAGCTTTTAATGATTATCATAGCCCTTATGGGTGGTGTATGATTTGCAGCATACACTTGATGAAATCACCTATATGAGTGTCAAGTGGGGTCGCTTGCATGAGATCCTAGCGAGATCTCTAGAGCACTCATGAATACCGAGCACGCGCACGGACTAGTAGCGCAAAACGGCGGCATGTGATAGTAAAAGCTCTAACATATAACATGTGTATTGGGTTCCATAGCTTGCTAAACCAATTCACTGTATGTTATGTTTTATCTGTCTAGGACTGGTTCCATAGCTTGCTATATAGCTCTGATGCATTAAACCTACGATGTTAACCCAAGAAACTTTTTTTCTTTAATTTTTTTCCAACTTTTGAAATATGTGGGGGATTGTTGTGAATTTTGTTACCAAGTGGCTTCAGTCTCAAGAGGGGGGGTGAATTGAGATTTAAAAACTTTTCAGATCTTTCGAAAACGTTTTTCCCCTTTTCAATGACTTAGATCAATTTTCGCGCAGGTTAAGTGGAAGCGAAGGAATTAGAATATAAAGCAGTAAAGCGGTATAACAGTAAAGCAGGAAAGCAGTAAAGCACGCAGAGATTTATCCTGGTTCGGTCACCTCCTAGTGACCTACGTCCAGTCCTCACACCCTTGTGAGATTTTCAACTAACCAAAACAACAAGGCTTACAGGTGCCTTGGAAAACCTTTACAGACTCAGGCACTCTCCTCCTAGGATACCCCACCTATGGAGAGCCCTCAAATCTAATATAACAATAACAAGAGATACCCCACCCCTGTTACAATCAGCTGCCCCAGAAAGATACCCCACTTCCTAGTACAAACAGCTACCCTAGAGAGATACCCCACTCCCTAGTACAAACCACAAACAATTAAATAATAAACAATTGTAAAGACAGAAATACCTCTAATGAAGGCAGATATTACAACTTGAAGAACGCAACCCCAACTAACTCTTAGCGAAAGATCAGCTCTGACGGACCAGCGGTACGAGAAGAGCAAAAATAAAATATGAAGAGTTTTTCTCAAATGTGTTTCTGAATCGTGAAGATGGGTTGGTAAGAAATGGAGGCTATGAGGCCTCTATTTATAGGCTATGAAAAAATAAGGTTTACGTTAAAAAAGATGTAGGAATCGATTCTTTTGCTAAGTGAAAGATAGTGTGAATCGATTCTTTCCTTTTTGAAAAATACTTGTGAATCGATTATGCACTTTGGTAAAGATAATATGAAACGATTCTTTCCTTTTAAAGACACTTGAGAATCGATTTTTATGCTTAGTATAAAATAGTATGAATCGATTCTTCCTTTTTAGAAATACTTAGGAATCGATTTGCATACTTAGTGAAACTAGTATGAATCGATTCTTTAGCTTTTGTATTGACCTGAAAATCGATTTTTATGTATAGAATAAAATAGAGAAAATCGATTTTATGCTTTTCAAAAATGCTTCCTGTGTTTACGTGTGCATGCATGCATTTTGAAAACTTGTGTGAGTGTGTGAGACTTTGAGAGACGAGCTGACCTTCGGAAGAGCTTACACTTTTTCCTAAGACACACCCAACCCTAAGGACTACCCTTATATTTAAGGACTACCCTTAAACTTGAATCTTCAATCCTTGAGCTTGATTGTCTTGGATTGACTTTGATGCTTTGTCACTTTCATCACCTTTTGCCTTTGGTCACTCTCATCAACTTTGGCTTTGTCTTTTTCATCATCAAAACCTCTTAACCACTTCATCATCAAAACTTAGCCTGCAACACAAGATATCTACAAATTTTATTGATTTTAAAAGGATATTTCAAAAGTGGGGAAGTCCCACATTGCTTGGCTTTGGTCACACAAAAGCCTTTATATACTAAAGCTTTGTGAGAGCTTGTAAACAAGCTAATAGGTGGGGCTCCTCGCGCGCACAAGCTGAGACCAACTTTGTGGAGCTTAGTGCAAATCTTCCGATTCCCCCCTGCGCGCACGACTAGCCTTGGGTGGTTACAGACTCCACTTCCACTGATTTCGCAGAAATCAGTTATCTGAAGAGCCTATATAAACGCTAGTCGAGTAGCGCTTGATAAATCGCAAGAAATCACTCTTCTCAGAAACAAAATACTCTCTTCTTTTTTATAAGACTTTTATGTGAATTTGTCTTACAATCATCCTAATACAATGTATCAGGTATTGTATCCATAGGAATTTGAGAATATTAATAAACCATTCAACTAATCTTATGCCTACAGTGAAGTGTAAAGAGAGTTTTGATTGACTTTTATACTTGTAACATAAACAAAAATTCAAGGAGTGATTCAAATTACTTAAGAGTATTGGAATTGAATTTTATCAACTTCATTCCATGGCATAGCATGATTTCTAAACTGAATCTATATCAATTCTAATTTTGGTTTATCTTACAAATCATCCAACTAAGTTAATCCCTTTTATCAAAGTTGAAACATCTATTGATTGATATAAATGAAGATTCCTCTACCATTTAATATGTCAATAGCATTAAGCTTAGGTAAAACACGACTACAACACTTAATTATCCTAGATGTTTGTTGTTGTAGATGATTCTATCTAGTTCAAATTCTATAACCAGTTTCCCAACCAATTACATCATCAATAATCATTCAATAAGTGATCAGTTTATCAAAAGCATGAAGTTCAAGATAAAATCATTAAACCAAATAAGATATTGATCATAGATTCATATAGAAATTTAGGTATACATGAAATTGAAGTCAACTACATCCAATCCCAATAAGAAAAGAGTTAGCTATCCATTTCCATGGAAGCTTTACAAAGATACAAAAGAAAGAGATGAGGAACAATCAATAGTTACCACTTTTCCAAGTTTCACTATGATTAAAATCCACTTCTTTGTTTCCTTGGTTCGTGCCCTATGGTCTCCTCTTCTTAAGATCTCAGAATCTCTGAAAAAGAAGTGAAAGAACCCTTTTATAGTAGCTGAAAAGTGAACAGACTCGTAACCTCCTTTAAGGCGGCGTGCTGGACACCATTTTGTTGCTGGACGAGCCCTTTGCATTTTAGCTTTCGTGCTCATGAATAAAGGTAGTCTTGCTGGACACCATTTTCTTGCTGGACGAGGAAGGCTTTCCTGCACTTGATGAGTTCCTGTCCGTCATCTTGTTGGACACAATAGGCTTGCTGGACAAGAGATGATTTCCTGCACTTGAAGAAAGTTGGTCTTGCTGGACAAGACCTACTCTAGCTGGACAATAAGTGCTTTCTTCTTTTCCTTGATGAACTTTACTCTTCCTTCTTATCTCAACTTTATTTGGATTCTTTTCACAATTCTTCCACTTCAATTCCACTCTATTTAAAACAACAAAAAGGAATTCAAATGCAACAAAACTCTTAAATCTAAACCTATAATTGCTAAATTCAAATTTGGTGAAGTCAAACTCTTTTTGGGGTAAAACATATTCAAATTTATACCAAATAATTCAATAAGTGCCAATATTTTAGATTAAAAAGTAGGTATCTTTGGCACTTATCAAATTCTCCCCAACTTAGAACTTTGTTTGTCCTCAAACAAAAGTCCAATTCAAAAAGTATTTCCAACACTTGCATAATTGGAACAAAAAGAAAACTCAACAATGATGATGATTTTCAATCAATCAAGCTCATTTCACATAAAATCTCATCCAAATCCTTTGCAAGTGAAAACAATCAATTCGATAAAGATTTATGTTGCCCACAACTAACAGTATCAATCAAAATACAATTGATGCATCATCATGTAAGTTAACCTGTTATACAATCCATTGTCTTTCAATTAGGAACCATACATTTCTCACGAGATAGTGTATGGTTCTCTCAACTAACCAGGTAGGGATTCTCTCACATCATTCACTGAATCATTTCAATTAATTTTGTTACCTGTCTCATAAGTCAGTGCATGGATCAATTCAATCATGGATCACTAGGGTCTTTTCAGGGTTGTAATGAGGCTGGGCTACTAACAAACTTGGTTTTTCTGGATAACAAAGTATGCATTAGGATTAGAAGAGCAACCAAGAATTCTACTTAATATATACTATTTACATACTAACAATCACTCAAATATTATACAATTGTACCATAAATAACATATAACTCTTTTTGTATTTCTTTTTCATCTATATATAATTTTTTTTCACTTTTTTTTCTCTTTTTTCTCTTTTTTTTTGAGAATATAATAGATTAACCTTCTTTTGAACAAAAAGATTGTTTTCTTATATATATACACAATTAGTGCCCTAAAAACCTTTTGAGTTCACACCACAAATAATGCCCTGAAATTCTTTTATGTCACACTAAACTTTTCTCCCCAACTTAGTATAGACCATCACCTAAAAGGTTGCTCTCTTATCCTAAAACATAAGGTAAGGAGTATTCTTTTTCAATTCACAGATTTGATGGTTTTGCTTCAAGAAAAAAATTTTTGAGGCTCGAAGTTGGGTAAGCAAAGGATATTATCATCATTTGGTTGGCTTTTTGGCTTAGTGGGTTTATAGAAATGAACTGCCCAGATCCTTTCCATGTATCCTTGACCTCTGCAAGAACATGAGACTCAAACAAAATTAAATCAATTTCAATGAAATAATGAAGATTATTTATAATCTGTGTTTGTGTTTCACTCATCTCTATCCGATAATATCCCTGAAGTGGACCTTTGCTCATCAAGGACCGCATGACCCTCGGCGGATTTCTTCAACGGCGGCTTGCTGGGGGCAACCACGCTTGTCCTCTCAGAATCTCTCGCCTTCGCCATTTAAGATCCAAAGCAAGGAAAGGTAAACGGATCCCGAAAATCTGAACTTGAACTCGATAAAAAACGCTCGGAAAACCCCCACCGGAGACTCAACGTCGGCAAAATTGAAAACGAAACCAGCACGAAATTATCAACGTCGGATTGCCGGAAAGTAAGCTCGTACAGGGTTCGCTAGACTCGAGAGAATTCAAGGGCAAAGAAACGATAAGATGTTTAGAATTTGACTTTGAACGTCTATTTATGGACACTCTGAACCCAGAAGATGAAACGACGCTACTCATCCCGAGGCAATTAATGTTCAGACGTAAGAATCTATGCAATCATTATAACAAGACGTTTCATCTCAATCAAACGTCACATCTCCCTGACACAATGACACGTGGCACCCCTGAGGTATCCGAGTCAAATCAAGGATTTTCCGACCTCAGAGGCTACTTCCGTCTCTTTTGAAAACATCATTTTAAACTAAACGCTCGTCACTCAAGCCGAGTCGCACTTTCGTGACCGACCTCGACTTGGGGGGCAACTGTTCCGGATCGGCCCAAGAGGCCCAATCTACATTAGGAACGACCCAGTTCGTCAACGGATCCGGCCCAACAAGCAAGCCATCCCTCAGAATCAAGATCGACGGATCAGATTACAACACCCCTTTGGCCCGCGTCTATAAAGACAAGTCTACCCCCCATATCCAGGTACGTTTTGCTCATTTGTACCTCTCACTGACTACTTCTTCCAACATCAAAAGTCCTAAAGCGTAAAACATTTACTTTTTATACATCGCAAGAATTTTCTGAATTAGAATTTAGAAACAAAAAACACACGTACGTACGTAGACTTAAATTAAGATATATGGCAATCGGGATCATGGAAGTACATCTTGTGAAAGCCAAAGGCCTCCATAGCAATTGTTTCTTTGGTATATATATAGCTACCAAGTTCCCTTAATTTGTTCCTTTTTTCTATCGATCAATAACAAAAAAAATGTTACTATATATTATGTTCAAGTTCCTAATTCCTTACATTTACCAATTCTAATAGGAGGAATGGAGGATCCTTAATTATGTTCTATTACAATATGAAGGCCAGGAGCATAGGAGCAGAATTTCTAAAGGTTAGTTCTAATAGGTGGAATGGAGGATCCTTATGTTCATCATTTTTTATAGGCAAATGTTTAGTATAATTAGAGTTACTTGTAATACATATGTTTTTTTTTACTGAATGTGGATTCTAATGATGTCTTTGTACAGGACGAGGTAGAAATTGCATATGGAATGAAACTTTTCTCTTCAAAGTAGAAAATGATGGATCAAGCAATACACACAAACTCATTCTCAAAATAATGGACAAGGATAGCTTATCTGCGGATGATTCCATTGGACAAGCCATGTAAGACTTTTTTTTACAAACACGCTATGTAAGACTAATTTGCATGGCTTCAATATATTATATTATATTATATTATATTATATATATATATATATATATATATATATATAGTGAATTTTATTGCTTGTTCATCATTTTAAACAAAAATGGGTTCTTATGTGCAGAATCTATATATACAAAGGATTTAGTGGCCCAGGGGCCAGGGGGTAGAGAATGGAGTAGCTAAGATACCACCTCTCAAGTATAGAGTGATTCGTGAAAACAAGTCTTATCGTGGAGAAATTGGTGTTGGTATTACTTTTACCGAAAGGTAACATTCATATTGAATGGTTTCTAATTAATAATTCAAAGAATAACAAAATATCATATATATATCATATGGTAACGACAATGGAGTTTATGTTTCATGTTTTATTGATTTTGTTTTTTTGAAATTCATTCATAGGTGGAAGATGAATTGCTTGAAGAGGACATACGAGGATGGAAAGAAAGTATCTACTCTTTGCCATAAATTAGTGGGGACATCAAACAAAAATAAAGTCCACATTGGTTGTTATATATATATATATATATATATATATATTCACGTGATTGTCAAAACTAAAATATATTCGCGTTGCATTGCAAACTTGCAACTAGACTAGTGGCAAATAATTAAGAATGACCAACAAATTTTCAAGCAAATTTTACTTAATTTGTTGACAGTTCCATCAATATAACTTGGTCAGAATCGAAATCCACTAGTAAGGCTTTTGAATGAAAGCTGTATATTTGACTATTGAATAACGAGTTTAACTAGAAAATATAATTTCTTTTTGACAATTCTATAGTTCTGTCTCATGAAAATATAATTTCTTTTTGACCAAAAAAAATATTATTTGAAGACCGATTTTGGACAAACAAAAACTAAATATATTTTGGAAAATATTTTACTAAGTATTGTTCGAAACAAATATTCATGACAAAGTGTGACTTCTAATGAAAATTATTTAACAAGGTAGAAGCCCTAATGGGAATGGGTAATGAAGTTTTACCAAGTCAGTATAACAATGTATCATTCTAGAAAGCAGCCCCAATAGGTGATTGTGTTATTATTTTCTACTAATTAATAAGAAAAAATTGTATTACTATTTAGCTTCTCCCATATATCATGGCGTAAAAAATACTACACTTGTTGTACTTTTAGGCTCTCTTTGCTAAAAAGTAGCTATAGCAAATGAGTTAGCTGAGGAGCGGATAGCTTATGAGCTAGCGGGTAGAAAATCATGTGTTTGGTAAAACTAGCGGCTAAACTAACCAATAAATATAAAATGACATCAAAAAAATAAAGATTTAAATTTGTTAGTTTAATTTAAAGAGGAGAGAGAAGAAATTTAAGAAGTAGCTAGCATTTCAAAAGACGCTACTTGAAGTAGCATTTGAAAAAACGTTAAACGGTACAAGAAAACGCTAAACGCTAGTGTTTACCAAACACGCCTATTCTTTATTTGCTAATCAAATCCGCTATCTGCTAGCGGATAGAACTTGCCAAACAGAGCCTTAATCTTTTATATATAAAAGCAGAAAACAAGATTTACCAATTTGGCAGGAAAAAGTCCGCCAAAATTAAGGTTAGTTTGGCCAATAAAAATTATTAATAGGGGCAATTTAGTGATTCCCTTTGAAATTTGAATTGAGGCACTAACTCCATAGAAATTCCTACTTCTTTGTAATTTTGAATTGTGCTTTTTCTAAACCTAAAATAATTCTCATTTAATATTTACACATTAATCGAGTAAAAAAAGTTACACTTTAATCGATAACTGCTGCAATAAATAGGCACAATGAAAATTGCTCTATTAAAACACCTTTACAATTCCCATGAATTAATAAAAAAGACATGACCCTTCGTCTGTTAGTTGGTAGTAATTAAAGCAACAATGATATTCAGCCAAATTTTTCAGCCAAAAAGCAGACAAAAATACCAACTACGTACACATACCTGCCGGCCATCGGATCAGTATGGTCGATCTCGACCGTTTGATCAAGCGAGCCCCCACGATGGTAGATCTGAACCGTTGATCTCAGTGGATTCGGGTCATGATTCCTCCATCTTGATAAGGGGCCGGTCTTTGGCCTGCCCCGGATTGGTTTGGGCTCAAGGTCTAGTCCAGAACAGGAACCATAGTTGTTAGGGAGACATGTATAGTGAAACTTCAAGATGCTGGTGGAGAGAATTTGGATGCCTCTATAAACAAGAACACTTACAATATCCTTGATCCTGTTGACTTGGAGGAATTGCATGCCATCCTATGTGTAAGTTTAATTAGTATATTTCACTTATGCTTGCATACCTTCAATTTACTATCACGATCATTCCTTTGTTTCACTACTGCTGCCAATTGGTTTTGCTTTGGTTAATCAATAAGAGAAATATTGAGAACATATCTCATATAACACAATGTCACAACATTAGAATATTATAACTTGAATTTTTCCCTTTCTGTGGCTTTCATTGGTTTGTCTGCTAGGACTAATTCCTTTCATTGACTTTCTTTATTTTACTACATTCCAATGTGCAGATTTTAAATAACTGATTTTATTTACTAATTTATGAACAGATTTTATCTTTGCAAGGATCTGGTGTACCATCAGGTAGTTATACTTATATCGGTTCAAGTTATCACCCATCTTAATTTCTTTAGGGTTGTTAGAACACTCTTATTTAATATAGGTTGTTATTAACAAAATCAGTTTAGGTACAATTTCAAGAGTAATTAGCTTTGTTTCTAATACAAGATAAAATTTGGTATCAATTTATTCATTTAAATGTTTTAGTTTGTAATTTGAGTATTTCAACTAAGTAATCTTCTTTTGTTATTTCAGACAACTAATGTTGCAATGGAGAGCCTACTTCGCCTTCTTTGGATGCAAGATGAATCATTGGGTGCTGTCAATGTTTGATATTATTTTAGGTTCTTTTAGTATTAGGCTACTATGAATTTGAATTGTATTACCACATTTAATATTTGAACTATAATTGTTTAGAGTATACTTATGTTACTGTGGTTATATTTTTAATAGATGTTTTGAATACTTTGATAGAATTTTATTCATGTTTTACAATGATCTAAATTGAAAACAGTGGGTGATTGATTTACTGTGAAGTTAATATGTATAAATATCACTATTAAACAGCATTTTGGATGACATATAATTATTTTTTTTAAAATTGTCAACGGATTTCTGACGGAAATTTCCATCAGAAATGGTTTAAAATGACGGAATATTTGCGACGGAAAAATTCATCGGAAAGTATTTGCGACGAGCATTTTTGCGACGGAATTTTGTCCGTCGGAAATTCCGTCAGAAAAGGCCATTTGCTTCATTTGCGACGGAAACGAGCAAATTTCTTGTAGTGGTATCCGGGCTTCATAACTACTTATATACATCCCTTCAATATATATGTAGTGGATTTCATGGCTCATTAGAGGACCAAAATGAAGTATCGAGACCTCAAAGGAACAAAATACCACAAAAAATGTAGAGAATGTCAGAAAGAGCGATAAAGCTAATAGATGAGCTTAGGGAACCCAAAATGAAGAAATAAAGATCCTATCTATAGGTTTAGAATGGACCTTGTTTCTTTGTGAGAAGATCTCCATTGCTTTTCGAGAAGACCAACACTTTGCACAGGTCAAGAATGAGACGCATACAAACGATAGAGTAGTTATCACTTTGCGGGTTAAGGAATTGTCGTCTCGTGATTAGATAGTTATGACTTTGTTATTTTGCTTGCTCATTTTGCAAGTGGATTAAACCCTAAAAACCCTAATTTTGTTTCCTAATCACTCCTAAACCTCTTCAAATCCATAATTTGATATCTCAACTCTTGTATAAAGTATATAACATGCAACGACTTAAGGTTATCTGATCACAGTCGCATTTAAGTGTCTTTAGAATTTTGGGATGTTACACTCACTACCGAGAAAACCACCACGTTGCCACTAATTGCAATGTGCAGACCATTTTGCCTCCCATCAATGCACTACAACGAACACCACATATTCTCCTTCTCACCATCACGCCTCCATCATCCTTTCCTCTGCGAAGAAGGGGCAAGGTCTCACTAACAACCACTTGCCTCCATTCCATGACCCAAGCAGCCACAATCCTCGTTCGAACTAACTAGCGCCAAAGATTGAGGCATTGCCAAGTCTTAAAAACAACAAAAATATGTGATTTTTGAGATTTTGATTGTTGGGGCTAGTCTTTATAGGAGGAAGAAGAAACGGTTAAAAAGAGAAAAATTATAGGGAAAGAAAGAAAGTGAGAAAAGGGACTCAAGAACTTGTTAGCAATAAACACTATTTTTAGTAGATGATATTTCTTAACCATTCATCACTAAATATTTTTATGACTTTAATTTTGATACACTATGGTGTGATTTTTTTAACTGTCAACAATTACAAATAATTTACTCAAAAAAATCTATAACAAATAATTTCATGTATGATTTTATAGTAGTTATGTTAATGTCAAATATTTTAATGATATGACAATTTAAGAATAGTTACGGTGTAAAAAAAATTCCATTTAAAATACATACTAATACTAATTACCCTAAACTCTATTTTTATATAAACTAGTACTATACCCGTGCATCCGCACGGGCCGATCGCGTTACGTCATACGATTACCTCAAATAGAAACGTTAGTTTGAAATCTCATTAATCTAAAATCAATTGTAAAATATAGATGATGACTTGCATACGGACAGGTGCTGTCGTGTTCTTTTTAGGAATGAATTTAGACAGTATTTAAATAGTCTGAACATTACCCCGTGAAAATAAAGAAAAATTTAAAGTAGATAAAAAAGAAGTTTCAAATAAAAATTGATAAATATTAAAACTAAAAATGTAAAAGTATCATTTAAAAACAATATGTGCATTTATCCCGTGTGTTTTTATATATCAGTGCAGTGTTTTTTTATATATCAGTGTTGTTATCCCATGTTTTTTTATATATATATCAGTGCAACTATCCCGTGTTTTTATATATATCATTGCAATTATCCCTGTATTTTTTTATATATCAGTGCAGTTGTCCAGTGTTTTTTTATGTATCAGTGCAGTTATCTCATAGTTTCAATTGATTATTTGAGTTGATTAGTAGATTATTGTAGATAGGGAAAGATAGATAGTAGATTATCAATAACAAATATTTATCCCGTGTTTTTTTATATATCAGTAACAATTATTTGTCCTTTTTTAGGTATTAGGGACAAATATTTGTCGCGTGTGTTTTAAATATTAATCAGTTTAAATAGTCATTAAGCCTTCTTGTTTTTTTAGATAGTAGTTTTCAAAAACTATAATTATCAATGGCAAATATTAATCACGTGTTTTTTTATATACCACTGCAGTTATCCCCGTGTTTTTTATATATCTGTGCAATTATCTAGTAGTTTCAATTGATTATTTTAGTTGATAGTAGATTATAGTAGATAGTAGATTTGTTAGATGGTAGATTATCAATAAGAAATAATTGTTTTAAATATTAATTAGTAATTTAAATAGTCATTAAGCCTGCTTATTTTTTAGATAGTAGGTTTGTAGTAGTAGGTTTCAAAAAATTTAATTATCAATGACAAATATTAATCTCGTGTTTTTTTATATATCAGTGCAGTTATCTCGTAGTTTCAATTAATTATTTTAGTTGATCAATAGATTATAGTAAATAGTAAAAGAGAGATAGTAGATTATCAATAAGAAATATTTATTTTAAATATTAATCAGTAGTTTAAATAGTCATTAAATATTATTGTTTTTTAGATAGTAGGTTTATAGTAGTCTTCCAAAAATTTAATTATAATATTAATCTTTTGTCTTTTTATATATTTGTGTAGTTATCCTGTGTGTTTTTATATATCATTACAGTTATCTCATAGTTTCAATTGATTATTTGAGTTGATTAGTAGATTATTGCAGTTATCCCGTATTTTTATATTAGATTATTTGAGTTGATTAGTAGATTATAGTAGATTAAAGTAGATTATTGTAGTTATCACGTGTTTTTTTAGATAGTAGTTTTCCAAAATTATAATTATCAATGGTAAATATTAATTATAAATTGTCAAAAAAAATTATAAATATCAATGATAAATATTAATCCCGTGTTTTTTTATATATCACTACAGTTATCCCATGTTTTTTATTGATCAGTGCAGTTATCTCGTAGTTTCAATTGATTATTTTAGTTGATTAGTAGATTATTGTAGATAATAAAAGTTAGATATTAGATTATCAATAAGAGATATTTGTTTTAAATATTAATTACTAATTTAAATAGTCATTAAGTCTTCTTATTTTTTAGATAGTAGGTTTATAGTAGTAGTATTCAAATTTTTTAATTAAAGTAGTGTTTGTATAAATTTAGAAATTTAGTTTTTTAATTAAAGTAGTGTTTGTATAAATTTAGAAATTTAGTTAAAAGAATTAAAGTGGAGTGATAAGAGAAAAAGAATAATTATTTATGGGAAAAGTAAAGTAAAAAGAAAAAAGAAGAAGAAAGAGAGTGTAAAAGAAAAGTGAAAATGAGGAAAGAGAGTGTAAGAAGAAAGAGAAAAAAGGAAGAAAGAGAGTGTAAGAGAAAAGTGAAAAGTAAAGATGAGAAATGACATTAATATCTTTTGTTGTTGTATTAGAAAGGATAGGTGGCAATTAGTGAAGGAGGCTAATAATGGTAGTTCATAGGTAGTGTATTAGTATAAATAGATATTAGATTAGATGGTGTTATAAAATAGTTAATGGGTGCACGTTTTAAAATAAAATCAAATGTAATAGCTTGCAAATTGTATTCAGCCAGCAGCCGTCTTAGCTCAGTGGTAGAGCGCGTGGCTTTTAACCACGTGGTCGTGGGTTCGATCCCCACAGACGGCGTAATATTGATTCACTTGATCGTTTTTACAAGTTGCACTTCGTATAATTCTCAACCCTTTTTCAAAGCCTGACCATTATTCATGGACTTTTCATGTCACCAACAAACACTATTTCATTGATTTTGTCAACAAAAAAAAAACACTATTTCATTGATGGGATTCACGTCACCGCCTCTATCATTGAATTCAATCAAAAACTTAAATGAAGAGAAAATAAGTTCATATGATATCCATGCAAGTCAAGTGTAAAAAGTAAAAACACATTCGCCCCCCCACCCACCGAAACCAATCAAATCCACCGCACATTCTCATTCTCAAACTACCCTTCCAACTCGATCTTGGTCTATTTCAAAATCAAGGTCTTATCTTAAAGCACATTCATTCATAGTTTCATACCCTCCTCTAATTTCTTAGCTAACTAACTAGTATATACATAAATGCCAACCCACTAACAACCACTCTCAATGTCACATATTTTACTACTTCCACCCCCTCCCCTTTAAATAACAACCTTTTGGTTTTGACCATTGACTAACTTCAAAGGACATATAGGCTATGAAATTCGAAGACTACCTCATGGAGAAAAACCAAGACCCTCAAAATAGACAAGACCTTGAGAAAGAGGTAAGCAAACATCAACATCTTTGTTGGTTTGTTGGTTGTTGGTTGGTTCTGCATAATCTACTTACCCTTTATAGTGCTATTTGAAGTTTGAACCCTTCTTTTATTAATGGCATGCATGGCATAATGTTGTTTTCCTTTGTTTCTTATATGTATCCTCTTAGGTTTTGAAATTGCAAGCCAAGTTGAATGGTGAAGAGGCACTCAATGAGATCTTACGTTGTGCACTTCATGGTCATGTTTGCTCTCTTCCACTCTCTCCCTCAGCCTTAATTCCACCTCAGGTTTAGTAATAAGCAAATTCACAACTTAGACAAAATTACATAATTGTATTATTATATTATTTATGTATATTTTTCTTTATGACATGATGTAGTAATAATATACTGGATTATTTTGACATGTATAAGATATTGCGGAAATAGAGATAGAGTGTTGATTGTATATAATATACTGATTGTATAGTGTTCTCCACATTAGAATTGTGTTGACCAGTCAGCATTGCTGACTAGGCAACTGATGTGGCCTTGACTAAGTCACAATATAAATACTCAATTGTAATTGAAACTAAAATACAAGTCAGTAATGAAATTCATAGCAAAACCGATTCAGTTACTGTTCAGTTACAATTCCACAATTCCATCATGCAGATTCATGAGCTTCTTGAAGAACTGGCAATGGTAGAGGAAGAGATTATTTTGCTTGAGAGAAAAATTAAGGAACTTAAACATAGATTGTGCCAAGAGAGGGACCACACCATGGACTGGGAAATACACAATAGAAGACAGTCTAAAATATATAAAAAATTCCAAGGATCACTGATTACTGAGAAGAGATTCAATTCACACAACTCTCAAGGAAGAAAGTCAAGAGATAGAAGGGCATCTCTAAGTTCAGTATTGGATATACATAGCCTCTTTTCTACTCCGAGAAATTCAAATGGTATATATACATTTTTTTCCTTCTTTTTTTTGGTTTAATTGCATTTTAGTCTCCCATTTTTTTATTTTTTTGGTGAATTCGGTTTCTCTATTTATTTTTGGCGATTCCAGTCTTCCAATTTTTTCAATTTGACGATTTTGTTCTCCATATTTTTCAAATGCGCTTTTGGTTTCTGAAAATCATAGTTTTTTACTCCTCAAAAGAATCTTGGATTTTGGAAAATTGGGGATCAAAGTGCACAATCCACAATTTTTGGGGACTAAAAAACAATTAAAAAACTATATATAGAGACCAAAATTGTCAAAAATAAAATAATATAATCAAAAAAATCAAACTGAGAAAGTTGTAGGAAGAAAATGCAATTATAGGTTTTATTTTAATTTTTCTGTTGCTCAATTTTCTCACGATTATATATGTGTTGAACAGATTATGAAGTGGCAAGAAGGAACAAAGGAAAGATCCCAAGACAACAACCTATGCACATAGAAAGTTCGATTGAGAAACCAAATGAATTGTCAGAGGAACTACTTAAATGTCTAATAGGAATTTTTCTAGAATTGAACCAGGCATCATTGGACAAAGAAGAAACAGAAACTAGTGTCCCTAGACTCACTCTTTCTTGCATGAAGTCAACTTCAAAGACCTCATCCAATTGCAAGACACCTTCATTGCTTTCAAATGGCAATGCCTATTGTGTTGATCCATATGCCATATCAGCTGATTTTGATTGCACAGCAAGAGATGTAGGACCATATAAACACTTCATCCAAATCACTGCCAGCTCGTTAGACACTCAATGCTTTTCACACTGCTTGTCAGCATTCAGAAAATTAAGGTTCATTTCGCGCTTGATCAGTATCTCACCAATAATTATTTAAACATTGTCTAAATATATACAAGCAAAAAAAATCTATATATTTAGTCCAACAAAAAAAGTCTATGTATTTGGTAAGTAGAGTTGTGAAACTAGGCAGGCCGAGCCAATGAGCCAAAGTGCAAAAGTGGGATGGGCTAGGTTTAGCAAGAGTTATCTACTGGTTTTCTATATTTAAACTGGAGTGAGTGTGATGTATATGCTATATATGCTTGCTTTTTTTTAGGGTATTGATGCATAAGCTATGTGATGTGGATTTAAGTTTCTTGAGCAACAAGGAGAAGTTGGCATTCTGGATAAACATATACAATGCCTGCATAATGAATGTACTGTAAGGCATTTCATGCCTTTATTAATGTCATCAACTTAATAACTAGCATATCTATATATGCCTTGGTATATCTAATATCTTATCGGTTTTATTTAATTGCAGGCATTTTTAGATCATGGTCTTCCTTCTACACAAGATAAACTCTTGTCTCTTATGAATAAGGTATATAAAAAATTAAGAAAAAAGAAACTTGTTTTATTGTTAGTGCTAATAATAATAAGGATTGATCCTGCAGGCAGCAATGAATGTAGGAGGAATAGTACTAAATGCTTTGGCTATTGAACATTTTATTCTTCGCCATCCACCTGAATCAAAACATGTATGTAACCTAACATATTTTCATAATTTACTATATTTTAGTTCCTAAAACAAACTTGTTAATATTAATTAGTCTCTCTCTCTCTCTATATATATATATAAGTTTATTGAGTGTATATATGCAGTATTGATGTTAATTCCATAATCAAATTAACTATATATATGAAGGGCCCTGTGGACGAGAAGGAACTGCTAGTGAGGCATGCTTATGGTGTGGGATATCCAGAACCAAATGTCACTTTTGCCCTCGGTCGTGGCACTTGGTCCTCACCAGCTGTAAGTGTATTGCTTAGTAAATTAACTTTGATCAAATATCACATAATGTGTCAATTTCTGATTCAATAATGATGTAAAACTTCTTTAGACCGACATGGCATAAAATCTTTGTGCATGCATATAATGAGTGAAAAGAAAGTAATATATGGTTATTGATGATGCAGTTAAGGGTGTACACCTCAGAAGAAGTTGTGAACCAATTGGGGAGGGCTAAGGTTGAGTATTTAGAAGCTTCAATTGGTATAACAAACAAGAGAAAGATAATTGTGCCTAAGCTTTTGCAGTGGCACATGCATGATTTTGCAGATGAGATGGAGTCACTAGTTGAATGGATATATAGCCAATTGCCACGCTCAGGATCATTGAAAAGAGCCATGATGGAGTGCCTCATAAAGGAAACAAAATGTCCCGTCTCTAAAATGGTGGAAATTCAGCCATATGAATCTGAATTCCGCTACATTTTATCCGTGTAAATTATAAAGGGATGACACTTTGTAATACTATTACTTAACTGTAAGTGAAACATAATTTTTCACTTAATAAAAAAAATTGTTCCTAATGGAACTCAAGAAAGAGTGTCTTATAGTGGAAGACAACAAATAAAGCGGCGGTGCTCCAAGCGCCAGCAATAAGCGACAGTGTAAGCATAAATAATAATCAAAGAAAGTGTTTAGAGTAGAGTGAAAGCATAACTTATTTTTAGTGCTCTCATTAATATATATATATATATATATAGAGAGAGAGAGAGAGAGAGAGAGAGAGAGAGAGAGAGAGTGAGTGACGTTGGGTTTGCTATGGAAGCCCCCAAATTTTGGCTCACTTGTGATGGTGCCCATTAACTCATTAGTAAAGTTGGATTAGATCCAGAACAAATATTAAAACAAAAAGTAAATAAAACAATATCTTTAATAATTTTTCAATTAGAGAGAGAGAGAGAGAAGAATTATGTAACCTAAAAAATAGTAGTGTCAAAGGGAAATGGTGTTTTGCAAAAGATTTTGAGGTAAAGTGATGTGTTGAATAGGTGTTGGAAGTTTGAGGTGTTCAAAAATTATGGTTTTTACTTTTTTTATAAGTAAATAAATTTATTAAGGGGAATTCAAGGAGTACTTCAACCCAAGGAGAAAACACTTGGCCTCATTAAAACCTCAATGGGCCAATAAGTAAAAAGGATCCAAAATTACACTAGTTGCAAAACAAAATAACAACCACATGATGTGCACACTAGTGGAAAAAATGGATTCTGCATCGGCAATTAATATCGGTTCAAAAACTAACTGATGTTAAAAATAAGGCGGTGGCATTTTTGAAATTATCATGAAACTTTTCGCATCGGTTGAGGCTCTAACCGATGTAGAATTGCACACCTAAGGCAAGATTACACATTTAATATCAGGTCCAATGGCAACCGATGCGGAAAATCGAAAATTAACATCATCTCTCTAATTGCAACTGATGCAAAAAATCCCCAATTTTTTTGAGCTCTCGCAACATTTCATTTAGCGCTTCGTTCTCACATTCTGCGTTCTCACAGGAAACCCTCTCACACGTCGTTCTCTCCCTCTCACTCTGCGTCGTTCTCTCTCACCCTCTCACCGTTCTCCACGCCGTTCTCTCTGCGTCGTCCACGCCGTTCTCTCTGCGGCGTCCACGCCGTTCTCTCTGCGTCGTCCACGCCGCTCTCTCTGCGCTGTCCACGCCGCTGCTTCGTCCAGGTCATTGCTAGTTGCGCCGACGCTGTCTCTTGAAACCCACATCGTCGCTGTCTCGATCTCTTGAATCACCGCCTCTTCATGTAAGTTCCATTCTGTTTTTCTCTTCTGGACTTTCCTATTTCTGTTTTCATTCTCTAACAAGTACCCCCACATGGTAACCCCTTCATCTCTTCCACTCTCTAGGGTTTATGATTATTATTATTGCTGTTTGTTGAAGAAATTGTATGATGTTGTGTGATTAACCAGGGAAATGTGGGATATGCAGACTGCTGGAGAGATATGTGAAGAATAAAAACAACTCACATCACACGTGGTGGTGGTGGTGGTTTTCATTAATCAAGAGTTATTTTATGATAAAATAAGTATCAGTGAGTCATGTTTAGGGAAAACCTTACTGCACATTTATAAGACTTGTGATAATGATATTTGAGAGTTGAGAGACTGGTTTTATTGCTAGGTTTAAAAATGTTTGTACAAACTGGCATTGTTTATCAATCTGTTGATACACTTCTTCTCCATGGTTTATCTGCCCTTGTTCAGAGATATCTTGGAGCTGACTGAGGCCGTTAAAGTTAAAGATGCCGAGTCAGAGTCATATATATCTGAAATTGAGGTTTCCTAATGCCTTAACTTTTCTTCATTCGCAGACTAGATGAACAGCAGTTAGTGAGGGGTATGCTCTAACTTTCTTTTCTCATGATATAATTAATTGCTTTCCTGCAGACTATTGGTCAAGCATATGAAGATATGCAGACACAGAACCAACATCTGTTGCAGCAGGTGACTGAGAGGGATGACTATAATATTAAGGTATGTCTCGTTATCTCTAGTAAATACTGCCTTGCTGTGATCTTATTGAGAGAGAAAGAGAGGTTAAGAGAAACAAAATTTCCTGAATATGGGAGTCTCCCGTAGTGCTTGTACTATCATCTGGGCTTTTGCTAACCTGGTTGGTGAGAAAGTAATGATTCATCTTTGTAACTTAACAAAAAAAATCTTTGTAACTAATATCTTAACTTTTGCATTGTTCTCTACATAAATAATTCCACTTGTTTGTATTAATCATATGGCAAACTTTATGCAGCTTGTATCAGAAAGTGTGAAGACAAAACAGGCACATAGCACTTTACTGTCTGAGAAGCAAGCGTTAGCAAAGCAACTTCAACAGATCAATTCTTGTATAGATAATGCAAAGACTAGGATTTTACACAGTGAGGAGCAGGTCCTACTTCGCCTGCTGTCTTCTCCTCAACTTATATAATTTACTCTGATATTTTGCTGAACAACATTGCTGCTGAGTGCTGACCACTGTTGTGTAATAGGTATCCTCTGGAGTTGAGAAAGGAGAAATCAACAAAAGATAAGGTAGATTGGATACATTATGCATTTATTTTATACTTTTGATTTCTTGAAGGTTATTCAACATTATAAAACTCGTCCTTTAGATTATTTTGTAAGCAATAATATTGTTGCTTAATGAAAAGGATTTTGCAGTTAAGAAAGATTGGACAAAATGGTACTTCTGAAGTCAACAAGAAGGTTGAACCACTATGTACTGCAAGAGAACAAGCTGAGGAATCAGAGTATGAAGAAAGCAACATTGATGATATATCCCAGAATATTGCTTCAAATGTGACTATTGCTGACAGTGAAATGCTTACCACATCTGAAGGAAAGTCTAAGGATTGATTACTTGGTATGAAGTTTAAAATTGTGATTAGTTGTATACTTGTATCTAATTGCTAATTGCTAATTGTATCTCTTCTCACTACTTTTGTTCATGACTTTTTTGTCTGCCTGTGCTCCATTTCACTCATTCAGCTTCAACTAGAGTTGAAGTTTCCTTTTCATACCATACCTGCTTAGTTCACATCTACAGCTTCAGTTATATGCTTAAAGGTGTCATGTTAGATGAATTTGGTTGCTAGTCTTGTTCTGAATATTAGGTTTTTTGCAGTTCTATCAAGATTTATCAAAGTCGACAAAAGTTCTGGAATGTCTAAATCAAGTGCTGCAAATTGATGGGAGGTAACCATTGCGAATGAAACAGTATTGCATTATCATTGTTTTTTCTGGTTTATCACACTTCATGTAGTTTGTGTGTGCCTGTTAGCTCTTTATCTGAGACAGTTTGCTTTTGAATTTTGATGATAGGTTTGCAAGAGCTTATCATTTGCGTGGCCTTTTGTTCCATGCAATGGGAGAGCATAGGTATTTATGCAACCATAACTGTTGTTAACTTGGGGATTGATTATTTATTTGACATATGCTTCTTGCTGCGAGCTTGCAATTGTCTTGATTATTGGGTTCATGAATATAATTAACAAGAACTTTGATGTTATAGTGATAGGCATACTAGCAGTTTTAGAAGAAAATTTAGTATTAGAAGGCTTTTCTAGATCACATTATAAGAAGGCTTGGTTTGAAAACAAATCTTCACTGGGAGTTTCTTAGGAGATGTGAGAATCTTCTTCTGTCTCTACTTTTAGGTAACTCAACCTCTCTTACTCTCATTAGTACTCATTATTTGACTAATAATTTATTAAAAACTAGTTAGTATATACTATAACTTTTTAATCAGTACGAAAGAGTAGTATACTTAAAAAGAAAACAGTGTTTAATTGATTTTTTTATGATTTGGTATGTTAGATTCAAGATTTGTTGGTTGTCTACCTTCTGTGTTGGCCACTGCAACAATGCTGCAAGTTATAGACCAGATTGACAAGAGTGATGATGGTGTGGAATACAAAAATCAGCTTCTTGCTGTTCTTCAGTTGCTGTTCTTTTCTGTCTTTTATAACTCTACCAGGCATTATTATGAAGCTAGTTGTTTGATAAAAAAAAAGTTTAATGTCTATTTTTTCTAAAGCTTCTGTTGTAGGTTATTTGATGATTTTTATAACTTTTTTCTAAAGCTTCTGTTGTAGGCACTATTTGTTAGATCTAGCTGTTGAGAATTTTTTTTTTTAAAAAAAAGTTAGTTTTAACATCGGTTCCCATCAGGACCTGATGCGAAAAGTACTTTTCGCATCAGGTGGTTCTGAAAATCCGATGCCAAAAAGGTGCTAAAATATAATTAAAAGGGACTTTTGGCATCGGGTGGTAATACAACTGATGCGAAAAATACTTTTCGCATCAGGTCTGTACCTGATGCAAAAGGTGCGTACTTTTAACATCGCCTGAATCTATAACGGACACGGAACCGATGCGAAAAGCCTAAATTGTAGTAGTGGCATCGGTTACAAGAGCTAAATAAGTCAATAACAACCCTCCCAAATATGTGCTGGGGTTGAAGGAGCTTTGAATTGAAAATTGTCAAATTCATAAGTGTGGGAGTGTCCAAATTATTGCAATTGTGGTTCTCACTTGGGTTAGTTCTTGGGTTCTCAATGAAAAGTTTGGCAAGTTTATTTGTATAGAAAAATATTCCCCAAAAAAAATGAAAGAAAAAAAAAAGAAAAAAAGTCGAAAGAAAAGAAAAGGAAAAAAAGTATGCATTTCTTTTAAATTTTGTTTCAAGAAGAATGAAAGTGTGTAGAGAGAGTTATGTGGAGAAGTATATCAAAATAGAAAAATTCATCATACCTTGTTGAAGTTGGACCCTCTCATGCTCATTTTACAATTGATTTTCATTGCTTCTTTGCCCTCTTTGATTCTTTTTAGCCTAGTTCCCCTCATAGGATTATCCCACCTTGACCTTGGCCCCATTACAACCCTTATATGGACCTTTTTATCTTATGTGCATGTGTTCTTAAGTGTGGATGTTAGAAGCTTGTCAAGCATATGGTAGGGCTAACTTTCATTAACGTGCTTATTATATATATGAGAGTAAACACAAGCCTAGACACTTAAGTGATTGAGAGCATTACTTATACATATCCTGTGATGATTCATCACTTATGATTCACTCTCTGATGCTTTATTCTCTTGTTTGCCTTGATAGTAATAAAGTTCCATCTCTGATTGTCATTCTCCTTGAAGTCTAGGAAAAACATCTCTCTTACAACTTTGCATTCTTTGGGTTCATTGGAAATTCATGTGCTATTTTTATGTCTTTGTTTTGTGTGTTTTGCCCGGAGTGCAAAAGCTTAAGTGTGAGAGAATTTGATCAGTGCATTTTAATGCACTCTTTATAGCATTCCACTTGGTATTTTTGATTGTGTTTTGTGTCTAATATTTAAGTCTTAGCACGTTTCTAAATTTTGGGTCTTATTTGAGCAATATAGTAATTTCTTGATTAATTCTTGTTTTTATTGCATATTGACCTTTATATACTCTGCAAGTCATACCTTTGGCTGTGGTTATCCGATTGAGGCGTGAAAGCATGCGCTGGAAACCTATGGAACAGAGCTACAATCCTTCTGTTGAGGAACGACCAAGGTTAACTCACCTTGATACGACATTTTAATACTTTCAAATTATTTTGACCCGCGTACGACCGCTGATCAAATTGGCGCTGTTGCCGGGGATCTCTAATTAGGGATTACCAACTTCAGGACTCACTAACCACTAACATTTGTTTTTGAGTTTTGTTGCTTTGCAGGTTCTGTTTGTTTACTGTTCAGTTTAGTCTTTTGATAAGGTGGAAAAAACGGTTTCCAGGAGATCTTCTACGATTGCTCCGAAATTTTACCAGAAAATCAGAAATAAATCAAGAAACGGGACTCCCATATATGGGAGGCGGAGCGCAATATTCTCAAATTCGCTCTTTTGCTATTTTTAATTAATTGTTTTAATTTTGCATATCTCCGAAAAAATCCAAAAAAATTTGCATATCTTTATTTTGATTTAATTAGATTTTTCATAGTAATTGAAATTTTTTTATATTAGATTTCATTCTTTTTCTATTTTCTGCATCCATTTTAGCTTTAGGACATAGTTGGCATTTCTAGAATTGTTGCAGTTTCTCACTTCTTGCTGCATATGGGGCATGACCAGGTCTAATACAGTTAACTTACATCCCTTTGACCCTGAAATTGAGAAAACATTGCATTGTAGACTTAGGGATCATACAGAGGATAGTGGTTGTGATAGTGATAACATTTTTAGCCATAATCTTTTTGACTTTGATTCATATCTTGATTCTGTTAAGATGGCTGGGAAACATCGATCCAAGTGGATTGACCCATATGTCATTACTAATATTGATCCAAAATCTCAAATTTCAACGTTTACTATTTTTTTATGAATTTTTTGAATTTTTCATAATCTCCAAAATCTAAAAGAATTTGTATAATATTCTTTCGATTTTATTAGATTTTTAGTGGTGTTGTTATAATTTTTTGATGAGGTTTGACTTGTTTTTTATTTTCTGTCGTAATTTTCGCATTAAACGGCTAGCAGCAACGACAATATGTTCTATAATCTGTTTGGTGTCCACTTTAGTATGCCCGAATCAGTTGCATATCTTCGGAGGCTTCAGGAGCAGGCTGGTGCTAATTCCTTGTCGCTTAATCATTACGAACAACCACCTGCACCTACCCCGGCTGATGAAGAAATACCAACAGCACAATAGCGTTCAAGGCGGAATCGCCGGCCACCACCATGTGAAACTAGCCATCATCTACAAGGATGAATTTTTGCTTTGTTTTGTTTTGCTTTGTAGCATAGTAAATAGTGCATTTGAATAGTGCAGAGTTTACACTAAAAATTGTGTTTTTTACAATTTTAATACATGTCTAATTTAAATCCGTATCTAATATTTCATAACTCAACACGGTAGTTTTATAGCTCTTCTACACGGTAGATATTTTTTTTAAAAATAAAAAATAGAAATATATATATATATATATATATATATATATATATATATATATATATCATTAAAAGCGGTCAAAACATAGTAAAAACTAATTTTTTTACACTACAAAACTAACTGTTTTTTTTGTGTTTTTTTTCAATGGTCTTGATGTTGCCGGCACTTTTGGATGCACGAGATCTTGCCGACACTTTTAAATACATTAATGTGTTCAAGTATTTTGTGTACCATAATATTTATAATTATTTTTGAATTACCATAATTAATTTTCTAATTTAATTAATTTAAATTAATTTAAATTAATATAAAGAAGAAAAAATAAAAAATAAAAACACAGTTCAGAAGTCTCCCTGAGGGGCGACTTCTGAACATTAAAAGCAAAAAAAAATTGCAAAATGCAGTTCAGAAGTCGTGGCCTGTGGGGGCGACTTCTGGCCTGAATTTTGGATGTGTTCTAGTTTGGTATATAATCTAAAAATGGTGTTATTTTGGTAAATAATTTTTTTGGGGTGTATAGTGGTTTTTTTGCCTCTAGTTTCCACTAGAGAGAGAGAGAGAGAGAGAGAGAGGGGGGGGGGGGAGGGAGGGAGGGAGGGAGGGAGGGAGGGAGAGAGAGAGAGAGAGAGAGAGAGAGAGAGAGAGAGAGAGAGAGAGAGAGAGAGAGAGAGAGAGAGAGAGAGAGAGAGGGGAGGGAGGGAGATAAAGAGAGAGGGAGGGAGGGAGGGAGGGAGGGAGGGAGAGAGAGAGAGAGAGAGAGGGGGGAGGGAGGGAGAGAGAGAGAGAGAGAGAGAGAGAGAGAGAGAGAGAGAGAGTTCCATGGAAGAAAAAATGAAATGTTTGGTCTCCATTGTCGACAGAATGCTGATTATGAGCTTCATCCTTGGAGCCGGTAACATCATCCCTGATCCAGGCATCGATTGAGGGTAGCAAGGACAACCAACAAGAGGTATTGGAGTTACTGCTCACTTCTTCAGGTTTCTTCGTCATCACTACCATGGAAATCCTCTACTTCAAGCTCGCCATCTACTTCAAGCTGCCCACAGTGGCGGACCTGGCTTGTTACCAGGGGGTTCAGTTGAACCCCCTGGAAAAAAAATTGCACTTATCACCCTATATAAATAGTCTAAATCTCCTGAAATTTTGATTTTGAACCCCTGAAAATTTTAAATTACACTAGTAGACCAAGTTTTGCACCCATTTGACACTGGCCTTAAAAATTTGACCCCCCTGACCCCTCTGTTTTGTTTATTATGACAATAGTATATATTAAATGAGTCTCTTAACTGAGGTATGTTGGTTTATTATTGCATGAGAAAGATCAATTTTTCTATATTTTTCAAAAAAAAATTGTCTACAATAATACTGTGTCTAGTGTAATTAAAAGATTAAGTGAACCCTTCTTTATTACAAAATTAAAAAAAAATGTAAGCAAAGTAATTGTTAAGTGGCTTCCGACATGTTGCCCATCTTAACTATTCAAATTTTTTGGATTGACAAAAAAACTATTCAATTTTTTAATCATTAGATAATGGTGAGCGAATTCATTTTTATAGATGAACTTTGTCTTATGTTAGCTCCGCAACTAACATTGACATAGTTCTTATACACAAACCATAATCTATAAAGCCTAAAGGTCCTGTCAATTCAATTTCAAATTAAGGTTTTTGCAACATTACGCCCAAGATGATGTTTCCATAGAAGTAATAAAGAGAAACCATGTTAGCCAATGTCATTTGTCAAAAGAAAAATGTTAGCCCAATGTCAGAAAAAATATGGTGTTTGCTTTTCCCACACCCCCTCCTATTCGAAACACACCCCATAAGGGTGTGAAATGACCAAAAGGCCAGGCCAAACCTCTTTTTTTTCACGAATTTTCACCTGTTCGAACACGGGCCTTCGAACAGGTTCGCACGAGGCCATTCGCGTGTGTTAAATATGGGGACACACCCTCTTGGGTGTTTTTCACCTGTTCGCATCATACGAACATGTGTGGTTATGGTTTGTAATAAAAAGGCAATAAATTTGCGCCAAATTAAGTAGATGACATCAGAAATATACTTAATAATATAAAAAGTAGTTAAATTATACAAAAGTTCCAAACAAATATCCCCCCTAAGACATCATCCTACTGGGTGTTGCGCCCCCTCCTCTGATACGCATTGACGATCCTCCTCCTAAACCTACGGAAGGGGTTGAGCAACCTCTTGATGCGCTGAAAGACGCTCCTGGTTGGCTATGGGACATTATCATTGATGGTCCCATCCATCTCGTCCACCATATCCAGGAGCTCTGGCAGCATCTGTCAAACAAATAACATAACATTATTTAAATAAGTAGATTTAAATAAGTAGAAGAAACTTATTACTGTAATTAACATAAAAAACACGTACCACACTGACATCCGGCTCATCCACAAGCTCTACATAATTTTCAGGGAAGGCAAAGGGATGTGAGACCCTAGAAAACCATGGAAAGTAGCCCGGCACCGTGTTTGAGGAGTACGGCACACAGGGAGGCCCCCGCGCCACCAAGTGGTCCTGGAACTTGCTTCCTGACTTGTCTGCGAACAATGTGCAGCCCAAAAGATAGAGCAAATAGGCCCTAGCAGCATGATGCCACCTCTGGTCAGCTATGGCTGGGTGGTAGACATGATCCCTCAGCCATACAAGACCAACTGACAACCCTCGCGCAGAAGTCTGTTCAGCGGCATCTTGGGGGGTGGCCCCCAAATAGTCAATCAGCAGCTGCTCTCCCTGCCACGAAGTCCAGTCAGGCATGTCATAGAACTGGCCCGTGATGGGGATGTGTAGCAACTGGGATACATCATCAAGGGTGATAGACATCTCACCCACAGGAAGGTGGAATGATGATGTATCCGGCTGCCAACGCTCTATGAATGCGTTCAGCAGCCCCTTGTGAGTGAGGGGAAAACCAAGTCCTATGAGAGGGAACAACCCCGATAGGATAAGAGTCTCCCTGATCCTAGCATGGACCACAAGGTTAACCGGTCCATGTGGAATCGTAGTTATGTCCGGCCGAACCTGCATTGACAAATGACACAGGCACAATAAGCCAATATGTTCAACAAAATAAGAAACAAAATTGACAACACGCTATTATATAACAATAACTTACCCGGCCAGCATAGAACTCAGTCAAAATATGAGACTCGTATGTGGGCAAGACAGAACCATCAACAGGTCCACCAGGGAATGGGAATGTAGCCCTAGGAGCAGCAGCAGGCTCCTGAGGCTCAACATCCTCCTCATGTTGAGCACCAACCTCCTCATGTGCATGACCAGAAGGGCCGGCCAGCTCATATGCCGGAAATTGACCATCACGCTCAATATCCCGGCCAATATCATCAACCTCCGGTGGGGGAGGAGGGACGTCTAATCTGTCCCTACGCCTACCCCTCCGGGAAGGTTCAGCTCCATCTTGCCTCCGTTTGCGTTCGGAAGCCGTCGGGGGTGGCCTACGCTCCGGCTGTTGCGAACTACCGCCACGATGCCTCACCATTTCTGAAACAACAACCATTAAACCAATTAAGCAACATAACCAGCAAAATAACAGAAACAATACTGTCACACCTGTTCGAACAGCATCATTCGCACCTGTTCGAACAGAATCATTCGCACCTGTTCGAACAACCCCATTCGAACAGGTGTTCGCATGGCCTCATTCGAACGGTGTTCGCATGACCTCATTCGAACACCTTCGTTTTCACGTGTTCGCATGAGGTCATGCGAACACAGCAGATGCACAGAAAAAAAAACCCAAATGTACAGAAGGGAGAGAGGGTTACCTGAATGAAAATGGAACGATTAGAGAGAGTGAGAGGAGGCGAACAAAACCCAGGTGGTCTTGAGGGTGTTTGTGGAGAAGATTGAGTGGGAGATTGGGTGAGATTGAGTGAGTTGTGAGAAGTTGAGTGAGAGGGAGAGTGAAAATAGGGTTCGAATGAGCGGGAGAGTGAAAGGGAAAATGAGAGGAGTGAGGGGTGTGAGTGTGTGTTTTTTTTTTTTTAAGTTGAGGGTATTTTAGGGTTTTTAGAAGTTAGGGGGTGTGAAAGAGTAGGAGGGGGTGTGGGGAAAGTAATGGCCAAAAATATTGAACCAAAGGCCCCTCTTAAACAAATCATTATTCTATTGACCAAAAAAAAAACAAATCATTATTCTTATGCAAAGCCCCTCTTATAAAAATCATTATCCCTATACTGAAATTGTTAATCCATTTGTTTTAATCACGTCCAATAAGTCGTTAAATTGTGTTGTTAATCCAAAATCAACGAAAAGAATACCAACATCATTGGCTTATTGAGCTGAGTATGCGTGCACCATCTTTGAACTTTCAAAATCCTTATTTTTATTTTGTTCAGCAGTGAAAAAAGAGAAACTTCAACTATTAAGGAGTTGTATAGTTTCCTCTCTTGAATTTACCAATAATTAAATATATCCAACTAACAAATATTTGAAAATTTTCTTGAGTGCTGACACATTTGAAAGAAAGTTTGATACCTAAATAATAGTAGTATCCTTTACATTTTATTTTAAATTTGCAACACAATATAGAGTATCTATCTATAAGGGCTCTGCACACCAATAAGTAATACAAGATTCACTAATTGATTTTGGATAGAAATCAATCATAAATTAGAAAACATCTTTTTTTTGAGGTAAAATTAGAAAACTTGTAACAAAATGTAAATGGTGCAATTTAATGAAGCGCGTTCAGTTGCTTTCCACGGGAAAGAATAGTAAGATTTAACACTTGATAAAAATGACAAGGTCACTTTTGTCAAAAAAAATGACAAGGTCACGAAATAAAACTAATGAAAAGACACGATTACAGCAAATTCATCCACCTTACCCCCGCTTTCTTCCTTGCCGACAATATTCAAAATGAAAAACCAGAAATTCAGCACCTTGTCAAACATAAGTTCAAAAGAAATAGCCATGCTCTTCAAGTTTTTCAACTATACTTTACCACAAATTAATTAGTGTTCGTCCATTTTCCAGTATCATAACTTATGAATGGGTAACCGGTGGCTCAGCTAAGAAATTGACAATCCTATTTAAGAAATTTAAGCCAAACACAGTCTCTTCACAGTTGACCTTTACAGAAACAATCAATGGGTCTGAACATTTACCTTCAATAGTAACTGTAATCAAACACGGCATGGAATTGCTCAAGATCTCACTGCTGAAACGCAAACACAAACCAGATGCATCATCAAGGTTGGAAGCAACGGGCATGTCCACAGATACAAGAGAAAGATTTGCATTACTTAGCATTTTCAGTGCTAAGGTTTCACATATCACAAGAAATTTGTCCTCCCTTAGAGAATTGCTTTCCTTGTTCAGCTCTTGAATGTGATCGGTAAAAGTGCAACTGGATGCCAATCATGCAAGAGAAATCAAATTTTGAATTCCCAGGGATGAAACAGGAAAAAATAAAAGGGAGAAAAAGAGAAGGTGGTGCAAAGAATGGAAAGTAAACTCATAACAGGTAATTTGATAGAACCAGAGAAAATTGAGAAAGAAAATTTGTGTATTATTTATTGCAAAAGAGCAGAAAACTCGAATTACAGAATGTATGGAAACCTCTAGAGCAGTAGCTCCTTCTAGAGAGACAAACTCTCCTAACAAACTTCTAGTTACATGTGAATGACCCCTCTCTCTCACAACTCACTCATTTCTAACAGACTTTTGTGCCTATTTCCACGCCATTAACTAATTCCCGCTGTCCCCACCATCAGTCCCTATTTTCGTCCTCCATGAGTACCCTTTCCAAATAGTAGACCTTTTTGGTCCATGTACCACGCCCACGTCAGCAGCCTCATTCTCACTAACTTCAAGATCAGGTGTCCTATCATAATTAGAGTTGGATTAACCTAAACAAAAATTATCTAGTTTTAATTTCAAATTTGAATTCAAATCTCCATCATTTGGCTCACTGCCATGTTTTCATCTTGCATGTTTGGCATCTTTAACGAATTTGGTCTATGCCTAAATCTCATATGGTATTTGAAGTTTTTAAGCCTGTTAGAATTTGGTTTAGACCCAACTTTGATCCCAAAAGCTAGCCCAAAGGGTGAAGATTGTTAGTGCCTAATAAAAATAATAAAAAAGCAATAAGATAGGTTATTTTGTGCCTGTCTTTGCGCAAGTGCCTTATACTTCGGATTTGGACACATCTCTAATCAATGTAGAATCTCAACATACCCCCTGCATCCAGCACAATGAATGGGATGGAGGCTGCAATGAAGGCAGCCCAAGGTGCCCGCAACAAAGGCAACTAAGGTCTCAAACACACCCCTCCATGCCTAATACCAGCCGGAGCATGGACATATGTGGGTGACCCAATAACATATCTATGAGGCTCTGATACCATCTTAGAATTTTTTCTGGGCCCAACTAAACTAACACCCAAAAACTAGCTCAAAGAGTCAAGGTTTGCCAAGCCTTGTAAGGACCAAATATGCCATATTTCTAGTTGATGGGAAATCTCAACATACTCTCTCACTCCCAGCACAATAAAGGTGTTAGAGGATGCAGTGAAGGTGGCTCAAGGTGGTCAGAACTCGGGATTCCCAACAGACCCTCAAGCATGAGACTAGATATTTGGAGTGTGGACAAAATGTAGACGACCCAATAAGAAATCAATGATAAACTCTAATACCATTTTGGAAGTTAGGCTCAATTTAAATCAACCCCAAAAGCTAGCTTAAGAGGTGGAGATTGTCCAAGCATGATAAAAATAACATTGGCCCTATATCTAGTCGATGAGGGGTCTCAACTCTCAACAAATGTCATTAATCTTCTAATTCATTACTAAAAGCCTTTAAGTGCAGATAAAGAGGGCTACATAGTATGAAGGAACTAAAAGGCACTTATATCAAATAGATGGAACATAATCTAAGGGATTGGGGAGGAGTCTTGACTACTTGTATCCAACAAATAATAAATGATAATGTCGTACCTCCTCACATATTCAAACATCCCTGGAAGACAAGATTCCTTATCTCTGAAAGCTTCAATATTGATAGCAAGTGGCTTTACAAAGTATCCAATATCAGGCCTTAACTTAACGGGGAATTTCTTATCATTGCAAAATAAAGCCAATTTCAGAGGCAAAAGGTGGTGATGGAAGCGAACTAGTAGAGTCCGTTTTGCTATCTGACCAGGCTCCAGAGAAGGGACCTCCTCCATGGCAACCAATGCTGGTTTATCAGTGTCAAATTTCAAGGTACTGCAACAAAAAACATAAAACAAGTAGTAGGAATAATAAGCACTTATAAAACTAGCATGTAAATTCAAATATGTAAGATGGAATTGCCGCAGGTTCAGTAATTTAGTACTACGGCCAATACACATGACCAGAATTTACCAATCTAAACTCAAATTATAGATACTGATTTATGTAACCCAGTAAAAACACAAAACATGAAAGTTATCAGAGAAGAAGGGTTGATACTTACTTTTCGGTTGCAGGTGATATTTGATCGGTAGAATCTGAGCTTTTGCTAGAACCCTCGTCTATTAAGACTATATCGAACATGGGCTCCAAAGAACAGTTTTCAAATAATACTTCTAGACATACAAGATGAGAGGATATGCTTGAAGTTTCAGATGAAAAAGAATAGTTCACCTTTAATCCATTTCCATTTGTAGGATCTAAGAGATTGTAGCATTTGTGTTTAACCCGGCTTCCAATATTCCCAATGGTTATTCTTGCTGAAGATCTTTGAACTCGGTTTTGTTCTGTTTCACCTCCTTTAGATGACTTGGATGGTTCATCCAACCAAGACTCGAGAGACTTCGTTGACATCAAGTCCCCAAAACCAGAAGTGCCTAAGTGAGTCCCACCATGCTGGTTTTCATTGACATTGCTGGTGTCTGAAATCTGAATCAATGGATCAGCATTGTTGTCACCTTCATCACCAGACATAGTCTCATTGCTGCCACTGACTTCACTTGAACCAGAAATTGATTGTCCAGAACTATAATCAGAAGAATTTTCCTCATCCAAAGACCCAGATGTGTCCGGATTATATACCTCATCTGAATCACTCTTGTCAGCTCCACCGTACTGATCAATGTATGGAAGGCTACAGGGCTTTGGGAGAGGCTCATAGCCTGGAGCTGCATGGAATACTAACTGTGAAAGAGACCCTGGGAGATAGAACCTGTCATTGATAGATTCAGATGGAACTGTCACTGTTTTTGTCTGTCCACCAAAAATGCATTCTGCAAGTACAAAAGAGTGGTCCTTTTTTTGTGATTCGCCATTTTCTTCCATGTTTTGACAATCCAAATTGCTTGAAAAAAGTTTCTTCAAGAAACGTGCCCGATCACGAATATCATAGTTCAGATCACACTCGGCCAGTTCAATTACATAACTCCAAATTTTTCTCAAGATCCAAATGTCTTCTCCCTTAATGCGCAGTAAGACCTACGGACAAAAGCCATTGGAATCGTAAACTCATTGCTTTCAATGTAACCCATTATTTCCCATTTTTTTCTTATATAAGGATTAAGGAGGAAATGTGCCAAGTGCCAAGTGCCAACAAAGAAACATGCATATAAAATTCAGGAACTATGAACTGTGGTTCCAAGTTCTAACATCAGTCATTAGATGCTACTATTTACCAGTACACAAATTTCAAATGCAATTACATTTTCTAACTTCAAAACTGGGAAACAACAACAACCTAGTGATATACATCAACCAGACATTAATTGTCATGGGAAGAGAAAACTCAAGCAAAGGTGAAGAGCACCTAAGTGTTATAGATTCAAAATGCCTAGATGCCCACTATTCTACTCATTTCTAGAAACATCAACTTTACAAGTCTCACTGACACAAAAAGATACGGCTATTCTAAATAAAATTTCAATCTCTGTGCTTTCTTTGCACTTTTAAAGGAGACAAGGGCCTCAAACAAATGAGAAAATTCAACTAGAAGATGTAGGAGCACAATGTAAAGTAAAAATGCAACAGACCTACCAGTAATAAAATGTCGTCAGGATACAGGGGGTTATGAAGAGCATCATGGGACTAACAGGGATGAACCTGTTACTTTAATTGGGGGCACTTGCCTCCACTTGAAAAATTATTTTGGTTAGAAATATATGTAACAATTTTATTTTGCCCCCATAAAAAAATGAATTGACCCCATAAGATTACTTTTTAAATTAAATAAAGAAATTCACAAGAGATAAACAAAAAGGAAAATAAGTTGGTACTATTTTTACCTTTGTAGTTATGTAATTTGTAGAAATTTAGTTATTTTAAAATTTTTCTATAACGAAATTATGTATCTTGTAAAACTTTATAATATTTTTTTGAGAAAATATTATAGGCTATATTTTGCTCCCACTAATAAGAAACTATGGATCCGTCACTGAGGACTAATGGAAGAAAGATTAAAGATATCTATGAAGACACGTGAGGAGAATTATGACATATTTAGATCAAAGATCTATCTATGAAGCTTGTATAGTCAACTTAACTATTATCACTAAAAGAACAGTTTAAAGTGATTAGTCTTTGTATTGTTCCTTTGTCAGATATTCTCCAACTAGCCAAAGCATCATTCACTACCTGAAGCTAAAACAGCCACAAAACATAAACTATTCACCCAATAAAAAAGGATTTCATCTTAACAAGCATTTCTTTAGGAAAAACCAAACTGTCCAGTCAGGGACCTTTATAGTTACTCTCTAGCAGGATTTAGCTATATTTTGTTACATTTGATCTTTTGAACAAACCAATGCACCACATGCAGATGGTCACGTCAAATCTTTAAAAAACTCCACTGAAAAACAAGGAAAAGACTAGTAGTAGGAAATATTTTGTCTACTTATTATATTAATCAATTAATAAGCAACAACGTATATATAAAACCAGCTTTTGTGTACAAGATACAAAATAACTTGACGAAATACCTTTGTGCTTGTATTAAGAATCTGAAGCTTAGTTTCTAATGCTTCTGAAGTAAAACACCAAGCAAGATACTTAAGTACTGTACTCAACATCCTTGGGATTATCTCACCCAAAGAGCAATACTCCCCCAACATCCAGACAATCATTGCACGGGCGGCAGGGACCTTGATTGTATCCAAACTACAAACCAACTGAATTATAACCTTATAACAATTGAAACAGCTTGAGATCAGTCATAACTGCACAAGAAATGTATCAGAAGATTGCAAGTACTACTAACCCAATAATTACAATACCATTTTCCATCGAAAAATAATATTAATTATAATACCGCAGACAAGATGGTATGCTAATCTGACGGCTACTTTGATTTTCGAAATTATTTTTATTCAACACAAAAAAACAGGAAATACTTTTAGAGAAGTGCTAGCAACACTCTTTTACACACTCTCTACAACACTCACTTTATGATTGGTTAAAACTCATGTGGTCTCGCTAAATTAATGGGTCTCATTTCCAAGTGATCGGACCCACATGAATTTTAATCAATTATAGAGTGAGTATTGGAAAGAGTGTGTAAAAGAGTGTTGCCAGCATTTCTCATACTTTTACATGAGAAAAAATAAGAATACCTTCTCATAACTGAGTGGTTCTAGTTTTATAATTGACATGATGGACATAATTGCCTGAACTAGTACGCCCTCTTCTCCATCCAATGATCTAATTTCACCACAAACAAAGTCTGCAAATATGGATATTAAACAAGAAACATGATGCATTTCTTTAAAAAATAGAATTAACAATCAAGCCAAACACCTTGTCTAATCAGAGTCAACAATCCTTCAAGGCATGAAGTTGCCATTTTTGGAAGTCGCTGAGCACATAGACCAATGGCAGCAACTGTGTCGGCAGCAAATCTCCTATCTGGATCTCTAATATAATCCTAGCAACACACTAAGAAAAGCATCAAATTATGCACCAAACTCCATGATTGTAGATGTCACGGATAAGAAACAAATGCAAACAGTCAATACTAATTAAACCTATGGGCAGGTGATGGTAGATTCATGCATAAGCATATCTAGGTCCTACATTTGTTTTCTCGCAAGGAGGAAGACCCTTCTTGGAATGAGAGGATCAAAACCCCAACCTTGGACACTGATACGGACCATTAATAAAAAAAGCTGTATACTAGCGGGGTAGGGGATAATATTTGACTGTATTGTTTATAGAGAGGAAATGGGAGAGACGGAGAGACTAGTGCTCTCGAATTCCCTAGATTGTTTCTTCTTTTCTGTAGCTCAGATTGAGCAGTGACAACTCATTGTGTTTAATAAAGGAATGTTTTCTTCATTTTTCACTTTCTTGTATCAATTGATTGTATAAGCTGGTATCAAAGTTCGTTCCTGAAGGGAGTGATCAGGATTCAAGGTGAGGGAAAAGATGGAGAGTCGGAACGAGGAGAGGAGATGTATACCTCACACCATATATATTTGATGTGAAATACCCAAAACTCTTTAAGAATGCATGAAATAGTAGCAAGAAAAGAGAGTATTTCCCCAGGAAGCGGGGAGGATATATTGATGTGAAATACCTGGAACTCTTTAAGAATGAATGAAACGGATGAATCCGTAGCAATATAAGAAAGTATTTCCAGTTTCAGGGCTTTAATTTGATAGGAATCTGCAGAATGTATGAATAAGTCTTGATAGTGTGGAGAAAAGAGAGAGGGCGTAGCTTTGGCAAACACTTGGATATTGCATAATACCTGCATAAGTCATTGAACAAACAATCACTTTTTTATACCATCAAGTAAGAAATTGAGAACATCTGTTGACCAACTAGAACTCATCATTTTTTTGCCATATCTAAGGATATTTTCTATGTACTCCATCTTTCCTCAGAATAATTTTTTTATACCATCAAAATATAATTTTATTATCCAACCAAAAAAGACAAAATTCTATATTTGAACTGGACAATAGTAATACATATCAATAGTAACGGTGAAAGATCTCCCAAGAACAACCCAACGACACTAACCCTTAAAAAATTAAGCATAAAATCACCCTTACCATATTTTAACACCCTGCAGATACAAGTTACCAGACAGCATTAACTAAAGAAATCACTAATTTCATCTACCCTGGTCTTAAAAAAGAAAGAATCAGCAATGTGACGTTATAACCGAACCGTACCAGCAATGCTTGAATTCTGTTAATTGTCACTAACTAAAAATTGCGGTGAGTAGATGTGAAACTGTCAATTATGGAAACATGTTAACAATGTCATTCAAGTATTAAACAAAATAAAAAAAAAAAAGAGTAAAATAAAATCAGGCATTGAAGGAAAGGCCATTAAGATGGACCTCCAAATTGTACGGTTCCTACGTTCAATGAAAATTTTTAACTTCAAACACACACATATTGCTGTGTCACCTATTAGACAATGGGTAAATCATCAAGGTGAGGTGACGCCCAGAAATGTCAAGAACTCATCAAAATGTAATAAATGAGTGATAAATCAGACTAAGGAGGAGATCATTACAAAGTTCTAAGGGATGCATTAGGCATACGCGGTCCTACACTGAGTTTAATGCCTAGCATTAAGTGATTCAGTGATCACGATGCGTCTACTCAAATAATATTATGGCCATAGACAAAATATAAAAGAAAAATACCCTTGTATATCTTAGGTTCATCATAACTGCCAAGTCTAGACTCCTATAGGTGTTATAAGAGTATCAATAGATAAATCTCTTCTCATGTTGGACATTATATGTTTCAACAAGTATTAACTATTAAGGGAAACAGAAATGTATTGAAGGCTGGAAATGAGTAAGAACAATTTTACATCATACCGCTTACAATTGACTACTGAATATAAAATTCAGACAACAAATCTAGGGTAAGTTAGAGTACTCAGCCTCTTCCTCTAACACAAATCAGATCCTCTCCCTCCCAGTTTTCCCCTCTCTTTCCTATTTATGTTAACACATTTACATACAGACATACATTGATCATAACTGTGAATAACTACTCATAAATCATAACTGCTATTAACTGCCAACTTCAAGTTTTGATCGTTTATAGGGCACCACTACGGTGAACCCAAAAGTTTCCACTGTCCTTTTCTAAAACCAGCTTAAATCTAAACAATATCACATAAGTGTTGGGAACCTAAGAATTGAATAGGGAAAAGAATATTGTTTATTAAGAATAGGAGAGGTTATCTCCAAAATGATACACCAGAGAGAATACTCTCCTTCAAGGGCGAATACACCACTCAAAATACAATTGTCTAAAAGTGATTTCAAAGGGAGTGGAAGCCTTTATTTATAGGCTTCCTATGCAAGGGATAAAAGGGATATGATCATTAGCATTCCTATCAAACATAACTAACTCCCCTAACAAACATAACTAACTCCCTTAGGATTATTAGACTTCCCAACAAACATAACTAACTCCCCTAACAAGTAACAACCTTTAACTACTTTAGTTACCCTTTATTACACATTTACATATCCTAACATAGAGATTATTTTTTTTCCTTTCTAAGGCTCAGAATATCAACGCTCTTCACACCAAAACTCATCCAACAGTTTTTTGAGTCACAATGGCTAGTAACATAATATAATTTACAAAGTGGGGAAAATCAAGGGTAACCTGATGCTATAATACTCGTGCCATGGTGAGGTCCTAAAAGGGGACAAATCCATTGTGGGTCTACTTAGATAGTCTAACCTTGCCTTTACAAGAGATGGTTCTTGTTAAAATATAGATAGTAAGCCCATTAGTTAGTAGTAAGGCCCATTAGTTGGTTAGTATATAAGGTAGAGGGTAGACTTATTTGATATCAACTCTTCTCATTTCTAATATTCATTACTTTCATTATAATAGTCTTTTAGAGTTTTTCTCTCTAGTTTCCATGGATGCCATGTTTTTCAACATGGTATCAGAGCACAAATGGTATCCACCTTGAAAGAAAACTCAGCTGCGTTTCCTCGAGAAAATCCAATTTTCCTACTCTTTTTTTTTTCAATTTCTTGATTCACGTTTTTTTTATCTCTCCTCCTTCAGAAAAATCTTTCAAAACCTAATTGGTTCTTCATCTCACAAATCGTTCATCAGTGTTTCTTTTATCTTTTGCCATTTCTTTATCATCTCCTTTCTGCTTCAATTTGAACTTTGTTGTTCTTTTGGATTTGTTTATCATCTCGTTCTTTCATTTGGAGTTGGCGGTGGATCAAACCTAATTCCTCATCACAATAACTCCTTGTGATTTCTGATTTGAGCATTTTTTGTTTCCTCATTTGCCTCAGATTTCACATCTAATGAAAGATTTTAGGGTTTGATTTTGTGAACTTGTATCATATTTACAAAATTTTAGTTGTGGTTCTTTAGTTCGGCGGAGATTGCGACTCATAGACACAATCATTGTCGGCAGACGTTTCCGTTTTGCATCGCCGCCACAGAGTTGTGCGTTTCCGTCGTCACTGCTGCCAATTGCTTCTGCCTTCGAATGTAAGCTTTTCAACGCAGGGGTTCTTCAGCTGGAAATGAAGGTGTGAGTGGCCTTAGAGCTTTGGGAGTTAGAGGCCTCTCCTATCGTCTAGCTTTTATTGCTAACTCTGTCCAGATTTGTTGATAGTGTTGATAGTGTTGTTCCATCTCCTATCGCCACTACTGCCAATACTAAATTACTAAACTTGTTGATAGTGTTGCTCCATCTGTTTTTTGGTCTTCAAGATATAAAACGAGCAATCCTTGTTATGCTTGTGGGTGGTGTCCACAAATCTACTCATGAAGGCATCAGTCTTAGAGGGGATATAAACGTTTGTATTGTTGGTGACCCCAGCTGTGCAAAGTCTCAATTTCTTAAGTATACTTCAAACATTGTTCCAAGATATGTGTATACATCTGGTAAATCATCATCTACAGCTGGCTGGACTGCAACTGATTTCTTTATTGAAGATAATTTGATTGTTGAGTGGTGAATATAAATATTGAAGTATTTTAGATTTACATGAATCTGTCATTTACTTTGAGTTGTAGTACATATATCTTTTTTGTGGGGGCGATATAGTGCTCGCAAGATGTTTGGTAAAAGTTATCTTTGAAGATAGATTTCAATGGTTCAGACTCTAGGACTGGTTTCAATAATTGTTTCTTGCCAAAAGTCACAATCTGTTCGGGTTACTAGTGTTTATTTGGTTCCATGGACATTCACATGTGGCAGTTCTTTTGCTTATTAGTCCATTGCAATATCTTAAATGCTAATTGATATAAGTGAAGCTTCCAAGTTAGATGCAAGCATGATGGTAGTGTTGGAAAGGTTTTTGTGATTGCCTCAACTTTTCTAGTGAGCCTCAACATTGCATCATTTCCTTTTTTTGAAGGAATATCTCCATCATTGTATTCCCGCGAGGCACTTTCTAGTGGTTCAATGGTTGTTGTTTGGATTCTAAAAGTTCAAGGCCTATAACAGTTGATTAATTGTGCTATAGTATCTGCATTTGCCTTATGCTTCCACTTGTTTTCTCCACAAGAATGAAGACCGAAGACAATGTTGGGTTGGATTTCTTTGATGGTTGTATGTGTTTTTTTGGTTACTACCAGGACAAGGTTATGAGTTGAAGATTTCATCCATTTATTTTCACCCCTTTATGGTTTTGTTGATATTTTGCCTTATTGGCTAGTTGCTTCTGTCCATTGGTTAAGTTGTGTGGCTTCTTACATGGATGGTTAAGCTTTGCTCTCTTTGTTGTTTGTGCTTCTGCCAAATGGTTAAACTTTGAGGTATAGCTTCTATTTGGTGGTTAAGCCTTTGCCATATGGCCTTGTTGATGTTTGCTTTTGCCCTATGGTGGTTAAGCATTTTGCTTCCTTCAAGTGATTAAGCCTTGAGTTGTGGCTTTTGCTTGATGGTTAAGTGTTGGTTTTTTGCTTTCACCGAGTGGTTAAACCTTGAGTTGTGGTTTCTACTCGATGGGTAAGCTTTTGTTGACTTCTTTGACACTTGGATGGTTATGCCCAAGACAAGGGTTTCTTGATTCTTTTGGAGTGAATGTTGTGGAGACGCTGGAAGAAGTTTGAAGGGGCCCAAAAGTTGGTCGAATACTTCTAGGAGCTATGCACCTCAACTGCTACCAATTCGGATTTTTTTTATTTTTCTTTACTTTGATAGTATTTTGTATTGCTTATCTCAAGCTGGAAGTGTTGTGAATACCTTCCAGCTTGCGGGAGGCTGTTAAAATATAGATAGTACGCCCATTAGTTAGTAGTAAGGCCCATTAGTTTGTTAGTATATAAGGTAGAGGGTAGACTCATTTGTAATCAACTCTTCTCATTTCTAATATTCATTACTTTCATTATAATAGTTTTTTAGAGTTTTTCTCTCTAGTTTCCATAGATGCCATGTTTTTCAACAGTTCTATGGCTCAATCATGTGGTCTCCTAATCATATGGCAACAATTCCAAATATTGTCCCGAGGCTCCCCTTTGAGAGAGGGGGGGGGGAGGGGAGAAGTAACATCTAACAGAATTTGTTCTATAAAAGAAGTATTAATTTACTATAGAGTAAACAATATAATACAACCTATAATAAGAATACATATACACAATATTCTTAAAAGAAGAAGCCATATAATATATAAGCATTTAAAATAGCAAACAACAGAAAGTAGACACACATAAGAAAAGATAAACAAAGGATTCAAGGAACATTACATACCACATATCTTGCGGCATACGATGATCGCAGGACAAACAAGAGTGGTTTAACAATTTTTTTAACATCCTCCATGGGAGCCATTATCCAGTGTATACCAGAAGCTGCAAGTACAACTGCACTGTTATGAGACCATAACAATGGCGATGTGCATTGCAGTAGGATCTTCACAACATCATTGCTGCAAGATGTATATTGTGATGCATCTAATTTAAGAGCAATCCTATTAGAACTTGATCGTGATAAGTACTCATCTGGCCCTTCAATGTAACACTGGAAGATCATATGCGCCAATTCAGATACAGTCTTATCAGTGGTGTAACCAGCATCTTCTTTTGAGGTAATATAGTGCTCATCTTCATCTAAATTGACACCGTCTTTATTATACAGAGAAAACATGATCGATTCCTTGACAAGCCCATGCCTCGCTATCACATACCTCAGAAGAATCCCAATTAGCATTATTTGTCCCCATTCTTCCACATCAGGAAGAACCTCACACAACTTTCTGTAATTTCTTCCAATAAGTGAAAAATTGTTTGGGCAAACAGAAGTAAAAGCAGAAGCAGCAGCTCCAACAACTGCTGGGGAATGATCATTTAACAATAATCCCACAATCTGCACCACATGAAGTATCAAACTTTATAGACAGCCTTTATGGCCTTCGACCACACATAGATGAAATCAAATATCGGGCATAAAATTTCATTTCACTAATTCTTAGCCCAAAAGTATGAAACCTTTGTAAAGCTGGGAGAAAATACCATGTTTTACTATCCATTTATTATTATTATTATTATTATTATTATTATTATTATTATTATTATTATTATTATTATTATTATTACTACTACTACTATTATCATTGTGTCTAGGATCCATAGAAGGCATAACCAATACTAATGTCAACCAGACCTCTTCAATTGCAGATGCATTCTCCTCCATCCTCAAATCATGAAGCTTAGGAAGCGCATTGGCAGCACATTTTCTAACATAGACAGAAGGATCTCTAGCACATTTTCCCACAGCAACAAGAACAAGGGGCGCAATTGCATGAAGGCGGATTCCTGCCATGGCACGAAGTGCCCATGCCCTTACCAACGGGTTTGGATCCCCCAGGTCCTTCTGGAAGCAATTAATCGACAGCAGCGCTTCATTTGGACGCCTAAGCGAAATAAAGAAATCAAACAATAAGAACTCAACAACTCATTTAGTGACAAAATTTAAGATAGAAGAATGCTACACCAACACAGTTCAGAAAACAATGCCATAAATTGTCAAATGCATAATAATAATTCTAGTATTCAAGCCCACAGCCAAACTTGAGTCCAAAAATCCATGCCTAAATAATGTTTTTAAATTTGTGAAAAAATAAATACATAAAAAGAACTCAGAGAGCTTAAAATGACAAAAATGCCACTGGATACAAGGAAAAGAAAAAGAAACAACAGCTTAAATGGAACATACTTTTCAGCATAATGCAGGAGGTACAAGTAGACCAGCTTCTTCACTTCCAAGGACTGAGATGCGACGTTTTTAACAACCTGTAATTTTCGTTCATAATTAAAACGAAGTCAAAAAAAGAGAAACAGAGAATACACACGAGTATCACACGCACAATTCACCTACAAAATCGACAGCACATGTGAACAAACAATCAATTCAACTCAGTGAATACCAAAACACAACGCCACACAATCCGAAACGAACAATCTAGATTTTAAATTTTCATCGCAATGAAGGTCAACCAGACCGAATGTGTCGTTTATTAAAAGAAGTGTAGATTGGCAAGATGGAAGAGGAGAAGTGAATTGCCTGAGGGAAAAAGTTGGCGACGTCGAAGCCCTGAGCGATGAGAGCGAGCAATCGCTTGAGAGCTTCGCACTTCTCGGAATCGAACCTACTATCTAGGAGAACGGCGATGTTTCCGTCTTCTGGATCATCGTAGAGGTGCGCGTCGGTGCCGATTCGGAACACCGCCGTCGACGCCTTGCTCAGAGATTCCGCCGTTGCACCGAATTGGGGAAACATTTTTTCTTTTCACTCTTTGTTTTTCTCTCTTTCTTTCCTTCTCTGTGCAACTGAGAAGGCTCTGTGCAACTGAGAAGGAAGCCAATGTTTGAGATCTGTTGTTTGTTGTTGTTTCGGTTAAGGCCGGAGATGAATTGGAAAGAAAGACACTCGGACTGGGTGCAGCGATAGTTCACTGAGCATTTTGGATGTCGAGAAGAAAGCAGAAGAGCAGAATACACGAGCCAGAGAGAAAAAAAATTGAGGTATTAGCCAATTTAGTGGCTCAAATTTCACAAAAACTATTATTTTAACCGTGCGTAATAGTAATTAGAAGATATTCATGAGTCGTGAACGATATCCAAAATATCCAAAATGTATGAATTGAAATTCAAAGTGGAATATGCATCACCGTTGACAATCAGAATTACATTGATCCTTAATAATGTATTTGGACATTAGAGTTAAAATATGCATTCTCGTTGGCCCTCCCGTTTGCATCCATTGGCCCTCTCGTTGGCCCTCTCGTTACCTCTCTCGTTGCCACTCCTGTTGTCTCTCTCGTTGTCACTCCTGTTGCAGCTCCAATTGCCAGTCTCTCATTGTCGCTACCGTTGACACATTTTAACTCATATTTTTTTATATGATTTAATATTAATTAAATAAATCATATTTGTTTAATTATAAAAAAGTACGTTATAAAAAAGTTAATTTTAAACTTTGGTACATTTACGTCTTTTTTTGACAATGGATAGTGGTTAAAATGATTAATTTGACCGTTGTAGAATATTAATTAATTTTAGTAGTTCGACTAAATTCTAAAAATAATGAGTAATTATTTTTAGTAAAAACGTGGTAAAACTTTTAGTGAGTAACTAATGGATAGTGGTCGGTATTTCTTATAATGTTAATAATGGAGTAAAAATGAAGAAACTCCCATTGGCACTCCCGTTGTCCCTCCTCCTCCTTCTGTTGGCACTCCCATTCGCATTTTACTCCTTTTTAATAATTTTAAAATAGTAATTTGGTAATTTTTGTAGTGGTTAAATTGATTGAGTAGTTTTAATAGAGATTATAGTAAATAATAAATTTGTGATTATTTAATTATTGAGTATAATATGAATTTAATAATTTTGTTTTTTGGATTTTTTTTAAAGGTATGGGTTTTTTTGACAATATTTTTTTTAACAAAAGATTTTTTTGACAATTAATGGTGGTTAAATTGATTTATTTTAGTAGTTTGAGTAAATTACAAAAATAAATAAAAATTAATTTTTTTAAAATAGTTGTGTTGGAAAAAATCTAAAAAAAGTCGGTACTCCCGTTGGCAGTCCCGTTGGCGTTCTCGTTGCCGCTCTCGTTGCCACTGTCGTCGCACTCATGTTGGAAGTCCCGTTGGAAAAAAAATGATGAAAAAATACTTTTTTTTTAAAAAAGCAGATTTTAAAATATTAACTAAATCTTATTTTTAAAATTATGAAAAAAGACTTTTTAAAAAAAAACAGGTTTTAAATAAAAAAACAGAAAAAGAAGCAGTTTAAAATTTTTTAAAAAAACAGTTTTAAAAAAAAACAGTTTTAAAAAAATAAAAAAAACATTTAAAAAAACAGTTTTTTAGAAAAAAAACGATTTTACAAAAAAAAAACAGTTTTAAAAGAAAATTAAAAAAAACTGCTGACAACGCGTCAGTTTTTTTAAAAAAAAAACTGAAATATTTGCTTTTTTTTGTTTTTTAGTGGCGAAATGACCATTATACCCCTAATTTTTGACAAATGGCAAAATTTTAATATGTCTAAAAATGTAAAAGTGCTGGCATTGGTTTTTATTATAGTAGAGTTGCTTCAATTTAGTCCCTAACATTTATAATATATATAAATTTAGTTCGTGACTTTTGTAAAAGTGTTTCAACTTAGTCCTTTTCTGCAAACTAAAGAGACTAAATGTCTAAATTGAACCACTTTTGTAAAAATCAGGGATTAAGTTGATATATTGTAAATATAGAGACTAAATTAAACTTTTGTGGAATTTCAGAAACCAAATTACCTAATAATTCAATTCTTATAAAAAAAAGCTAATAACTCAATGTTTTTTTTATTACATAATTTTATGGTGAGGGGGAGGAAGGCGCCGGTCCAAGGCATGCAAACCTTCAAGCTTTTTGAGCAATTTACTTTAGCCTAAAAGGGCTAAGGAGATTTGAACTTAAGCCCACCACTTGGGTTTTTTTGGATATTTTTGATATATTTATAGTTTTTACAATAAGAATATTTGACAATAATTCTAATTTGTGTTTTAGCTTATAAGTAGTTTATATTATAGGGACGTATACCCCCTATAGCTTATCTAACATCCCTGATATCGATTAGACTCTACCTATTAGCCACTTCATCACCTACAAATGATGAGTGGAAATTTTGGCTTCTTTGAACACCTTTTGCCTATGTCAAAGATCTCCCATGTTCCCACCCCCTCTATGTTAGACTAAGATGATAAATTCACCTAGGGATTTAGTCTATATGGGTGTTTGTCATCTCGTTCTCCGTATAAAGCCCTTTAGGGCATGGTTCCCCCCATCGTTAATCAATTATTCATCTTGGTGTGAAAGTGGAAAGAGCCTAAGAGAATTCGTACCTTTCTGTAGAAACTTGCTCACTAATGTTAAGAAAGCCACAAGAACGATGACTACGTCGTGGCTGTGCCCTGTTTGTGGGGAAGGTGGCAAAACTCTCTTCCACTTCTTTAGGGATTGTAGGAAGAGCTTTGGGATCTGGAATTGTGTTAAGATATGTAACCCTGTTTTCTTCTTCAATTTCTCAATTTAGAAGGACTAGCTAATTGGCAACCTTACTTAGAAATCGATTGATTTGAGGAACCCTCCTGGGCGATTCTCTTTAGAGCCACCCTTGATCAGATCTGGAGGAACAAGAATGAGGGGGTTTTCTCTCATAAATTGTTCTCTACATAAACTTCGCTCCTTGAAATACAGAATCGTGTGGACTGGATTGTTGCATGTAACAACATGGGATCTCTCATTCACCTCTCTATTAACCAGTCTATTGAGGAAGAGCGTGCTAGTTGAATCTCCCCTCTGACAGGGGTTTGTGGGCAACCATAGTTTTAGCGTTGACTGCGGTGGAATCTTTCGGAACAACAAGGGTGATTTTGTGATGACCATCTCCCGCCGCCTTGATCTGTGTGCTCTGCACTTAAGGCTGAGCTTTTGGGGGTGTATCACGGCTTCAGCATCGTGTGGGGGGGAAGGCTTCAGGAATCACATAATCGAGTTTGAATTCGATCTCGCAATTAAGCTTCTCATCAATGTTATTAAACCCGGATCGATCATCGATCTGGTTAGGATATTGGGTCAATGGGTCACTGATCGAATCGATGGGTCAATGATTGAACTGCATGACCCAGTATGAATAAAATGTATACAATATGAGAATTAAATAAATATGTGATACACTACAAGAAAAGTTGGTTTTTTCGGCGGGCAAAATCCGCTGGAAAAGTCAAAAATCCGCCGAAAAATTCGACTTTCCGGCGGATTTTTCCCGTCGGTAGCCAGCTCGCAGCAAACGGTTTCCGGCGAATAATCCACCGGAAACTCCCAAAAAAATCGCATCACATTACCGGCAGATTATCCGCCGAAATATCCGCCGGAAAAACAATTCAAAGCTACTGGGGTGGCTGCTGGCCTGACTCGTCATCATGATAATAGGTGTCATCTGATGCAAGAAAAGCACTAATCGCATCGATATTAAGATCGATGATTGAGTTGGGCTGGTGGGGTGACTGCTGCTGGGGGTGCTGGTATGGCTGCTGGGGGTGCTGGCATGGCTGCTGCTGGCGATGCTGAACCTGCTACGGTGGATACTGCTGGGAATACTAGGGTGCATACTGCTGGGAATACTGGGGCTGAGGCCACGGCTGAAATGCACCGCTGAAATGCTGCTACGCCAGGTAGGATGGCATATGTGATGATGATGGCCTCGAGTGCTGAGACATCAGCTGATCCTGCAAAAGCTCAAAGCGCTCCTCATTTATCCTAGCCTGCTCCTCCATGTGCTCCTCAGCTATCCTAGTCTGCTCCTCCATGCGCTCCTCAGCTATCCTAGCTTTCTCCCGAAGCGCCTGCACTTCCCGTTCATTTTTCTCCTGCCGCTCGGCAAACTGACGATGGGTCTCGCTCAGTTGTTGGGTCAATTGCGTAACATCATTCAACTCACTAGAATTAGGAACATAAGAGCGACCAGTACTCTCTGATCCAGAATGTGAAGATAGACTCGAAATAATGCTTGTTTTGAAAGCAGTCGGTCCAATACCACCAGATCCTACCATACGATTACTCTTTTGGGGACCAACTGCTCTCTCCCAAATATCAGGAGCTACTCTAGCCTCCTCCATAGGATCGATATCTATCCCACTGCTCTGTTGTGACTCATGGTACTCAACCAGCCCATCCTGGAAGCTCTCCTGAAAAAAATAACCCAACAAAGAAATAAATAACTAATTATTAATAATATATAATATAATAAAAACAATATATATATATATATAAAGATAAATATAAATAATAAACATTAATATATAATTGTAAAAGTAGTTTTACCTGAATATTCCTCGCCCGATCTGTAGCAAACTCACCAGTGTCCTCTCGCATATGAAGGTAGCGATGCAACTCAGGCAAAGTGATTGGCCTTTGATGCATCGCCTCCTATATATATACATATAGCGTTATTAATTAATAGGCTAAAGTGCTCCCGGGGTCCCTTATCTTTATTTAAAGTAACGAATTAGTCCTTTATGTTTTTTTTGTCCCAAATAAGTCCTTTATCTTTCAAATTTTTGACACATAAATCCTTTTCCGTTAACAGTGCTGATTTATGTGTCAAAAAAAGGATTTATGTGTTAAAAATTTGGAACATAAAGGACTGATTTGGGACAGAAAAGGATTTATGTGTCAAAAATTTAAAACATAAAGGACTGATTTGGGACAAAAAAAAGATAAAGGACCAAATCGTTACTTTAAATAAAGATAATGGACCCCGGGAGCACTTTAGCCTAATTAATACACATGAAAATTACTAGTTAATTATAAATAATTAATTAATCATGTAATAAAGTAATAAATTTACCAAACGTCTGTGATGGGTTGCAGTATTAACACTCCCCCCTGTGTGTATGCAGCCACCTTTTTCAGAAGCACGGTTCTTCTTGGCTTTCTCACAATAATTCTTAAATTCTGGTGTCTCCCAATACTCTCTGAATGAAGCCCAAGGATCTCCCATATAAGATGGCTTTGCATTCTTATTGCGCGCATCCCGCAGTAATTCAGAATAGCGATGGGAACATCTCTTATGGAACACTCTCTCAACTTCTTTTTGCTGCTCTGGTAGCCACGTACATTTTTCCTGTTTAAGAAATTTACAATAATGTTGTTAATAAGACAAATTAATTAATCAAGTCAATAAGATAATACACCAAATTAATTATTTCGTAGAACAACTTACCAAGAATGATTTTAACATCCTCGCAATTGCCTCTTTATCTTTTCTAACCGCCGTCCAATTCTTCCAGCTGCCGGTGAAATTCTCCTTAATTGTTTTTGTGATGGCGGTAGCTGTAGCCTTCGAAGGAAGAAACCTGTATTATATAAGTTATATAAAAGTTATATAACTTATATAAAAGGCAACAAAAATAAATTATATAAGTTATATAAAAGGCAACGAAAATAAATTAATAAATAATAATATATAATACTTACGAATCGCCAGCAGTCTCCAATATGATACGACCATCAGCTGTATACCTCACCACCTCTTGGTTAACAGTAAATGTGCGTACCCCATCTGCATCAACATCTATCGGGGCTAAGCCCTCAGTACCATCAGGAATCACTGACTCGCCTGCAGTACTACTACTAGCACCCTCAGACCCAGGTGGTGGCAAATATCTGCCACCAGAAACAACAACACGAGCAGGCTGATGACGACGCCCTAGGCGAGTAGAAGTCTTCCTCCTGCTAGTGCTAGCGCCATCACCCGTGAGAGGTGGAGGAACATATGTGTCGTCATGATCGGATCCTGAGTGAGACGATGCCATGACCGTATCTAGACATATACATTTAAACAAACAAACATATACTAAACAAGGTTAACATAAACATACTAAACAAAAATATATAAACATACTAATTAAACAAACATAAATTACATCCTTGATTAAAAATAGGTTAACATATATTGTTGAAACATAAAATAACTAATTAATTGGAATCCCATTCATTCTCAAAATCATCATCATCAGATGAGTGAATTCTTGATACACCAATGTGGTCTGTTGCATCTTCATCAGCATGTTCTTCCTCATCAACTTCATCGCCGGTGTTTGGCTCATCACATAAACGAGTAATGGGTTCAACTTGAATCACTTCATTTACATTAGACATCTCTTCCATTTGATATGGCACATCTTCCACTGTGTCATCATTTATCTCAATGTGACCTCTTGGTTTTGTTTTATTTCGACACACCAACCACGCCTATTAGTCCGCGTTGATGGATAAGGGACATAATAGAATTGTCTCACATTTTGTGCAATGACGAACGGATCATACAGTCGATATCTACTATTCATTTTAATGTTCACTGTATTTGACTTTGGATTTGTAACGCCCCAAAATAATTTAATTATTTATTTAATTAAGTTATTTAAGGCTTACAATATTTATTTAATTTAATTAAATAATTCAAGGTTTAATTATTTTATTTTATTTTATTAGGAGGTGTTGTCACTAATTAAGTGGTGCGAGCAAGGGCCCGTGATCCACAATTAGGCCCGTGGCCCATTCCTTGGCATAGGAGTCGAATCATTAGGGGTCTAGGGAGTTAGTTGCAATTCACTCAAGTGAGAAAAAGAAAGAAAAGAAACGTAAGAGAGGGTGGGAAGAGAAAAGTTGCGAAGAAAAGAAGAGAAGAAGAGGAGAAGGCGAAACTCATAGAGAAGAGGAGGAGGCTCGTTGGTGGTTTGCATTCTTCCCTTGGAGCTTGGCTAACATTTCGACTTCCATAAGGTTAGGGGGTCCTCTTTTTGTTCTTAATAATTATGCGAATTGTGAATTGCTTAGGGTTAGGGTTCTAGGTTAGTTCTATGAATGATTTGTGATGTTAATGATTGATTCATAATATTGTGATGCTTGATGATTGAATTGCTATGTTGGAAATCGCATGATTGATGTTGAATTGTTGCTAAATGCGAATTGGAGACCATATGTTTGAATATATGATTATTTGGTGATTATATGGTGAAATTGAGAATCATGGTGACACTTTAGTAATATATATGTAATTGGGCGTTTTGGTGAATTTTAATTGGTAATTGAAAGTGGGAAAAATTCTGTTTGGAAGCCCCTAGGCGCCTTAGGCGCCATATGCATGTTGCTGAAATTTTCTGTTTTACGCCATGGTCATGGGCGCCAAGTGCCCAGCAGTGTGCTGTGCCAGTTTCCAAAAATTCTGTTGCCTGTGTTGCCATTCTGTGTTGCTGTGCCTGTTGCCTGTGTTGCCATTCTGTGTCCCTGTGCTGTCAGTTTTGGCACTTGTTGCTTGTGTCATGGGCGCCAAGGGCCCCAAAGTCCGGGTGATAGTTTTGCGAAAATTGTTTTCAGGTTTTTATACTCAGGTAAAATGGCTCATGAAAAATGATTTTTGGCAACAAAGGAGTTGAGTTGCATATTTTCACTAGGTGCCTAGTGCATGGGCGCCAAAAATGATGTTCAGTTTTTGATGAAATTTTAATTTGGTTTTCATGTTCTGAGCATTTGGCTCATGTAAAATCAATTTCGAAGGAAAATAAATTTTGTTGCATGTTGGCCTTAGGCGCCTAGTGCCTGGGCGCCGTGTTGTTGTGCTGAGCGCCTGTGCGTGTTGTTCCCCTGGGCGCCTAGCGCCTGTGCGCTGTTGCGCGTGTTGTTCCCCTGGGCGCCTAGCGCCTGTGCGCTGTTGCGCGTGTTGTTCCCCTGGGCGCCTAGCGCATGTGCGCTGTTGCGCGTGTTGTTCCTGGGCGCCAAGCGCCCATGCGCCAAGCGCTGTGTTGCCCCTGGGCGCCCAGCGCCCATGCGCCAGTTTCCAGGATGTCTAAATATTTTTCCTTTTTGTTTTTAATGTAACTTTTGACTCGGTTATCCAAATTTAACGGTTCAAAATGCGTTTCGAAGCTAATTTCAGTGTCTATTCAATGGTCTCAATTTTATGCAAAAATAAATTATTTTTACTGGTGTTCCTGGCTGAAGGTGTTCAAGTGTCCAAATGGCTATTTTTATCCATTTTCCCTATGTCGTGTCAATGTCCTGAGTTGGTCTATTTGAATTGGTGTTGGTGTGGGTGGTGAGCTGAAATGGTGAGTGATGATGAGGTGATATTGGTGAGCAGAGGCTTCGGCCTAATTTTAATTTGGTGAGTTAAATAATGCACTATGGTGAGATTAGAATTTAAAATGGTGAATTGATTGATTTGTGGTGTGTTGTGATGCATTCTCCATAACACCTCATGAAGCATGTGCATTATTGGTGAGCAGAGGCTACGGCCTAATTTTATTTGGTGAGCAGAGGCTACGGCCTACTTGTATTTGGTGACGGATCCGACATGCATGTACCCGTGGAGTTTGGGTTGCATTACATGCATAATCATATATTGTGTAGTGCTGTTTGGAAATAGAATGTTGATGTGATTGTTCCATTGTTGTGAATTGGTGTGCCTGGTTTCCTTTTTCCTATGCATTGCGTAATTCCCATATGTTATTAATTATGAAAAGAGACTCACCCTACTGCCTTTATGTTGCTTCTTATGTCGGCAACGTGCAGGTAATAACGAGTGAAGGATTCCTTTATGCCTTCGTCTGGTAGGAAGTGTCACGCTCTGATACGTAGCACCAGGGGGGGTGTCCTATGTTTATGCATTATTTTTCCTAAACTGTTAGATTTGATTGGTGATGTATTGGTTTTAAATTTTAGAACTCATATTTATTCCGCTGCTGATGGTGATTGGTTTTAGTTGATGCGAACTAAACATTTTTCTCATGGTGTTATGTATCTTGTTATTTATGAAGTAAATGTAGCACTCGCTTGAATTGTTTTCAAAAAAAAAAAAAAAGACTCTGATTTTATTTAAAAGTAAAGTTATTAGAAAAGGGGTGTTACAGGATTCACCTTTGTTCCTCGAGCAGACGGATCAAACCAATTACAATAAAAAACCACTACCTTCTGACTAAAATCTAGATGGGGGTACGAAAGTTCATATATGTGTTGAACCACACCATAAAAATCATCTTCACCTCCTCCAGTGACACCATTCATGCAAACTCCACTATTGACTGTTTCTCTGCCCTGTGTCCATTCATTGGTGTGAAATTTGTATCCATTGACAAAGTATGTGTGTCATTCTTTAACACATCTTCGAGGACCGTCTGATATGTTCCTCAAGTGTTGGTTGGTAGGAGTTGGTGGGAGGGCATAAACATGTTGCCTAAACCACGTTGGAAAATGTGCATTAATATGAGCAGAAGATTGTTGCTCACTTACGTCCTCTGGTGACAAGAATTCCCTAAAAAGAAATAATTAATTGTTACACATTTGTCTACTTTATATTAACTAATTAAGATCGATAGTTAATGTTGAGGAACATACTCAATAAATGGTTGCACCTCAGTACAGTTTATCAACACATGAACATGTGCTGAACTTAACTCTTCATCTGTTAGCTAGTGAATTGACTCCTTCCCAGATGGACGACCGGGTAGACAAAAGACAGACAAAGCTAAATGATGTCTAGGACATTCAGTATCCATTTCATTTCGACTGCTTCCAGGAGCAAACTCATTCTTGAAATAATAAGAACAAAAATGGGTTGTTTCACGGTGTAAGTAAGAAGAACATATCGATCCTTCAACTCTAGCTTTGTTTTTCACCGATCTTTTTGAGTCAGCCATGAACCTAGAGAAAATGATATCAATTAACACAATAATCATCTATTTTAAACTTGTTTCTTATATTATAAAAATTAACTGACCTTTCAAACGGATACATCCATCTGTATTGGACAGGTCCGCCAAGTTTAGCTTCATATGCGAGATGCACCGATAGATGCTCCATAGAATCAAAGAAACCAGGCGGAAATACTCTCTCCAACTTGCATAAGATAAGTGAGATGTCTTGTTCCATTTTTGAAATATCATCAGCTTTTAGCGTTGCAGAACACAAATTCTTAAAGTATTGACTTATTTCAATGAGCGGATTCAAAACGTGTGTTGGCAACGAACTAAAAGCGATAGGAAGTAAGCACTCCATGAATCATAGTTTTAAAAACCGGACCGGCCCGACCGGTTGGAGCGGTCGAACCGGGAACCGGGGGGTAACCGAGCCGGTCAACCGTATGGATCGGATATGCAGCAAACCGATGAAAACCGGTGTGACTCGGCCGGGTTTTGCAAAAACCGGTGAACCGGCGACCCCCTTTTTGACCCGGACCGGGTTGTGAATTTAAAAAAAAAAATTTATCAAAACAACTTCGTTTAATCTGTTTCATTTGCTCTTTTTCATCTTTTTCTTTTCCATTATTGCATTATTAGCAAAAACAAGCACCATATTTGTTGAGTACATATTAATTTGTGTGATCTAAAATAGATTAATATTATGTATGAATAAATTTAAAAATATTAATAAATTAAGATATTAATTTTTATATTTTAGTCGATATAAAATAAACATAGTTATTAATTTTACAGGGACAAAATTTATATTATATACTATATAGGTCTTGAAAATTCGCGAAATAGAGACCGGGTCCGAGTCATGCGGTCCTGGTTTTGGTCATGCGGTTCAACTGTCGATCCCTCGGTCCGACCCTTGACCCAGTCACCCGGTACCTCCATCGAGTCGATCGCCGGTCCGAGTTTTAAAACACTGCCATGAATACATGACAATCATGGCTCTTCATCCCATGCAACCTCTCATTATCCACATCTGCACTTCTAGATAAATTGGAAGAATAACCGCCTGGCATTTTCAACTCTTTTATCCACTAATAAACTGCTTTCACTTGTTCGGTAGATAAAGTATAATTGGCTTTGGGTTTCAAAGTCCTAGTACCTTGCTCAACCAACAACAAATCCTTTCGTCTACAGTAATGATCTATATCCTTCCTAGCTTTCTCATTGTCTTTCGTTTTGCCTTTCACGTTCATGACAGTGTTAAATATGTTGTCAAAAAATTCTTCTCTATATGCATTACATTGAGATTGTGTCTCAATAGATTATCTTTCCAATATGGAAGTTCCCAAAAAATACTTTTTTTGTCCAATTGTGTCATTGTCCATAGCCATCTGGACGAGAAACAACACCCGCTACGACTTCCACAGGAGGGATATCCCTAACACTATTCCAAACTTCCTCTGGTGTCAACCTACAAGGAGGTCCAGGTGTTTCAACATTTCTCTTGATGAACGCATATTTCTGCTTTCTAAATGGGTGATCCGTAGGTAAGAACCTACGGTGCGAGTCAAACCATGAAGTTTTTCCTTCGTATTTAAGAGTAAAAGCCTTTGTGTCAACCATGCAAATCGGACACGCCATCTTACCATGTGTCCCCCATCCAGACAACATTCCATAGGCAGGGAAGTCATTAATGGTTCACATCAAAGCCGCCCTCATCACAAAATTTTGTTTGCGTGCTGCATCATAAGTTAAAACACCATTCCACAACCTTTTTAGGTCATCAATCAAAGGTTGCAAATATATGTCAATACCAGCTGTTGGATTACTTGGCCCTGGAATAATAGAATTTAAAAACATGTATGGTTTAGACATACACATTTCTGGAGGAAGGTTGTATGAGGTAACAATAACTGGGCAACATGAATATGGTGTTGCCGAGGCTTGAATATATGGTGTGAAACCATCAGAGCATAAACCAAGCCGGACATTGCGTGGATCACTAGCAAAATCTGGATGAACACGATCAAAATGCTTCCAAGCTTCACTATCGGATTTGTATGAATTTTCGGCGGATTTTCAAATTTTAAAATTCCCACTGTTTTTAATGATCCGCCGGAAATTACCTTACCGGCGGATTTTGTTTTTTTTTTAAATTATATTTCGTCAATCAATAATCCGCCGGAAATACCTAATAATCCGCCGAGAAATTTCCGGAGGAAATAAATCCGCCGGAAAATCCCACAAATCCGCCGGTAATGTTCTGGCGGATAAAATCCGCCAGAAATGTTCCGCCGAATACTAATCCGCCGGAAAGTCCTGGCCGAAAAATCCAATTATTCTTGTAGTGATAATACAAGTCGATATTTTCAAAAAAAAATTGAGTTAATTAAATATTAAAATATATTCTAAAATAAATAATTATTCATATTCATTAATTAATATTCTAAATAATAAATATATAGAAACCAATAACTATAGAGCTTAATATAAATATTAGATGTTAAATAATTAGGATATATAGATACTTAATATAAAATAACACATATATAAGTATAAAAAGTATATAGTAAATGCATACAATATGTGGAAAAGAGTGTGATATAAAGACACTTCACACTTATGTTTTAAATAAACATAGAGAGACGATTTAAATTTAATATGTAATACCAAATGAAACATGGAAGCACCAGGTGGGTGTGGCACAAGTGGTAAATTGTTTGGGCCCCTTAAACATTTAGTTAGGGGTTCGATCCCTCACCGGTGTGTATGGAGAGACATCGCATGGGAGAGGTCAGTCATTAAATGAACTTCAATACCTCGAGGGATTAGTCTCCACAGCCGTCGTGGAGGATACCCGAATTTACCCAAAAAATGAAACAAGGAAGCTTCATGGTATGGTAGTTTTTTTTTTGGGTAAAATGGTATTGGCCTAATTAAATATTGCATACCATGCCCAACATAATGGTTTCGTCTTTCACTCTGACTTCCTGGTTTGATAGTAGAAGTATGGCTAAAGTGCTCTCGGGGTCCCTTATCTTTATTTAAAGTAACGATTTGGTTCTTTATCTTTTTTTTTGTCTCAAATCAGTCCTTTATGTTTTAAATTTTTAACACATAAATCCTTTTCTGTCCCAAATCAGTCCTTTATGTTTTAAATTTTTAACACATAAATCCTTTTCTGTCCCAAATCAGTCCTTTATGTTTCAAATTTTTGACACATTAATCTTTGACACATAAATCAGTACTGTTAACGGAAAAGGATTTATGTGTCAAAAATTTGAAAGATAAATGACTTATTTGGGACAAAAAAAATATAAATGACTAATTCGTTACTTTAAATAAAGATAAGTGACCCCGGGAGCACTTTAGCCCAGAAGTATCATCTCTAAAGTCATGTATCATACCATTCTATAACAATCAAAACAATATACAAAAAACAAGTAAGCATCAAATAAAATCTAAAGCATAATAAAAGTATGGTCAACACATCATTTCTTGATTAGGTGGACAGCTCAAAATGTAAATTGCCAAATTATATTCTTCACCATTTAATATGGGTTTAAATAGTTATTACTCCCTGCAAATATACTCATTATCCAGTTACCCCCCGCAAAAAAAAACATTTAAAACAAACCTTGCAAAATATAATTTGATCCAGTTACACCCCTCTGTTAGGTTTTTTGCTAACAGCGTTAACTTTGCTGACGTGGATGCCTAGGGATGCCTAATTAAATGCTGAAGTGGAGAATTGCTAACGACAGGAGCTAACAATACTTGGAGAATTGCTATCTTGGGAGCTGATTCGTATCTCCAAGCCTCAAATCTTGGAGTCTACCTTCGGTTTCTTCATCTTAGTATAATTTCTTCCTTGTATTTCTTAGTTATGACTTTAGCATTTTTGTTCAAGTTATTTTTCTTGTGTTGTTTACTCATTCTGAGCTAAATACTCATAGTTGGAATGTTGGGATCTATGTAATGAAGTTTTAGTGCATTTAATGAAGTGTGTTTGATGTTTTAGCATTTTATCTTTTGTGAACTTAATATACCATCTTAAGTTAGGAATTGCCAACTAATTTTAAGTAACATTTGTAAATTTAGACATGGTTTGCAAATAGATCTCAAAAGATAATATGGATAATGCTCCTTGCTTAAACCCTAGACATAGGAGAGAAAAATCCATAAGATGAATACTGTGGGTGCGTAAGCAGCCTAGAGTATACCTATTTAGGGCCTAGACATAGGCTCTTGTAGCGAGACTCTAGTGAAAGTATTTGACAAAATAGCAACTGTTGCGACAACATCTAATGCTGCAGCATCAGATGCAACATTAGTGCACTTTAATGGATTTACATAGTGAACACATTCCAACTCATTCTCAACTCTGATTTTCATACCCCTTTACTTAAATTGTTATTTAAAAATGCTTTCAAAAACTTGTGTCAATTTATTTTCCCTCACTAATTTGCTAGCCAAATTAAACACTCGTTAGACTTCAATCCTCATGGGAACGATCTCTATTTATCATTATACTACTTGTTGGAATGTGTATACTTGCACATTAATTTCCACAACACCTTGTTTCCTATGGATGATTTGTTCAATTTAATAATTGTGTGTAATTCGCTTATTTTTTATTGTAACTTTTTTCCTTTATTTAAAATAGTTTATGTGTTGGAGGAGATAAAATGTTCAACAAAACATTACCAATGTGCTAACTATATTGTATCTTTATTGATAACTTCATCTAATAATGATTGTAGTTTATTTATATTCATTTATTTATCTCATATGTTCATGCACCTGTTGTCTTTAATTTATCAACCAAAGAGGATAGCGAAATTAAATGGTGAAAAAAGTAGTTTGACAATTTACATTTTCAACTGTCTACATAATCAATAAATTGATGAGTTAGTCATACTTTTGTTCTGTTTTAGATTATATCTGATGTTTACTTGTTTTTTGTATTTTGTTTTGATTGTTATAGAAAGGTATGACACATGACTTTAGAGATGATAGTTCCACTATCAAATTAGAAAGTCAGAGTGCAAGATGGAACCATGGTGTTGGGCATGTTGGTAATTATTTTAGTATGTGCAATGGGATCCTAAATCATGGTGGATCCATTTTTCCACATTTTCCTCCAACAGGCATCATCGCATCATATTCACATTCTATTATTCTAACACTGCTCTGCATATCAAAACATATAGTGCTCGTTGTTTTCTATCGGTGAATATACTAATTATTCAATTTACGAATAGTTTTTAATTGTTTGATTCTCATATTCTAATTTGTTTCTTTATTGAAAATAGTTTATGAATGTGTTGGAGGAGATGGAACGTTCGATAAAACACGCAAAAGTACTAAACATGATGTATTTTTTGTGGTAATTTCATCTAATAATATTTGTAGTTTATTTACATTCATTTGTTTACTTCATATGTTCATGCAGTGGTTAGCTTTAATGTGTCAACCAAATAAATTAATAAAATTAAATTGCGAAGAATGTAATTTGGCAATTTACATCTTCGCCCGTCTTCTTAATCAAGAAATTGATGAGTTATCCATACTCTTATTCGCTTTTGGTTTTCAAAAATTTCATGATTTTATAAGTTGTACATTATTCATATTGTTAACTGTTGTTGTAGGAGGAAAATCTTGGTTAGTATAAATATGAGGTATTATGACGACGCAAGGTTGTTGCTACTATGTTTGGAGACCAAACATATGATTTGCCAAGATGTATAGATACAATGGTGCATCGATATTAAATTAATTTGTTGCTTAAATTATTAACAATAAATTCTAAGATAATAATGTATCCTCAAATTGTTTCAGATAATTGATTTGGATGTTTACATGATCACTTAGTAGGGGAGAACGAGAATACTTCATTTTAGAAATTGGTCTCTGCCAACTACACTAATTTGCGGTAAATTATTTATGCAAACTACTTTTGGATAAAGTTTACTAGTTCAAATTAAGTTTAAACCTGCATTTAGCAATTCATGTTGTGATAGAACTCACCAATACAGAACATGATAATGACGTCACACTTTTAATATGGTATCGGATGAAAAAAAAAATCAGGAACTGATATAGCTTTCGCGTTCCTCTCTTCTCGGTACTTCCTCCATTGTCTTCTCGCGATTTTCCTCTTCCGGTTTGCGATTCATGAACAATGGTGCTCATCGTGCTATCAGAAGAAATTTCTTGATTTTTCTTCCACGTGTTCTTGGAGATTCTTTGCGTTCATCATTCTTCATTTGTTCTTTGATTTGCTTGGTTGTTGTTCAACTCATCTTTGCCATGGCAAACCCTCCACAGAATTACGATGACGCATTCTACCTCCATCCTTCGGATAATCCCGGTCTTGTGTTGGTATCTCAACATCTTCCTAAGGACAAATTCAGTCACTTCTTGCGTGTGTTCAAGAAATTCATTGAAGCTTCTTCCTCGATCTTCACTCGAGTCAGCTTCATCATTCCAGAAATTTTTTGAAGCTTCTTCCTCGATCTTCCCTCGAGCCAGCTTCATCATCATTACTGACTTATGTTGGTTATGACTCACAAATATCCATGCCTAAGCCTATTCTAGATTTCTTGTTGGGCCAATATCTCTATTATTCCACCTATTTTTTCATACTCCAGATGTCCAGTCCTGAGTGCGAAGTGGTGTGTTGAGATCCTTGTTATTTCACATGTATCAGTCAATGCTTCAGATGTCTAGTCCTGAGTGTGAAGGGTGTGTTGAAGTTTCACATCGACTAGAGATATGGCATAAGCAATCTTATTGGCTTGTGAATTCATAAAATCAAATGATTTTCAAGAGTATATTTGTGATTCAAAACAATTCCAAACCAATAAGATTTTTCCTATCAGACAAATTTTTCCTATCAATAAGCTCTATTTCTCTTGTAGTGTAGTCATTGTCTTCAATAATGGATGTAAATAGTAGCTTTCGTCTAATAACTTCAATAATGGATACAAGAAGATAAAATCGAATCTTTAATGTAGATCTTGCTTATCTAAAAAAAAAATCTTTAATGTAGATCTGGTATTTGTAAGTTTCATAAGAATCATCCTCATTGAGAGGCGTATAATTATTTTCTATATTTTTCATTTACTTTATATCTTGTGATATTACTCCCACAATTTTATAATGTTTGATGTTTTGGCCATTGCACACAAATAAGAAATTATTATTGTATATGTAGACTAAAATATCCTATTTAATGTGCTAAAACCACAATAATCAATAAATGTTACTTAATAGTGGACATCGTCATTAACTAAGGGTGAACTATTAACTTGGATTTTTTTTGTGAACGTGTTTTTTGTGCGCAGTTTCTACCGGCTTTGCCGATGACTAATCTACGTCGGGGAACTTGGCTGGCCATGAGTATCCGACTTTGCCGACCCGTGTGGTTCTCCCCTCCCAACAAAATTTTTGCCACACCCAATATTCGACCCCGAGACCTTGGGGTGGGATCCAAGTCGAATTACCACTTGGACCAACCCTTGTTGGTAACTTGGATATTGGTATCTAGTCGAAGCTATCAAAAGTATAGTTGGAAGAAAATAATTAATTAGTATTGAATTTGTAAAACATAATTTATTTTAACATAAAATTAAAAGACTAAGAGATCAAGTTCCCTTTACTCACTTTTTAAGTGTTGATTTTCTCTTTCTTACTTTTTAATGAATAGTTGAGATTTCACTTGACAATAATATCATTGGAGATAATCCATTCCCAAGTAAACCAGGTGTTCTGGACTGGATCATGAGACTCACTCCAGCAATTGGACATGATAAGCCCAATAAACGTTGGCCCATATCCATGATAAATCAGCCCATTTATGGCTATCATGCCTCAATGGCTCAGATCCACCTGACCAATCCGACGGCTCAAAGCTGGCACAGATTCCTATAAATACTGACATGCTTTGCCATTAAGAGGGAGATTCTCATTCCTTGCTATCCTACTCTATTGTCCTCAATACTGACTTGAGCGTCAGAGTGGCTTCGCAGGTACCCCACCTGGGAATGTTTTGACATCTACTCATCATCTGCAGTCCTGCTCGCCCCAGGCCCGGTCACAAGCAGGCCAGGTCACAAGCAGCATTCCCTGGTCCTACCCTTCCAAGCTCGATTAGTCCTCTATCTCCTGGTGCTATCAGAAGTTCAATCAAGTAAAGCAACCACTTTACCAACTACCTGCTCGGTACAATCCGTGGTGAGGTAAAGGTACAGAACATTGGCGACCACAGTGGGAGATATCTATCTTTCACACCATTTCTACTTTTCGAACTTCCTCTTGCTTTCCCATGGCACCCAGAGGTAGACCCCGAGTCCAAAACGTGGTAGGTAGACCCGAGTCCAAAGCATTGTCGCTCTGCAACCCCAGCCATAGGGCACTCCCAAAGGCATCGCTGCTTCCACGCCAGAACAAGACATTCAGGTCCCGGCACCCCAACCAGCCTCGATCCAGATCCCCGTCCAACCTGGGGATGCGACGACCATCCGCCAGCTCTTGGACCTGCTGTGCAACCGCACTCAGACTATGTTGCAGCAAGAGGCGCGCCTCAGGCAGATAGAGAGGTGAATGGTAGCCATACCTGAACAACCCCATCCTCGCTGGAACACTCCTTCCCCAAGGATAATGAGTTCCAGGCACCGCAAATCTACACCCAGGTGTCATCATAATCATCGCTCTCCACCTAGACGGAAGCGAGCTCGCCACTCTCTTCATCGACGCGGCAGGCACAAAGGATCATATTCACCTCCAAGTACCCCTCCAACCTCGCCTGACGGTACATACTGGCCTGAGGATTCTCCCCCCAGGACCTCATCGCTCGCAACCTCCAATTCACGCGAGAGGTCGCAGAGCCGAGCCAAGACCCATAAGAGGCATCGCCATAGATCTACCTCGAGGAGATCTCTAGCCCGACGTGACCATCGAGACATAGATCTCGAGGACTGGTCACCTCACAACTCACGATGTACCTCCAATTAAGGACCATTCACTAGGAAGGTTGACGACCGCCCAATTCCGAGGACCTTCGAGAAGCTCCCAGCCCTCAAAACGTATGATGGGACTGGGGACCCTGACAGGCATCTGGCCTACTTCTCAATCATGATGCGTTACCGGGGGGCAAAAGAACTTGTCCACTGCAAGATCTTTCCCCTCACTCTCACGGATTCAGCACTAGCTTGGTTCCAAGAGTTGAAACCAAACTCGGTCTTATCCTGGGGGAAACTAGCTACCATGTTCTCGACCCGATTTTTCGCCTCCCGCTTGAAGCCAAAATCTAAAGAGGTTCTTAGGGCAATCAGGCATGGAGAGAAAGAAACACTTAGAGAATATTTGGAAAGGTTCAACAAGGAGGATACCAACGTCAGGAACCTTGAAGACAAGAGGAGACTCTTTTGGATGAAGGATGACCTCAAGAAGGGAAGCCTGTTTCAAAGGGACGTGAGGGTTAACAAACCCCGAAGCTTGGATGAGTTCCTTTGGAAGACACAAAAGTACATGGACTATGAAGAAGACAACATGGCGTACCAAGAGGAAGCCAAGGTTGGCAGCAAGGAGGACAAACTGGCCTACAAGGCCATTGAAGAACCATGGCAGAAGGGAGCCCAAGATGAGAGAACTCCTCGGGAGTCCCGACCCCGACAAGGTCGCTACTCAGAGTACACCCTGTTGAACACATCCCAGGCTGAGATCCTTGCCGAATGCCCCAACGCGGAGTTTCGGGACATCAAACAGCCCGAACCTCTCGTGCAAAGGAAAGGCCGAACCTCTAAGAAGTACTGTCGTTATCACAAAAGTTATGGGCACAGTACCAACAAATGCAACACCCTCAAGGATGTCATTGAAAAGCTGATCCGCGAAGGGAAGCTCGCCCAGTACGTGAATGAAGAAGAGGATAAAACCCGTGAATAGAGAGCACGGCATCAGGACCTGAACCTAGAGCTAGGCCTAGTTAAGAATTTTGTTGTTTGGGCGCAAATGCAGAATGTAAAGCTCGATATGAATGATTAACAAAGTTCATTTTGCAATTACAGTGTTTACTCTAGTTCACTAGCATTAACACTTGTTCCAAAGAAAATTTCTTAAGAGTAAGAAAGAAAAAGGGTCCAACTCCATAGTTAGGGGCGGAGCGAGACAAGTTTGAGACCCGACATACCCTACAGGGAGGGACTGCCTGGATCGCAGGGGCGACCTCAACATTAGCACAAAGCCAATACCATCTTCCCAAGGCGGTGTTTTAAAATACACCTCTTAAAATCCTAGTAATGGAGTCAAGAGTGCCGTGGCACACAAAAACAAATAAGTGACATTGGTGGTCACAACCCCTTGGGCAAGTTCTATTTGGGCCGAGTCCTGGTAAACTGTGCCAATGGTATACTTCAAGCTGGCCTTGGTGGTCACAACCCCTTGGGCAAGTTCTATCTGGGCCGAGTCCTGGTAAACTGTGCCAAGGGTATACTTCAAATTGACCTTGGTGGTCGCAACCACTTTGGACGAGTTCTATCTGGGCCGAGTCCCGGTAAACTGTGCCAAGGGTATACTTCAAGCTGACCTTGGTGATCACAATCCCTTGGGCGAGTTCTATCTGGGCCGAGTCCTGGTAAACTGTGCCAATGGTATACTTCAAATTGACCTTGGTGGTCGCAACCACTTTGGACGAGTTCTATCCGGGCCGAGTCTCGGTAAACTGTACTAAGGGTATGCTTCATTACAAATTGTCCCGGTGGGTGTCGACAACTCAACTGCCTAAAGCAAGCCAAACTTATCGACTATCTACTTGAAAAAATGCTAAGTCCAATGAAAAGGTGTACACGCGCGAAATCACCAGCAAAGCATGAGACCATGAGGTATTGGGCATCAAGCGCCAAGAAAAGCGCAAAAATCAAGCACGCGTGAGACCATGAGGTCACGGACACCAGAGATACCCACCTACAAAGGTGCTGTCTAGTCTGCACACCATGACTTCGTTCGTGTTTATCCGATGGAGGCGTGCGAGCATGCGTTGGAAAGCTAAGAAGCAGAGCTACAATTCTTCTGTTATACTCAAAACCCAATTCTGATGTCTTGAAGGCCTAAACGGCGAAACACATGCCTGGGCGGGATACTTATCCTTGGCCTCCCTCTCACTAAGGTGACCGGGGCTCCCTCTCACCAACGTGACCGGGCCTCACTAAGATTTTGACCCTGAAAAGTAGGCAAAATAAAAGATTTAGCATAAAGGTAGCACACTTCCTTTGTACACAGCCTGATCGGGCCTTACCCGCACACATCCTGATCGTCCTTCACCTCGCAAACTACCAGGGGCGGTCAATCACTCACATACTTGTTGTACTCGTCCCTCTCCCTCAAAATATAGCTCCTGATCGGCCCTCGCACTAGGACCGGTCTCTCACTGTGATCGAGCCTGACACTCAAAGCCACCATGGGCGGTCACGAGAAATTTGATCGGCACTCCCCTTCTCAAACGCAACACCCCTGATCGGTCCCCTCTCTCTAAATAGCAGGGCCGGTCACGCATCACCCAGCCTACAAAGGTCTAAGTCGCCCTATGAAGAGCGCGTCCTCCCCTCTACTCGCCCTTGCGCCTAACCTCCATGAACTAATCAAGTCTAACTCTCTCACGCACACAACATGATCAGGCCTAGGTGGCCGGATCTCTCTCTCGAGCGTGCGAGGTGACCGGGCATGAGTGGCAGGTACCTCCTCTCTCAAATGCGCAAAGGGGCGAGGCCAAAGTGGACGGTTCTCTCCTTCCCAGCTCCTCGACCTGAATTCCCCAAAAGGCGCATACATCAAGATTAAACAAGAAAGAAAGAAAGGTACCTCGAAATTTCTGTTTGTGAAAACGTGATCGGTCCAAGGTAAATCAGTGAAAAATATCAAGAGACGGACAGGATAATTGATGTGATCAGTTGTCAAACTTAACAGGCCCGACGACGGCACGAGCCGTGAGGGCGACCTAGCCTACGAGGGCATCCTTAACGACAACGTCAAGTCAAGACCATCCCCCAAGATAATCTCGACTTAGGGGGCAACTGTTCTGGACTGGATCATGAGACCCACTCCAGCAATTGGACATGACTAAGCCCAATAAACTTTGTCTCATATCCATGATAAATCAACCCATCTATGGCTATCATGCCTCAATGGCTCAGATCCACCTGACCAATCCGACGGCTCAAAGCTGGCACAGATCCCTATAAATACTGACATGCTTTGCCATTAAGAGGGAGATTCTCATTCCTTGCTATCCTACTCTATTGTCCTCAATACTGACTTGAGTGTCGGAGTGGCTTCGCAGGTACCCCACCTGGGAATGTTTTGACATCTACTCATCATCAGCAGTCCTGCTCGCCCCAGACCCGGTCACAAGCAGGCCAGGTCACAAGCAGCATTCCCTGGTCCTACCCTTCCAAGCTCGATTGGTCCTCTATCTCCTGCTGCTATCAGAAGTTCAATCAAGTAAAGCAACCACACTACCAACTACCTGCTCGGTACAATCCGTGGTGAGGTAAAGGTAGAGAACGCCAGGTGTTATGTTTTTTCACCTGGAAGCTACCTACTTTCTACTAATACTAATGTCAACATAATACAATGGAGATACTCATGACCAGTCAGGTTCCCCGGCGTAGATTAGTCATTGACAAAGCCGGTGAAAATTAGGCACGAATGACATTGTAAAAAAAAATACAAGAGAGATGTGACTGAAGTAGCATAAATTCAAAGAGAATTGCTACCAAGACTCTCTCTATCAGCTCATTCTAACACTCTCTATATAATTTGTTGAAATTCATTTGAGTCGTACTAATTTAATGGAAACTATTTTCAAAGCGGTGTTAGTTACATGTATGCTACAATCGTAGAGAGAGCACGAAGGAGAGTGTGTACACAAGAGAATCATATTACTAACATTTTTCAAACTCCAAATTTTAATATTTTTCGCATATAATAAATGAAATACCCTCAAGATGGAGTGGTTTCATTTCATTGTTTTAATTTTTATTTATTGTTATCTCGGTTTCCCAAACTGAATTGTCTGAACATGTTGCTCCGAGTCCGATGCAACACCTACACGGATGTCTGAGGAACACGAAGCGACGACGGCAATGGCAATTGCTCATAATAGTATCACACTTCACACGAGTAGTCAACAACACAAAACCCTAGCAAGTATTCACATTGACTCCCACAAATCTCATCAATATTCCTCTTCAATTTGAGGTCTTCCGATTTCTTCAAGGTAATTAACCCTCTCTCATTGCTCTTATTTTACCCAATTCGCAATTTTCTTCATCTTGCATTGACAATTCAAAATTCTTCTCATCTTGTTCAATGTTTGTTCTACTGAATTTCGATACACTATACATGGCTTTCTTCTTTGGAGTTTCATTTAATATAGCCAATCTCATAATCATTTTATCTCCTTTTCTGCTTTTTTGAAGCTTGATCATGGTTTTGAGAGTTGTTTTTTTTTTGGGATTTCCTTACTTGTAGGTCACTAGATAGCCAAAGGATTGGAGATGATTTTAAGGGTTACATATCAATAAATGAAAACAAAGGATTGGAGATGATTTTAAGGGTTTCATATCAATAAATGAAAACAAATGGAAATGTCTCTGTGTTTCCTTGTTTGATCACTGTTGATGTTGAATTTATAACCCCCTTGCAACTGTGTAAACAATAAGTGTTGTTATGAAGTATGAACCATTTTAGTTATTTTGCTTTAAGTTATTTGCATGTTTCTTGACATTTGTTGTAGGCTGTATGTGTCCATGCATCATCTCTTCTAAGGTTTTAAATCGCGGCCGCATCGCAGTCCTTGACATTGCGGCAAATCATGGCCAAATGCAGCCTCAATCACTGAGGAGATATCAAAAAAATTAATGTTGCAGTTTAGATCGCAGTGTAGACTTTTTTTTTCTTAATTCGTAATCTCTTCAAAAGTATTCAATTCCATAGTTCAAGGAAAATTCTAATTTCTAAAATTTTAATTTCCAAGTAACAAAGGATCTTTAAAGAAAAATGCTACTTCACAATGTTATCTAGTGGAAGTAATCTGTAATGCAGCTGCAAGACCACAACTTCCAGTTCTGATGTTAAATTTTGTCTTTCAGGTGTAATAATATTGAGCCTAAGGGAAACTCTAATGGCTCACTGCTCTATCAAGGAGACTGATATAACGGCATCTCAATTGAGTTGGTGGTATGTAGTTTCATCTTATGAAGAACTCAGAAAGGGGACACACAAGGTGAAAACCTCAGCTGAGACTTTCAGTTGTCCATACTGCCCTGAGAGAAAACAAGATTATAGGCACAGTGAGCTCCTTAATCATGCTACTGGTGTGGGTAGAAGTAGTTCAGACAAGAGAAGTGCTAAAGAAAAGGGCACTCATCTGGCTTTAGCAAAATATTTGGAAGAGGATCTTAAGAATACGGATGGCACATCAAAACCTGTAGATAAAGGTGATCCTTTAATTATTGAAGCGATGGGAACAAAATTTCTGTTCAATTATTTCCACCTGTTACTGAGTATGCAGACACTTGCTAATTCACAAAGTTGTTCCATAGATTAGTGAAGATATCTGATAAAGCAGCATGACAACAGGCAGTGCTGACTCTAATTTTTGTCTTCCAGGTACAAACATAATAAGCCCGGGACAAACTGTAATGTCTCACTGCTCTATCAATGATACCGATATAAGTTGGTGGTATGTTGATACATCTTATGAAGAACTCAGAAATGGAACTCGCAGTGTGAAAACCTCAGACGAGACTTTCATCTGTCCTTACTGCCCTAAGAGAAAACAAGATTATGCATACAGGGAACTCCTAGAACATGCTTTTATGGTAGGTCGGAGTAGTTCAGAAAAGAGAAGTGCTAGAGAGAGGGCTAATCATCTTGCTTTATTGAAATATTTGGAAAAGGATCTTGCGGGTACGAGTATGGCCGGCCCATCAAAACCAGTTGATAAAGGTGGTCCAGCTGTTTATGAATGAATACAATAGCAAAATGCAGCTTAATTTTTTTTTTTTGAGATACTGAATATGCAGAAACTTGCCAATTCACTATGATATTTAATGGAATAATGAAGATGGGAAGTAGCATGCCTACGATTACTAAAACTATTTTTTGTTTTTCAGGTACGAAATCGATAAGCACAAGTCCAGGACAAACTGTCACGGCTCACTGCTCTGACAAGGATACTGATATAAGTGCATCTCAAATAATTTGGTGGAAAGTAGATAAATTTTATGAAGAACTCAAGAAGGGAAGTCACATTGTGAGAATCTCAGATGAGACTTTCATTTGTCCGTACTGCCCTAAAATGAAAAAACAGCGTTATGTGTACCGGGAACTCCTTGAACACGCTTTTGGGGTGGCTCATAGTAGTTCAGAAAAGAGAAGTGTCAGAGAGAAGGAAACTCATCTGGCTTTAGTGAGATATTTGAAAAAGGATCTTAGGAATGTGACTAGTCCATCAAAACCTGTGAATGAAGGTGATTCCCCTGTCAAGGAAGCAATTATTCTGAAACTTTTGTTCAAGTTTTCCGAGGTCAATTCAATTTTCGATGATATTTAATGGAAGTAACATGTAAAGCGACATACTTTATCAAAATGGAAAATTGATAGATTTACATGACAACAATCTGTAGTAATACAACTTTTGTCTTTCAGGAACCACAAGACTAAGCCGAGGAGAAAACATGAAGAGTTTCGTCTCTGACAAAGATACTGATGGAAGTGCATGTCAAATAAGTGGGCGGTATGTTAAAAAAACATATGAAAAACTTAAAAATGGGAGTCACAATGTGAAAACCTCAGATGAGACTTTCATTTGCCCATACTGCCCTAATAAAAAGAGAAAACGAGACTATGTGTACAGAGAAATCCTTGAACATGCTTCTGGGGTGGGTTGGAGTAGCTCACAAAAGAGAAGCGCCATTGAGAAGGCCAATCATCTGGCTTTGGTCAAATATTTGAAAAGGGATGCTATAAATGTGGGTGGTCCATCAGAACCGATGGATGAAGGTGATCTGGATCTCCCTGTTAATTACACAATGATGACAAGATTTATGTTTGCCTTTTTTTCCTGTTACTTAATATGAAGAAATTGGCCAACTCACTTATCAAAAAAAGAAATTGGCCAACTCAAATGATTTTAATGGTATGGAAGTAATCTATAGAGCAATACAAGAGTCACTACTAACACTAGTTTTTGTCTTTCAGGTGCCATAATATTGAACTCAGGAGAATCTGTAACAGGTCACTTCTCTGACAAGGATACTAGTAAAAGGGCATCTCAAATAAATGGGTGGCACATAAATAAATCCTATGAAGAACTCAAAAAAGGAAGTCACAAGGTTAAAACGTCAGAAAAAACTTTGTCATGTCCTTATTGCCCTGGGAGAAAACGGGATTATAAGTACAATGAACTTCTTAATCATGCTTTAGGGGTGGGTCAGAGTGACTCACAAAAGAGAAGTGTTGTGGAAAAGGCCAATCATCTAGCTTTAGTGAAATATTTGGAAAAGGATCTTATTAATGTGGAACATCCAACAGAACCTGTAAATAAATATTTGAAAAAGGATCTTATGGATGTGGAACATCCAACAGAACCTGCAAAAAAATATTTGGAACATCCAACAGGACCTGCAAATGAAGGCGGTTCTGTCGATTCTGATAAACACTTTGTGTGGCCATGGACTGGGATTGTGGTTAACATTCCCACAAGGCAGACGGAAAATGGACGGTGTTTTGGGGAAAGTGGTTCCAAGCTAAGGGACGAATACCGAAGTAGGGGTTTTAATCCTCGTAGAGTCCGCACCCTTTGGGATTCCTGGGGTCACTCTGGAGCTGCAGTCGTGGAATTCGATAAAAGTTGGCTAGGCTTACATAATGCATTGGCATTTGAAAGAGCATATGAATTAGATCATCATGGGAAAAAGGACTGGTTTGCTCATACTGAGAAGTCTGGTCTTTATGCATGGGTTGCCCGAGCTGATGACTACGAGATGAACAACATAATTGGTGAACAACTCCAGAAGATGGGGGATGTTAAAATGATACCCGAACTTATGGAGGACGAAGCTCGAAGGCTGGATAAATTGGTGTCCAGTATGAATGGCATTCTTCAGGTCAAGAACAAGCAATTAAAGGAAATGGAAACAATATGCAGTGAAATTACACTTCGCATGGACATTGCAGTGGGAGAATTAGATAGGCTCGCTCAAGCTCACAGTCAAGGTATCTATCTACTAATATTGAACCTGTATAAACCAAATATATCTAGAAATGAATTGTCTATGAACTTCATAAATGACAAAAGTACCATGGGCTTATGGCATCTTTCGATCATGTAGCTGACTCCACCGATTGGGAAAAGACTTGGTTGTTGTTGGTAGTGTGGTAGACTAGTAGTCTCTAGACCACTGGATTGAATCTGATTTTATCAACTCTTATTGACAAAATCAAAGTCCAGAAAATGTAACCTACTGGTTGCTTTAGCACAGTGGTTACACCACTGAGTTTGTTGACGCTAACAGTTAAAAACAACAGTTTATGACAGGAAACGGATATTCTGAGAATCAGCTCTAGCTACATTGGAGAATTGAAGAAAATATAGATGCCTGAGGAACAGTGCCTTCTCCGCCCTCTGGCATCAACCATCCCAAAGCTACCTAGTAATGATGGCCTACCTCCACACTGACACCACCCTCCATTCCCTTCATATCCACACCCCCCTTGGTGATCATGGCACTGGCTTCTTCTGCCAAATATCCATTCTGTTATAGTCCTGCATGACAGACTCCTCCACTCTATTTCCCACATTATTTTCCAACATATCCTTATACCTTTTCTTCCTTCTGTTGTAGACCGTAGTTGAAGCCAATTATGTGGACCGTTGGTTTACAAATGTTCTGCTACATTTTCTAAAACTCATTCCTAACAATTCTTTTTTTTTAAAGAATGATGCTGAACTATTCAAATGACGTTTTATGTCATCATTTCTTGTACTCAGAGATGAAGAAGATACAATCAAGTGCAACTCAACACTTTCAGAGTATTCTTAATGGTCATGAACGGCTTAAGTTGCAACTGGAATCTCAGAAAAGAGAACTTGAATTGCGAAGAATTGAACTGGAAAAACGTGAGGCACATAATGAAGGTGAAAGAAAAAAATTGGAAGAAGAGATTAAGGAGGTGTAGTGTTTTTTTGTTGCATCTCTTCTATCATGAATTCTTGCTGTTATTATCAATTTTTAGATGTTTTAGTAACTTCAAAGGAGTTGACGACTGGGGTTAGTAATTTTTCAACTACTAATTATCAGTTCTATGATCATTGCATAATTGGTTGGAAAACATTTTCAGTTGACTTAATGGGGAATTACGTCCAAGAATGTAGGGAATACATTCAAACTGGTTTCTCTTAGGATAGTATGCAATTAAAGGATGCCATATTGTCTGTTATTTGAAAAACCTTTTCATGCTAGTCATATATGTGGTGAATGAGATGGGTTATGCTAAATAACATTGTATTGTTCTTTAATTATGTTGAGTAAATTTTACTTTTTTAGGGGGTTATATATCTAGTCTTTGGGTGCTGAATATGATGTTAGTCTAGAATGGAATTCATGCCAGTAATTTTTGACACTTATGATTATGATTAAATAATAACAGAAATTATGAACTCGGTTGACTTGTTACATGCTAGGAGTTTATGAGATGGAGTTTAGGGATAAGAGTCAAAATACTCAGAGTTGCATACCAAAGAATTTACCAGAGGTTTTTCTATTTTTACTTTTTTCTTTTTCCTCCAAATGAGGATCTTGCTGAGGAATCTATAACCAAAAGTTTGGCTTTATTTGTTTTTGACGCGTCTCTGATTGAAATCTTTCAATAATAATGTTGTGGCTAAGAAACTTGTAGAGTGACTTGTTTAGCTCAATGCTTGTATCTGTTGTCTTTTTAGACTGCAATGAGGAATCGTTTTATTGAAATGGCTGTTTTGGAGCAACAGAAAGCTGGTGACAATGTTTTTAAACTGGCAGCAGATCAAAAGGTTCGTGTAACCTGTTTTTTATGCTTTGTTAATGACCAAAAGTGTCAATTGTCAGCATCAGAATATCAGGTTGTTAATGCCAATTGACTATCTGTTTATCCAGCGGCAAAAAGAACAACTCCATGCTAAAATCATCCAGCTTGAAAATCAACTGAATATGAAACAAAAATTGGAATTGGAGATTCAACAATTAAAAGGAAAATTGAATGTCATGAAGCACATGCAAGATGATGGAGACTCAGAAGTTCTAGATAAGACGGATGCCTTACATCAGGATTTAAGAGAAAAAGAACAGTCACTTCGAGACTTGGATGCATTGAACCAAACACTGATCATCAAAGAGCGGGAGAGCAATGATGAACTGCAGGAAGCTCGAAAAGAATTGATTAATGTAATTTCTTAATGTATCTTATGTTTCCACACTGCTGATTTTGCAAAAACATCTGTTAAATTGGATCTTGTTTTTTGATTTTTTCTCACATTTGCATTCCTGGCTGTCTGTTGAGTATGGCTCCAGTCATGTTTTTGTCTTAAATGATGATTTTTTTTGTTCACTGTAATTGCTATGAGTTAAGTCTCATATGGATTGATTGTTGAAACTGCCTTGCATATTCTTCAATACCAGAAAAAGAAAATTGTTTTGAAATGCACTTGTTGTGTTATAAACTTTCGTTTTCTGTATAATCTATTCATTTTTTTGCCAAGATTTTTATGGTGTACAATTTTATTTGTTAAGAGAAAGGTAGCATAGTGACTCTAAACCTAATTGTTTCTTTGACATTCAATTGGCCGTATATTACTAAAAAATTCATTGATCTATGTGTCATTGATAGTGCTTATCCAGAATAGACCTACACTTTTAGTGAGTAATGGTGTTTTTAAACATCGATATAGTGTGGGTATATTCAGTGCTCACTTCTTTACATGACTCGGTAGTTTTTGGATTTTATGATTTGAAGTTTTCTCTCATTTTTTAAATTTTCTTGGTTTTTTTATCTGCTGCAGGGCATTAAAGAGATATCTAATTGTGCCAACGTTGGTGTGAAAAGAATGGGGGAGCTTGATGTTAGACCATTCCTAGAAGCTTTGAAGAAAAAGTACAACGTGGAGGATGCAGAAGATAGAGCTTCAGAACTGTGTTCATTGTGGGAAGAGTATCTGAAGGACCCTAACTGGCATCCATTTAAAATTGCTCTAATTGATGGGAAACATCAGGTGTGCCTTTCTTAAGCTTATCTCAGCCTGCTTGATATCACTTCTTAAGTCTTTAGTCAAATGGAGCTCATCTATTGTAAAATGTTACTAATAAGGTAGTAATTTTTTTTGGATCTTCCCTAGGAATGGGAAGGGAAATGAAAATTGTAAATCATGGGATCATTATAGATGTGGGCTTTAGTGACCCTTTGTTATATTGGGAGTGAGTTAGTTAGGCTGAATTAAGTAAGGCATGTATCCAAGAGTATTCTAGGGCCTCTAGAATACTCTTGGATACTATTTTGTAACAAAGGAATCTCTCTATTTTCTGCACAATTCTAATTCCCATCTGAAAATAGGGAGAATCCTTGAGTATTTGAGAGACTCTAAATGACCCTCAAGTCTATACAAATGACAAGATACCCCACTCTCCAAGTCTATGTTTGTTTTTGAATTGAAATCACGGTAGAACCCCTTTCACCATGTAAGATACAACTACAAGCTTCCAGTCAAACATGCGTCCACTGAACTCTGACGCATAATCGAACATGCCGTAAATCCTCTTTTCTTATTTATTGACAACATGCCTTAACTAATTCTGTCAACTAACTCACTCCTAACATAACAAAGGTCCACTAAAGCCCATATCAATCAGATCATAACATCCTACAAAGCTTGTATATATGTGCGCAGTGGCGGAGCTTGAAATAATTTGTTAAGGGGGCATAATAGTTAAATAATATTTTAATTAATAAAATACAGATAAAATATATACTTATAAATCAAAAATACAATTTACAAATTAAATTACTATAAAAATGATTTCGATTTGATAATGGAGACTCCTTTTTACAAACAATAGAGACTCATAGTAGATAATTCAAAATCTCATTGTTTCTTAAAGTAATTTTAGATTTAACTAATTTTAATTTTAAAAGCATGAAATTAGGTTTTAAAAAAATTATCAAAGATAAATTCATAAAATGTGAACAAATATTGGTGGACCTCTCGCCTTCCATGTTTCCAACTAATGTTCCAGTTAAAAAAACACAACTAATGTTCCTATTTTTTCACCAAAAGAAGAAACAATGTTTTATTTGATAAAATAAATAATCAATGCTGCCATAAAAAACAATAAAGCCTTTTCCAAGAGTCGATCCCGCGTCCCCCGCAAGTAGCAAAACCAATCCTTTCTGCTGTGCCACACGGATGTCATTATGTATCAGCGAACATTTTAATATCTATACATGTAAAAATTGATTTTATATATACAAGCCTACAAATTAATTTTAATTTCTTTGGCCCACCTGGGCCCTAATGAAGCTCCGCCACTGTATGTGCGTATAGAATCGGATAAATAAGGGGGGAAAGCCTTTAGAAAGGCCAAAACTGAATAGCATACAAATTCAAATGAGTTGAACAACCAAGTGGGCTGAAGCCCAGCGTTGAATGCCAAGTAGTGGAGATGATAGGATTGTTACTGTTACAGAGGTCTATTACTGTTAGTTAAGGATTAGTTAGTTAGTTAGTTGTGGGATAATTAGGGGCAGTATTGTTAAATTTGGGCCTTAGTGGGCCTTTGTTATGTTAGGATTGAGTTAGTTAGGCTGAATTAGTTAAGGCATATTGCCTATAAAGGAAGAGGTTAGAGAGTCCTTCAACCACAAATCGGACCAGTTGAAGGACTCAAACCAGAAGGGGACACAAAAAGAACGGAGGAGATGAAGTATTGAATTATTCATTATTTCTCTCTATATATTTTCCTGGTGAAACTTATCTACTCTGTGCTTCTCTAAATTTCAGGAAGCCATAGATGATGAAGATGAAAAGCTGAAGGGACTGAGAAACGAGATGGGTGAAGGAGTCTACAAAGCAGTAGTTGCAGCTTTGACAGAGATAAATGAATATAATCCAAGTGGGCGGTATATAACCTCAGAATTATGGAATTATGAAGAGGGAAAGAGAGCAACTTTGCAAGAAGGGGTAAAATTTTTATTGAAGCAATGGAAATTACATAAACAAAAAAGGGGAACAATATGAAGTCTGGTATGTTTGTAATAAGAATCAGATACTGCGTTTTTCTTTTGAACTGTATAGTTAGAGATTTTTACTAGTGTGCATGTAGTTACCGATATATTAATTTTGGTCTCTTTTTGTTTGTTTCAGCATATTTACTAAAAATAATTTGTATTTTTTGACTTGGTAAACATAGTTTGTATTTACACTTGCTTTCATTGATTTGCTTTTACTCTATTCAACGAGGTGATTTAGTGTCCCAGGAAGGTAGCTCAGTTGGCGAGCTAAGAGACATAATAGAGTTGCAAAATTGCAAGAAGGATGTCCAGCGTTCAAACCCCGGAAACTAACATTACCCCACCCCACTAACATTTGCTTATAAAAAAAAATGAGATGATTTGGTAAACATAGTTTGTATTTCAGATTATTGTAAGATTTTAAATTAAGTCAGATTAATTTAACGGGATGAAAAATTAGGAGCTTTATTTAGTTGAGAATCACTAGAAAAGCTTTATTTAAAAAAAGTGTTTGTCTGAGAGTTGGTAAATTAAGTGTAAGCAGAAACCGGTAGGGATTGTTCTTGTACAGGCTAAGACGAACCATTAGAGATGATAAAGTTGGTTGAGCCTTTTGGGTCGGTCCGCCTAAAACGGGACAGCTCTCCAATTCACTTAGCCCAGCTCACGTAGCTTGCCAACTGGGCAGGCTACGAGTGGGGACCCACCGGGCCAAAATATATATTCTGTTTTCCTATTCTAACAATTAAGCTCACCCTTTGCTTGTATTTGAGGATTTATAAATTCTAACATTTTTCTTAAGATTTGTGTGACGTTTCTTTTAGTGGCTGTTTGGTTCTGCGGTGACGAAAATTGATTTTGACAAAATTGATTTTATTTAAAAGTGAGTTGAACTTAACGTGATTTTTGTTTGGATACAGTTACAAAAAAATTGATTTTTATCAATTCTTGTTGTTTGGATTGATTGAACCAAAATTGCTTGAGTGTATAATTACTAAAATGGGTCTCAATTTAAAGTTTTATAACAAGTCAAAATTTAATAAAATACACAACAAAAATACCAAATTTACTTGTAAAATATTCAAATTAAAATTAGAATTAGAAAACTATAGTTTAAGTAATTCATTTATATATTCTCAAGAATATTGTACCCCACAGTCTCTTATTGTTCAAAATCGTTTATTAAAAATACTAAATCATTTTAAAAATTGTCTTGCATCCCTAAAACAGTTTTTATTACATTTCTTTACTGTGTTATTTGGGCTTTCGAGCCCAATCTTACCGTCTAACCTAACCCTTTCCTGCTACAATGAGTAACTACTAACTACCCCTTCCCTGGTACTTGATGAGCGCCGTCTAACCTAACCCTTCACAGTTTCAACAAGTTTTTTTAGGGCCATACTTCTTACAACCCTCTTTCTCTACTCACTAGACACCCACAACCCTTAAATATTCCCAAAATATCCTCACATGAAACGCGCTTCCAAATCCCCACGATGCATTTTAACAGGTACGAAAATAAACTTCTGAATCGGTTCAGAAGTTTATTTTCGAACTAGTTCGGATGTTTAGTTCTGTACCTGTTAAAAATCATGTAAAAGGGGGGGGGGTGTCTGCCAGTGGGGACTTGGTACGGAACTAAACTCCCGAACCGGTTCGGAAGTAAACTTCCGAACCTTCGCAATCCTAGAAAAAAAAGGGGAGTGCGCGTTTCATTAATGACATTTTGGTCTTTTCCCATGGTTTGGGGGTGTCCAATGAGTAGCTTGGGGTTGTAAGAAGTATGGGCCTTTTTTTTACAGCAACAAACGGGGGTTGATTGATCTGTTGACACAAAAATTATGATAGCATGAACCAAAATCGATTTTAGTTGGACGTAAAAGCTACATGGAGTAGCTTCAACTAAAATCGATTTTAGAAGTAAGAAGCGCTTTTGTAATTTGGAGCCAAACACCAATCGAATCATGTAAAATCATGAAAGGTAACCTCAAAAGCGAAATGAACTTGTAGTAAAGAACATTTTTAAGTTCATGAATAAGCTGTTCAAAAGAGCCGAGTAAATAAAATTGCACTTCGTTTCTCACAGTTGGTATGGTTGAGGAAAAAAGGTATAGAAATTTTTGTTTTTCTATATAAGAGAAACTGTATTAAATGGGAGCACTAGGGGTACTCCAACCCAATACAATAGATACTAATGAATATTGTTTATACACACCAATGGATTATTTCACTATTGGGATACCGTCATATTACATCCCCTTCCTAATCTACCTGCAAAGCAAGCAACTTCAAGAGGTATGTTTGATATTGCTAATAACCACCTCATGATTAAAAACCTTCTCTTGAAATATCGACGATTCCTTTCCAACCACAGTGCCCAAACTGTTGCTAGCCAAACTGTTAACATCCTGCCAAACTGTATGTGCAAACTGACATTCAAAGAATAGATGTGCTAATGTTTCACTATTTTCATTACACATCAGGCAACATGGTTCTTGTAGAGTAACGCCTCTGACAATTAAATTATCTCGTGTAGAAGTTTCTCAATCAACAAATGCCACCCAAAGATACACACTCTTGATGGTTCATGTGATTTCCATAGACCTTTCAGACCATCTTGAATCTCCTCCCCAACTTTACTTTCTGTTGTTCCTTGGTTAAAACTCTTAGGTCCTAGCCGTGGATTCGGCCAGGGGTTTGAGCAAGTTCTTTGATTCCTTGTTCTTCAAGCGATTGCGCCAAGGAGGGAACTCTGCTCCTTGACCGTGGGTATCCTGACTCCTCTAGAAAGGGCCAGGTTAGGTGAGAGGGGACTGCGAGGGTTGGATTATACTACTGGCTAATGCATAAAAGTAAAGATGAATGCGATAAAGAAGATAGATAAAAATAAATGTAGAGTTTGATTTGATTGATGTGTCTCTTTTCTGTACAATTACTCTCCTATTTATATACATAGGCCCTCGTCGGCCACTAACACAGCCAACATTTGCCTACCGTTGGATCAGTCTAAGATCAACGACTATCATTGTTCCTAAGCCCTAAGGAGGCGGAGTAACCACCCACGATCTCATTACCACGGTTAGTGGGGTGAACTCCCTCACTCCGCTCTTCAAGGCCTCGCTCCTTCGCTTGATCTTCAACTGCTCGGACGTTCCATCTTCGTGCATGTCTCTTACGTGCCTTCCAAGTAAAACTGCCTTACCTCAGCCACTTGGTTTACTCAGCTAACCTTCGCCCTCAGACAGTGACTCAGGCACCCGAGCCTACCCTGGCCGTGGCACTCTATAGGCTGAGGCTGTACTCTCCCTTGGTCTCGCTCATTGCTCCTCGGGCTAACCCCTTCCTCGGGGAGTTGTCTAGTGATATACCCCGGGGGCTTCCCTTGATTATTTTCTCAGGCAATTATCTCTTAAAATCCTTGTCTAGTGACCTGCCTCAGTACTCCAGCTCCACTGCCTTCTTTATTCAGTCCTCGGCCTACAACCTAATTATTTTTGGGTGTTAACACTTTCTTGCAAGCCAGACAACAAAAAAGTATAACATGATTTAACGGAAAAAGAGTTCTCTTTATTGCCGACCCACCTCCACCCATCCATGGTGCTCTGACACAACTTAATCTCATGCAAAATCTGCCCAAGAGTCGCTGCATCAACCGCTTCCTTAACATCAAGTGCCCGGTCCCAAGTCAAATTTCAACGCCAGCGACCATTCTCCCACACCCCCATATCATCAATAGATGAAAGCAAATATAAGTTGTTAAACGCCACCGCCCAACACTTAATTTCCCAACAATTTTTGGTTCCATAAACTCACAAGTCTTCCGTTCCCAACAACAAAATTCACGGATGCCGTAAAAAAATTTTGCACCATATAAAAATCGTCACCTAGCGTAATTAGATCTCTCCACCAAATGGAATCAGACTTTCCCCAAATCTTTACACCGAATGAAGGTACATAAATTTCTGTTAATTCTTTTTTTTTTACAGTGAATGGTAATACCCATGAGGCCATGACCAATCCATGAAGTGCCAGCTCACAAAGTATAAATAAGTCAGTCTTTTTAAGTTAATATACCAAATTTATCCTTATTAATTACTCATTTTCTTTTTTCTTTCAATGCAAGTAAACTTAGTTTCTCAACTTTTGCTTCTTTTTTCACGGTATTCATGAAGAGTGAATAGTGGTATTATTCTTTCCTTCAATCACTCTCTCATTCTCTTTCCATCATTTTTATTTCATGAGACCGACTAGAGGGTCCAAGAAATCAGATTGGTTATGAAATTGATTCGCTACCTTCTTTTTTTTTGAAGCAGATTCGCTACCTTCTCAACTTATAGAAAACCACCGCTCCCAGAAGGAGGAGAAGGAGATATTGAAAATCAACAACTGCTTCTCTTCAAACATTTAATAGCTTACAAACTCACCTTTGGAATATTTTTCACGGGTACTGATTGCTCTGCATTATATGTATAGTTTGACTAGTTTTTAATTAGTTTTTCTTAAGTTTTTCTCAATTATAGTGTGTTTTAAGATCGTAATAGTTTGATTTTTGTTTGTTAGTTTTTAGATTGAATTTGGTTTTTGTTTGCGTGTTTTTGAGATACTTGGTACCTTTAATTCGTGTGTTTTTGTTGTCCTTAGCCTAGCTATGACAAGAGCTTACCTAGCGGTTCAGCAGATACAAAAAAGGAAAAATTTCACTTCTGGTCGCCTAGCGAGGGGACTAGCTCGCCAGGCGATGGTGGCTGAGTTCTGGTCGCTGATTTGCTTCGGGTAGCCTGGCGATGGATTCTGCTCGCCAGGCGATGGTTCTTCTGGGCGCTGTTTTTCTACAGGTAGCCTGGCGATGGTGTTAAAAATTCATTGTTTTTGTTCAGGTCTCCTGGCGATGGATCTTGCTCGCCAGGCGATGGGTCAATTACCCAACTCATATTTAAGCTGTAACTCAAATTTTAGGTCATTCTGATCATTGGGAACAGTCTCGTTTTGCGCTCTGAAGTCCGTGACGGCAAGGATTCAAACTCTGCTGACCTCCGTTGATGATTCAAGCTTGGGAACAAGTCATTGGAGCATCAATGTTGTCAGCTTCTCCCTCCAGTTTGATCTTTTCTCTTGTTATTTCTATTTCTATGCCTAGCTAAATTTCCTCTTGTTGGGGATGAGTAACAATTCATAAATCTCTTATATTGTTGAATCAAACCTCTATTATTTGAATGAATGTTATTATTTATGTTTCAATCTCTGTCCATAACGCTTTCTAGGATTTGATCACTCTTAGGATGATTTATGATATGTGATTATGAATGGAAGTTTGAATTACATATGCTTGAGAATTGAAATTTGTTTATCTCTAGTCTAGGAATAGTCATTGGTATTCAGAATCATAAGATAATTGTTGTTATTGCTGCTTATTTCTCTTTAAGGTCACCTAAGGAATTAGGGATTTTCATTAGGAATAAAGGTTCTCTTACCTAAGTAATTAGGATTAGAATAATTATAACAATTTGATCATAGCTCATAAAATAAGTTCAATAACACGTTTGATTAGTTAGATATAAGAGAGTGAAGTAAATTGAAGCTCGTCCCCAACGCTTTTTAATTCATATAAATTCACACTTGTGTTCTTTGTTATCGTTATAAATTAAAATCACTAAAAATATTTACAGCTTTATCACTTTAATTTCTTGTCAAACAAATCCAATTTAGTCCCTTTTCAATTTAGAAGTTAAATTGTTAAACTGATAATTAACCGCAGTCCCTGAGTTCGACATTCGGTCTTTCCGTACTATTACTTGCAACAATCCAGTACACTTGCAGTGATCCCATCAGGTACCCATCTTTCTCGCCTGTTTCATATCTGCCCACCATGTGTTTGTTTATTTTTCTCAGAGGAGTTTTGGGGCTTTCAGAAGGGGAGGGGTTTTTAATTAGATTAGACAGTGTTTGTTAACCTAAGAGAAAAACCTAGCCGCCGCCGATCATCTCAGAGAAATCAATTGATCGGATGCGCCGTCGTCGCTCAACCTAGCTGCCGCCGATCATCATTCTTGTCATCTCCTTCGCTAAACTTTGATGCAGTACAATGCTCTGAACGAAAGAAATTTTGACGCAGAGTGGGTATACTGAACGAAGTTTAGCATGACAGGGGGAGGTGGCACTCGGAGGGTGGTGGCACTCGTAGGTTTGCTCCGACGGATAAGGAAGGCTGGCACCGGGTCAAAAGTAATCAAGAGAGGAGATATGGAGGACATAGAGGGGTGCAATCTGTTGTTGTCGCAAAAGGGGCTCGGAGATTACCGGGAGGTGGTGAGATCACTTCGCTCTATTTCATCTCCTTCCCGGATAGTTGGAGCGCTTGGGATATGTTACAACTGTTCGACAAGCAAGGTGGAGTTCATGAGGTTGTTATCCTAGCAAGACGAAACTCACAGGGTAGGAGATTTGGTTTTGCTCGTTTCCTGAACGTCAGGGAACCGAAACGCCTGACACTCATCCTTGACAACATTTTTGTGGAAGGGGAGAAGATTCATGTAAATCTCCCAAGATTCCAGAGGGAGGAGAAGCAAAACCGGCAGAATGTCAGGAAAGTCTGGGTGAAGAAGAACACCATCAACCCACCAGCGAAGGGGAGTATATTGAAGGAAGGTGATTGGAATTGTGATATCGTTTTCGAGCCACGGTTATCATTAGCCATGGTGGGGGAAGTTATCACTCCAGGCAAATCTTACTATATACAGGATGAACTTGCTCAACAGGGAGTATTTGCGATAAAGGCTACTCTGATGGGTTCTAACTTGGTACTGCTGGAAGGCGACTCGGATGAGGGTAACTTTAACGACTTCATAGAAGAGGCTCGAGATTGGCTTTATCAGTGGTTCAAATGGATCCGTCCATGGAAACCAACGGATGTTGACCTCGAGAGGGTCTCTTGGCTCAGGTGTTACGGCATTCCGGTCCACGCGTGGAATTCGCTTTTCTTCTCCAAACTTACTGCCTGCGTAGGTGAGTTTGTGTGTGCTGATGAGAATACAGAGAAAAGGAGATCACTAGATGTCGCTCGTTTAATGGTACGTACTCAGTCTGCGGAGTTGATTAACAGGGTGATTAACGTGCGTATTAATAATGTACCATTTTTGATCAAAATTGCGGAGGATTGGCGTGGTCCATTGCAATGGAGAAATACGGACAGCAGTGGCACATTGATGAAGGAATATTCTTCAAGCTCGGAAGATGATTTCCCCGATCAGTTGCACTCTGGTGCCGGTAGCGATCATGGTGAAGATGAGGTTGGGGAAGACGAATTAAATGCACTCCTTAATGCATTGCGTAAGTCAAGTCAGGCAAATCCAAAGGTTGTGGATAATTGTTCGAAGGTTTCAAAACATGTCATTAATGATATTAATGATGGGGCTATGATGGTGCAAGGTGGTCAAAGTTATTCAATTGGTGATTCACCCATATCTTCAGCTGCCAGCTTCGTGGAGGAAACTCCTTACCCTGCGCAAAACAAGTTAGGGCCCACACCTTCCACCAAACTTGGACTGGCCCATCAAGTATCCAAAGAAAGCCCAGCCATAGCTAGCTTAGCGCAAGACCTCCCTTCAATCCCAAACAGGCCAACTTTCAAAGGGCTCTTGTTAAGCCCAAGAAACAAAGAAAATTTTTACTAGCTGGAGAGAAAAGGAAACCGAAGTCAGGGAAATTGCAGAAAGCCACTAGTGAGCTGACAGAAGTTTCTTTGTGCTCAGCCCCGGAGAACCATGTGGCGCAACCATCCAAGGACAATAGTATTCACCCTTCTTCTTTGTTTTCTGCAGGTACGGTTTTATGTGGAGAGTCAATTTCTAGCGGTGACATCGCTCAATGCAATAATAGATTTTGGGCCCTTCAAAGCAAGTCTGTGGTAAGGAAAGTCTGGGAGAATGCTAAGAGCCTAGGGGTGGAAGGGAAGTTGCATGATGATAAGTATATTGATTTGATTGAAGCTGGCGAAAGAAGAGATGAAGCAGAGTGTAGTAAGAGGGCAAATAATAACAAGACCTCATGAATTTGCTATCTTTAAATATGCGTGGGTGGGACGATCGAGGTAAACGTCGTCAGTTGGCTTCTTTAATTAATTCCAGGTCGTTTGATTTTGTTTGTATTTAGGAAACGAAGAGGGAGAAAATGGTAGAGGGTGAGATTGGGACTCTATGGGGTAATTGTTCTTTTCAATGGATTCATCAACCTTCTCGGGGTTCGTCGGGTGGTATTTTATGTTCTTGGCTAGAGGGTGCGTGCACGGTGACGTCGCATTTTTCTGGGGTTGGATTTCTTGGCATTAGCACGGTTACTCGAGATAAAGTTGTTCATGTGGTCAATGTATATGCTCCTTGTTCTACAGTAGCGAAAAGAAGAGTTTGGGCTAAATTGTTAGCTGCTAAACAGAGCTTAGGTGATGGAGAGTGGTGTATAGTAGGTGACTTTAATGTTGTATATTGCGCTTCTGAGAGAAAGGGAAGAAACGGAAGTTCTTCAGATGCAGAGATGGACGATTTCAATAGTTTCATCGTGGACATGGATTTAGTTGATGTGCCGGTGTCGGGAAAAAAGTTCTCATGGTTTTGTTCAGATGGTGTGTCCATGAGTAGACTAGACAGGTTTTTGATCTCAGAGGGGCTTATATCTGATTGGGGGATCACGGGTCAATGGATTGGTAATCGGGACATTTCGGATCATTCGCCTATTTGGCTTCTTAGAGCATCGAAAGATTGGGGTCCAAAGTCGTTTCGCTTATTTAATGCATGGTTGGAACATGACGACTTCTTGCCCTTTGTTCAAAAGTGTTGGAGTGATCTTAGCGTCTCGGGACACAAGGCTTTTGTCATAAAGGAAAAACTGAAACTTCTCAAGGGAAGTCTAAGAGCGTGGAATAAAGAGGTGTTCGGAAAGGTAGACTTGAATATTGATAACTTAGTTCGGGATTTGAATTCCTCAGATGATATTCTTTGTGAAGGGTGGGATAGTGCCATTGTGGTCAATAGGAAAGAAGTCTCAGCCGCTCTTTGGAAAGAAATTCACTTGAAAGAGTCTTTGTTGGCCCAAAAATCAAGAGCAAGGTGGATCAAGGAAGGAAATATGAATTCGAAATACTTCCACTCTCTTTTGCGGTATAGAAGAAGAAGATGCAACGTCGTAATTCAAAGGGAGAACGGGGATTTGGTGGAAGATGTAGATGAAGTGAAGTTGTATGTTAAGCAACATTTTGAGAAGTGTTTTGTCGAGCCAAACTATAATCGCCCAACTCTAGGAGGTCTTCACTTCAACCAACTATCGGCGTCCGAGTCAGAATCTTTAATTCAACCTTTCTCCGAGGAAGAAATAAGGATGGGTGTGTGGGATTGTGATGGTGACAAGAGCCCGGGTCCGGATGGGTTTAACTTCAATTTCATAAAGCTTTGTTGGAGTTTGTTGAAGGATGATGTGGTGGGCTTTTTTAATGAATTTTTCGTGAATGCTTTTCTTCCTAAGGCAATTTCGGCCTCTTTTATTGCATTAGTTCTTAAGAATGACAATCCCCAAGGTTTGGGTGAATTTAGGCCTATTTGTTTGATTGGGTGTTTATACAAATTTTTGGCCAAAGTGTTGGCAAATCATCTCAAGAAAGTGATGCCTAGTATAATTTCCAACCACCAATCAGCTTTCATTGGCGGGGGGGGGGGGGGGGGGGAGACAAATCCTAGATGGGGTGGCGATTGTCAATGAAGTGGTGAATTATGCTAAGCGGGGTAAGGAAGAGTGTTTGTTGTTTAAGGTTGATTTTGAGAAAGCCTACGATTCTATATCTTGGGATTTTTTAATTTATATGCTTCAAAGAATGGGATTCCCACGTAGATGGATATCTTGAATAAAATCTTGTGTGTGTACTAGCTCTATGTCGGTTCTAGTGAGTGGTAGCCCAACGCAAGACTTCAAAGCTCACCGGGGGTTGAGGCAAGGGGATCCGTTGTCGCCATTCCTCTTCCTCATTGTTGCCGAAGGTTTGTCGGGTTTAGTGCACAAGGCGGTAGACATTGGCTCCTTTCAAGATTTTTATATTAACGATGATGTCCGGTTCTCAACTTTGCAATTCGCGGATGATACCATGTTGTTGGGTAAAGCCACGTGGGACAACCCATGGAGCATTAAGACCTCGTTGAGAGCCTTTGAGCTTGTGTCCGGTTTGAAGGTAAATTTCCACAAGAGCAAGTTGATCGGTATTAACATTCCAGATGGTTTTTTGGAAAGAGCTAGCACCTTCCTATTTTGTAGAACGGAATCAATACCGTTCAAGTTCATGGGCATTCCGATTGGCGCTAATCCGAGGCGGGAAGCTACTTGGAGTACCGTTCTAGGGGGTATTAGAAAGAGATTAGCGATGTGGAAGGGTCGTTTTCTATCAATTGGTGATCGAGTTACTCTCATCAACTTCGTTTTGAATAGCATCCCTTTATACATGTTCTCCTTTTATAAAGCTCCGAAAGTGGTTATTAAGAAGATGGTTAAAATTCAACGGGACTTTCTTTGGGGAATTAATGAGGGAGATAATGGAATGTATTGGGTGGCTTGGGATAGAGTTTGCAAGTCAAAAAAAGATGGCGGTCTTGGAATAAAAAATCTTGAGTTATTTAATATAGCTCTTTTATCTAAATGGAAGTGGAGGGCATTGACGGATAGTAATGCGAGTTGGAGTCGGTTGTTGAGACATAGATATGGGGAATTCACTTTTTGCTTCATTCATGACTCGGTTGTAGGCAATTCTCGCCGGAATTTTGGCTCTATTTGGTGGAGAGACTTGGTGACTTTGAATGATAACATAGAGGAACCGAGAAAGTTCGTTTGATGCATTAAAAGAGTGCTGGGTGATGGCCCATAAACTTTTGGAAGGAATAATGGTTAGGTACTGTAGCGACCGAAAAATCCGAAGGAAGGATTCTTCGAAGTTCTTTAAATGAAGCCGCCACCAAAGTTTAGTTTAAGGGCAAACATTGGAAAATCCCTATTGAATGGATAAGGGGTTTGCGGACCAGGTTTAGGCTCGGGAGTCGTTTATGCGTAGGAAAGGTATTAGCACCCTACGACATCCTTCCTAAGGAAGGTTACCTTTTAACTAAATGTGTAAACGTTTATTAATTCAAAAATAATGATTTTACCCTTATAATAATAATAAAAAAGAAGACTCGATAAATAATTAGTTATTTTTTGTACTTTTGGAGAAAAATGAGAGAAATGAATTAAAAGAGAAAAAAAAGGTTTTTTATTAATGCAATTGACAGAGGTCGGCCGCCCTCCGCTCCTACGTATCTCCTGGTAGAGAATCAAATCACACGTAGTTCTTGGTAGAAAATATTTGTGTGTTTGGTGTTTTTTATTTGTTTTGTTGAAATTGGGAGAGGTGTTCGCAACGACCAAACAAGTAAAACTCAGAGTGGTCATTACTCATAGCTCGTTTGAAAACTAGGACTGTTATTAACGGTCAAGCAAGTTAAGCTCAGAGTGACCATTAGCAACAAACCATTTTTATGTTTTAGGAAAACATTTATTTGTTATTTGGGAAAAAATAGGTTTGTGAGAGAAAACATTTATTTAGGGAAAAGAGATTTCTTTTTAAAAAAGAAACAGGGGGTGCGGTAGTAAAACGGTGTGTGCATTTAGAAATAGGTGGTTGTATGAGTAAAAAAGGGGGTGCACTTAACAGCAGACCAGCCCACTACAAGGCTGGCTAACCCACGAAATTGTGGGCTTTCCTAGGGGCTGCGGTGATTGAAATGAGGGGTGTAGGTTGTAAACGTAAAAAAAACAAAAAAGGACCTTACTATAAAAGGCTAATTGAACTGAAAACCCTAATCCCCAACCCTAATTTCTCTTCTCTCTCGCGGCGCTCACCCTTCTTTCCTCTAACCCTAATCTTCTTTTTCTCTCATTCACGGCTCACGCGGCGCCGCACCACCACCCCTTCTACCCTGATCTCGCTTTTCTCTCTCCCACGCCGTTTAATCCTCTCCCCACCAAAAACGCTGTTCTCTATTTCTTCCTCACCAGCGTTCACCAAGCCACCACCGTTATCCTCTCCTCAGAGTCACCGCGCCCCCCTCTCCTTCGTTCCTTCACCCAAACTCTCTCTCTCGGACCTAATTCCGTTCTCCTTCCTCTCCACCTCACCGATCGTAATGATCTTGCTCGTGCTCTCCCTCTCTCACCGAGCGCGAAAGTGGTCTACGGCGGTGGTTTTTGTTAGATCCGAGCTTGCTTCGCAACAGGGAGGTGGATCTCACGGTGGGTCGTGAGTGGTGGTGGTTCTGTTAGCGTTGGGTGGTTGTTGCGAAGGGGAGTGAAGTGAGAAGGTTCGTGGGGGTGGTTGAAGGACGGAGGTTGGGTGGTGACGCGTCGTGGTGGCCGTTTGGTTGTTGACGGTGGCGGTTAATGGTGGTTCAGTGGATGGCGCTGGCTACGGTGGTGGGTTAGTGGTGTGTGGTAACGCGTTGGTGGTGGTACAGTTCTGTTGGCGGTGGTGGGGTGCGCTGTGGTTGTTGGTGGGTGGTGGTAGTGTGAAGAGGAAAAAGGAATGGTCGGTTTTGGTGGTAGTTGGTGGTGGTTTTGGGTGGTGGTGGCAGATGGTGGTAGTACGGCAGTGGGGGGTATGGGACGCTGTTTGAGGTTTTGGTTGCGGTGCGCGAAGAGAGAGAGAGAGAAAAAGGGGGGTGCGCTGTGGAGGGTGGTTTCTCTGGTGGCGCACGGTGGTGGTGCACGGCGGCGACCACCACAGATGGTGAGGTACCTCCCTCTCTCTGTTTTCTGAATTTCGGTTCTGTGTCTGTCTCCTCCCCTTTACTGTTACAGGTTGCTGGTTTTTATAGAGGATCCCCCATTGTGTTGTTATGCTTTTGCAGAGAATCAGAGTAGTGGAGCAGAGGAGCAGCAGCAAGCCTGCAAAGCTGTTCTGATGGGGCAAATTGGAAAAGTGACAAAGGAGCAAGAAGAAATTAGCATTGGCTTAATCCTTCAAATGGCAGCAGCATTGCTGTCCCTAGCAACAGGGGCGCCCCTGCCCTTTATTTTATTTTATTTTATTTTGATTTAAATTTTTGTACTTTCTTGTATTTAATTTTTGTCTACACATGTGTACTATGGTTGACTTCTTTATTTGTAAAAAAAACTGATTATAGTAATAATAATAAAAAAACAATTATTCAAAACTGATTTTTTATTATATTTTCTTATTAATAAAATAACGAGAACTAAGATGAGCACTCGTATAAGACGAGAAGTGAACACGCGTGCGCAAAGAGAGTAACGACACGCACACGATTAGGAATGACACGCGTATGTGGTTAGAAATAACATGTGCACGCAATAATGCAAAAACGTTAAGACTAACGCGTGTACGCGACTAAAAATAATACATGTGCACCATGGAACATGTTTTTGGGATCTTTCGAAAATGAAACGAGAAACCGATTAAAATCAAATGTCTACCAGATTATTATTATTATTTTAGAAAAACAAATCGCTTTTAATCTAACGGACAAAATTAGGGTATGACAGGTACCGAGTCTTTGTTCAAAGTCTTTCCCTTATTGTTTGATGGAGGTGGGCAGCAACTTGTTACAGTGGCAGATTTCAGGTCTTGGCATGGAGATACTTGAACTTGGAACAAACCGTGGCAGGTTTTTACAGATTCTGTCCGCGCATCAGAATGTGAGATATTGGACAGTATTTTGCAATCGGTAACGCCAACGAGAGGGAAGGAAGACGCATGGATTTGGCCGCAGAATCAGACTAAGAGTTTCACGGTGAATTCAGCATATCAGCTACTAGTCCGCAGCAACATTCTTTCAACTGCTTCGGTTCAGCAGCGTCTGTCGGGGGCGTTGTGGACATCGCTTGTTCCTTCGAAGGTTGCAGTCTTTGGATGGCGTCTTTTGCTTGATTCTCTGCCTGTCCGTGACCAATTATCTCACAGAAATGTCCTCCATTCTTAACAGAAATGTCCTCCATATGGCAGCTTGCTGGCAATTGACTCGGAGTTGATTTCGACATGTCCCTGGATATTGTTGACTTCTTCTTATGCAAAGGGAAGAAGGTGAAGCGTACGAAACACATGTTCTAGTTAACAACTTGTTGGAGTGTGTGGCTTGCAAGGAATGGTGCTATTTTTAACAACGAGGAACCAAATGCCGAATCCGTGGTGAACCGCATCAAATGCTTAACTTGGAGTTGGTGTGTTTATAGATTGAAGTTATGCTCCTCTATTTCAATTTCAATGTGGTGGTCTAATCCACTTCAATGCTTAGAAGGGGGAGAAACGGTGGGTTGACATTCACATTGTTAGCAACCTTATTCCGTTTTGAGGTACTCTTTTTCCCTGTCTGAGTCTTTTTCTAACTGGGTTTTGGCTCAGGGAGGTTTTGAGGAGGCCCTCCCCCTTTCAATAATGTATATGAGATTGGTGCACCCCTAGTACCCCCATCAATACAATTCTTGCTTATCTAAAAAAACAAGTAGAAAAGACCAGAAGTCTTATCTTTTCAGCTATATTTGGAACACAACCGATAAATATACACTAAAGTTGCAAATGTTTAGACAGCGTCACTATATTATTATTTTACTTCCATGTTGATAATCTTGGATGCAAGTTTAGAACAAAATTCTATTTTCACACAATCAATGACGATTTGTTAAAACATCAATTTAGTATAAAATTTATATAGCGTTTCCTTGAGTGTGAGATGGGAAAAAAGAATAGAGGGATTATATCCACCAAAAAAATGTCATTCGACAAAAAAATAATAATAGAGGGATTATAATGAGAAAATAAACAGCAAAGTTAGTGATCAATAAATTTTTCCTTTTTGTTAAAAAATAAAAAAAATATTAACTTAGTCCTATTAAATATTGCGAATCTATTCTTTATTAGTGGGACTAAAATAAAATTTATCTTATAATAAAAAATAAGTTTAAATAGAAAACTAGCAGACAACTTTTATCTAATTTTTTTAAGATAGTTACCTTATTAGTATTTTTTTATGGAAAAAATATTACCTTTAATTTAAGATTAGGGGAATTTGTGAAAGACACATCACGCAAGGTATACTTTTTTTGATACCATTCTAAGAAGAGACAAATACAGTTGATTAGCATTAGCATTTAACAACCAATTTGCATTATTTCCTTCCTCAATCTTTAGCTTTTCGGCGTGAACAAGGATTCTTTTAAGAATAAGCATGCATTTAACAAAATTGTCAAATTTCAACAACTATATAGTAGCATTAGCATCATAACCAATCATAGTTGAGTATACAAGAGCAAAAAGAAAATGTAAAACTAAAAAGCAGAACACACTTGATCTTTTTTTTTATATATATAAAATAAAGTAGCACATAGAAAGCATAGCTGCGGGCTCGAGAATTTGAATTTTGAAGCCACTTCAGCTCCTTACAATTTCACATAAATCTTTCCCTCCATTTTCTCTTAAAACAAGAATCCTATTCCTATTCTTCCTAATAATTCTATAATACTATAAAACTTAAAATTAAAAACCCATATTAGCTTCCAGTCACTATCATAATGTTACTTTTGTTTTTCACGGCGTTTCCCTCGTATCCATATTCCAAGTAAAATTCAAAATTATATAAAGGTAAATATAATTTTGTTTTTAGACCCTGAAATTTTTGCCAGTGAAAGTTTGGCCAAATTGCCAATTGGTGGGAACAATATTCCATGAGGTGGAGGTGCGTCGATCACTGGCTGTGACCCTGAAGGACAATGACTGACCAACCAAAACAGAATTTGTTTGCCAATTTTGCCCCCAGTTCCGACTCATGCTCATCCACCCAGTTTTTGACCCTTTGATGCTGGTCTTCACGATATCCCCTGCACCCGCAACGTTGGTAATTAAAACCAAGTTAAAGTAACTGTTACCGTGGATTGTGAACCTCATTCCTCCTTGTTTCCTGCATGATACCCTGCACATCGCCGCACACAATCACACTCGTCAGTGGCATTAGTCGTAATAAAACACAACAATAGGGGTACATAGACATCTACGCAAGTGACATAAAAGAGGATTCTGAGTTTAGTCCGTTTTGGGAATCGTGTTATCACGCGGCAGAAGGTGCGGGTTTGTCAAAAACCCTGAAACGGTTTCAGATCAACAGTTCAGGTCCGCGAAAAGATTCTTTGTTCAGCGATAATCAACGGTTCTAATTGGTTTCGCTTTTTCAGAATCATAAATCATCCACTGTGTAGTGTAGTCTCCACCATTGCAGGATTTCAGTACACTTGTCGCCTTAAACGACATCGTATTTTCATCCTCTCTGTGTTGCATGCTCCTCGAGAAGGTAAAAAGCCAACCGCGTCTGCCTTTTTTTAATATTTGATTTTAACGATAATTATAAAACCATTAAGAAAATGATTTATAATATGCATGATTAATGAAAAAACTAATATCCTCTCTCTTACTAAGCTATAATAATGAGTACGTTTTTTTTCAAAAAAAAAAAAGAAAACTGAGTAGTCACAACTCACAATCACAACTCACAATAGTATGTAAAATGTCTCATTACTACTTAAAATAAAATTATGTAAAAGATAAAAAACTAAAAAAAGAATGAGAACATAAACTTAAAAAAAATGAGGAAAAAAAGAGAAAGGAAAGTTACCGGCGGAAAGAAACGGGAACAATGCCAGCACGGTACTGAGCAATCTTAAGAAACATGGGCATAGCAAGATCAAAGTGTGGTCTAGGAGGGTTACACCATCCACCATTATCACTAGGTTGAGCGAAATTTGGAGGACAGAAATTAGTAGCAGTTACAAAAATAGAAGGATTGCCAGCGTGGCACCAGTTAGGGTCATCAGCACACTTAAGCTCAAAACACGCCCCACAACTCAAACCATTGTTGAAAAGTGCAGTGCTTAACGCTGCAGTGTTCACACCATAACCTTGACTATACAAATTCCCATACCCACAAGCCCCTCCTGTTACAATAAACAACGTTAATTTAACATTAGAACATAACATTCTTAAAAAGGTCGAAACTTTTTTTTTATTGGTGTTTTAGTGTCTACCCATGGTTCCTGAGGCGTCGCTACCACCGTAGAAGGTGGCGTGAGCTGTTTGCCAGGCGCCTCCCGTGTAGACTCCGGGGATTCTGGCTTTTGTTGAGGTTAGAAGAAGGGTAAAGATGGTAAAAAGTGTGATGATTTTGAAGTTAGCCATTGTTGTTTCTGAATGGGCAAAGTGAGGAAGAGTTTTTGTTCTTAGGACTGAGGAGGGAAAATGGGAGAGTGTTGGTATTTATAGCCAAAAAGTGGGCCTGAGGGACAAGGAGGGGTATAATAATAAATAAAATAAAATTATAAAAAATGAATATTTGTGAGACTGAATTATCACCGTTGATTAACGGCTCTTGATTTCCTTTCCCCTGTTATTGTTGCTTTACTATTGGTTGCTTCTTTTGTGTTTTTGTTTACAGGGTAACTTTAGAAATCGATTCAGACTTCGCTATCATGTTCAGTGTCCAAGTTAAGTTGGAGTTAAAATGATTAGCAATAGGAGGTTAGGTAAATAAGGAGTGAAAACAGTTAGAAGGGGGGGGGGGGGGGTGAGTAGTGTAGGGGACAAAAGAGGTTTAGGACCCTTGAGGGCCACAAGGCTGAAATCAAATCTCTTTGCTTCATTTGCAAGTTTTCCTATTAAATTAAAAGAGCCCATTCATCTTGTGTCATTTTTTTTAAAACTTTTTTTGGTAGATAGTCAATATTGTTGTGGATTAATTCAGACCAGAGTTTATGTTCTAGTTAAATAAACGTTCTGCTAGTTAATCATAGTTAGTTGATGATTAAAGGCTTGTTTAGATTGTAAAGGAATTAGTTTGTGCTGAAGCAACACAGTAGCTTGTATTAATACATTTTCTGAATCAATAAAATTACATTTTTCCCATTATTTCATTCCTCTCCAACATATGGGATCTGAGAGCGAGAGAAGATTCTGAGAATCCAGAGAGAGAACACGAAATTATTCATTGTGTGCGTTCATCAATACAGGCGATTGTGAGGATCATCAATCGAGTGTGAGTGAAACACGAGTGATTAATTGTGAGGATCTTCAATCGAGTGCAGTGAAACACGAGCGATTGAGCGATAATGAACGGCAACAACGATTTTCCGATGCACCTACCGACTCTCGACGGCAAAAATTGGGATCGATGGTGCATCCAGATGTGTGCTCTTTCGGTGCGCAAGAGGTTCTTGAAATTGTCAATGGAGGATATGACACATTAGGCGAAAATCCAACGGATGCACTGAGAAATGCACATCGAGACGCAAGGAGGAAGGATCAGAAGGCGTTATTCTTCATACATCAGTGTGTTGATGCGAAAGTTTTTGAAAAAATCACTGAAGCCACTATGTCTAAGGAGGCGTGGGATATACTAGTGAAATGTTGCGTCGGTGATGTTAAGGTCAAGAAAGTGCGACTTCAAGCGTTGCGTCGTCAATACAAACTCTTGCAAATGAAAGAGGATGAGAATATTGCAGACTACTTCACACAATTGCAAACCCTAACTAATCAGATGAAGACTTGTGGAGAAACATTGACTGATCAGATTGCTAATGGTGACAAATACTGAGGAAGAGTCATGTTCTGATGAGTGGTACTTTGATACACGCTGCTCAAAGCACATGACAAGTTGCAAGGAATGGTTAATTGACTTTGATTCAACCAAGAGAACAAAAATTAGGCTGGCTGATGGCAGAAGCATACAAGCAAGGGAATGAGAAACATTATAATACAGAGAAGAGATAGGAAGACAGTCTTGGTTGAAGAGGTTTGGTATGTGCCAAGAATGAGGTGCAACTTGATGAGTGTGGGACAATTAATAGAGAAAGGTTTCTCTGTAACAATGTAGGATGGAGCGGAATTGTTTGATTCTAACAATAGATTTGTATTGAAGTCTAACATAAATTCATTAGTAAGCGGGATCTCGATTCAAAACTCCAACACCCCTTATTCTTTAACCCCTTTTCATCTGATTTCTTAATTTCAATCCATTTTAATAATTTCATGAAGTAAGATTGCTGTCAATCTTAGACCCTAAATTGTTTAAGAATTTTATTACGTAATTAAAATTAAATATTAAATAAATGCTCAACGAAAATTAAGGCTCTGTTTGACAAAAATAGCGGATAAACTAGCTTATAGATGATGAGCTGATAGCAGATAAACTAGCAAATTAAATTTAAAGTGTTTGGTTAAATTAGTAGTTGAACTAGCTTATAAATATAAAATGGCATAAATAGACATTTGTAGTCAATGTTTAAATATGAGAGAATATTCATTTAATGGAGGATAAATGAAAATTTTAATTAAAGTTACAATGATAAAAATGAGAGAAAAAAATGAAACACTATAATATATATAAGCTCAAACGCTACTTTAAGTATTGTTTTAAAAAAGTTATAAGCTATTAAAAAATGTTATAAACTAATAATGTCAAAAGAGTTACACAAGATTTATCCACACTGTAAGCTAACAGATTTCATTACCAAATAGAGGCAAATGACCGAATGTATAATTATGCTTTGAATATATCATCATATAAGTTTTAGGTTCCGGAATTGGAGATAAGATTCTAACGATTATTGGTAGCCAAATATAACCCTATTCAATTTTAGCAAGGTCCCAAAATGTATTGGAATTTAGTTTTCTTTATAAGCATGATCTAGTTTAAGATGTTTAACTTTCCTTTTTAAAGATTAAATTATCTCTCCCACTTTTGTAGACGCAACTGGCCTGCTTTCAAGTACCCGCTACATTAATAAATAAATGAGGACAAGAACTAACACATTTGGTCTGGTGGCTTAATCTACCTTAAAATATAGGGGGTTGACCTGGTGCTCTTGAGTTCGATTTATGCAGTGGACAAACTCGATGCTGGCCAGTGCGAAATTTGATTCTAAACACGAGCAGAGATTAGTCATTCGTTGAAAGCGTTTGGACACTCTATAGGTAGCCAGCGATGGTCCGAACCAAAAAAAATGAGTAAAAGAACCTCCATCCGTTAAGACGTTAACAAAGAAGATTACTTTAACACAATTTGTACTCGTGTTATTGTTCTTTTTTTTTTGGTAAATCCGGGTATCCATCGCACGGACAGCAGTGACTAATTCCTCGCTTATTGTAGGTGCCTTGAGGGGCAGGACAGATGGCTCAGAGTTTTAACGCTGCTCTGTACCCAAGGGCCAAGGCGGGGATCGAACCCTCGACCCTTGGTTAAGGGAGGTTCAGGCCCGATCGCTGAACCCGAGTTTATTGTTTTTTTACACAACGTTGTTATAGTATTGTTTTTACTTTTTTTTGACACAACGTTGTTATTGTTTTTACTCTCTACTACAATATAATAAAAACTACATACCAGCAAATTTACATTTATAGACATCACTAAATTTTGATATTTGGCACAATTTAGGGGGAAAATAGACAATTCACCACTTAAAGACAAAACGCTACAGTACCGCCACAGTACGCTACAGTGCCACTTCTGACACGCTACAGTCCCACTTTTGACCCGCTACAGTACACGCTACAGTACCACTTTTAAATTTCAAATTTTTTTTAAAAAGCTGAATTTTTTAAAATCTGAATTTTTTTTAAATTTTTTTATACATTGTTTTTTTTTAATTTTTTTTAAAAACTGTTTTTCTTATAAAAATATTTTTTCCTTAATTTTAAAAATTTAATTTAACTAAAATTTTAAAAACTGTTTTTTTTTTAAATTCGCTTTTTTTTTAAAAAAATGATTTTTTTAAAAATAACTACTAAAACTAATCAATTTAACACCTACCAAAAATTACAAAATAACTACTAAAACTAATCAATTTAACTACTTTTGTTAAAATCAATCAATTTAACCACTACAAAAAATTACCAAATAACTATTTTATAACTACTAAAAAGGAGTAAAATGCCAACAGGAGTGGAAACGGGAGTGACAACGAGAGCGCCAACGAGAGCGCCAACGAGAGAGACAATGGGAGTGGCAACGATAGAGATAGCGAGAGCGCCAACGGGAGGGCTAACGAGGATGCAAACGGGAGGGTCAACGGGGATGCATATTTTACCTCTAATGTCCAAATACATTATTATGGATCAATGTAATTGTGATTGTCAATCTCTTTTAATTTATTCGACTCAATGTCGAAATTACTATTATGACTTCATAACAATACACCGACCATACGGTATCACCCATGCGTATGCACGGATAAAAAAACTAGTTTAATTATGGAAAAAGGTGTTTAAACGGTTGTAGATGTAGTTAAGTGGGTCCCTCTCGATTCGATCCAAGCTTCCACCGCATTAATCGCTCCACGTATCACGCCATGTATTTGCCGTACATTTGGGGACGGCGTTAACTTTTAACGTCACAGCCACGTAGTACTAGCATGAGTGAGTGTTACCAAAAAGAAAAAGAGTAGCAACTCGGCACTCCAAAGTCCAAGTTAGAGCATCTGATGCTTAGACTAGAAGGTGGGCTGCTCTAGTAGAATTATGAATTAACTAACCTAATTACGCTTAGACTAAAATTATAACTTCACAGTGAGGCTTAGACTATGAATAAACTAAACCTAATTAACTAAAAAAAAGGGTTTTTTTTGTACCCCCATCACATCCCATATACCCCCACTTAAGGTAAATCCGCTTTGTTATTTTTAAAAGCGGATTTACCACATCTTAAATAAATCCGCTTTTAAATTTTTAAAATTTTCAGTGGAAATCGGATTTACCTCACAGATACATAAATCCGATTTGGAAATCGGATTTACCTCACAGATACATAAATCCGATTTCTAAAAAAAAAATTGAAATCAGGATACGTTCGGGTTTTTTAAATTTTGTGAAGGGCAATTGCGTCTTTTCGCAAGGTCGAAGGGGTAGATGGTGAAATGATGGGGGTACAAAAAAAAACCCAAAAAAAACGTATGATTTCCCTAATAATTTAGAGCCCAGTTCAAATCTTATAAATTTAGCCCCTAATTAGACCCTATTTTATCAAATTGGCCCCAAATATTACTTTATATTTTAAGATAAATTAAAATCCACCTAAAATTTCATCAACAATTTATCTTCTTAGACAAAATAATTTTTAAAAAGACATACAATTAACAATTAACAAGCAGTGGAGATCTGGACCCCCACAAACTTTTTTGTTTCTTCTATTGTTATATAGATATATTTTTGCATTAACTATAGTGTGTCTATATATATATATATATATATATATATATATATATATATATATTAATTGCGAAGAAATAAAATAAACAAGTATTTGTCTAGTGGTAATGAGTTTTTTATGTCCAAGATATCTGAGCTTAGAAGCAAAAAGTTTTTACTGCTGAACCAAGAAGGAGTTCATGATAATAGTTGAAATAACTACTATATATACAACTAGTAGAATACCCGTGCATCCGCACGGGCTGAACGCGTTACGTTGCATAATTATACTCAAAGAAAAATAACAAATGAATAATGGGGATAAAAAATCTAACAAATATAAGTTGTTCAACAAAATAAGCAGATATTTGTAGAGTAATGGTTCCAGACATCAAAGTTGCAAACATAAATATGTTACAAATACCCCAAAAATAACATGTGCATTTGGGAAGCAAAACAACTTAATCTATTAAAAAGTCATAAGCAAATGGGTTCCTGTGAATTAAAAGGTTTATCCAGAGGGCAAGATTAAGTTGTCATCCCGAAATAGGTTATGTTGTCTTTGATTCGGGAACCAAAACACTTCACAAAACGAATAGCCTGCCAAAGCATAATGTCAGAGAAAAGATTATAAACAGTTTAAAAAAGAGAAATATAAAATTGATTCCATAAATGATAAATATGGAAAAATAGGAAGACAAAAATGAATATACTAACAATAAGACCAAGTGAGGCAGTAATGAAGCATTATAAACAGTATGAGTATACTAACAATGATACAATTGAAATAGGAACCAAAAAGTAAATATAGTAAGTATGAGACCCAAGAAGTGTAAACAGTAAGGAATCGTTGTATAGCGATTTGAATATAATTGCATTATGAGATGACTATGAGACATTTTTAAAGATAAAATGCTGAAGTTGAGCTGAATAAAAAAATTAGAATAGGATAAAGGATAAAGGCACTCATTGCCATATCAGATAGTTCATAATTTTGAATGGAATCATTGGTTAAAAAGAACCATGCGTTGAGTAAGGGATGTCATATTTAATTCTAAGGTTATGAAATTAAAAGGGAAGAAAGTGTAGGGATGAATACCTTCAGTTGCAGCAGTTGCAGAAAGTGGAGATTGAAGGACCAAAAATCATCTACCTTGTCATCCAGTAGTTGCAGCAAAGAGAAATGGTTCTGGATGAATACCTTCAGTTGCAGGTTATGGATGTCATATTTAATTCTAAGGTTATGAAATTAAAATAATCTATGTTATACAAAAACGTAACATACTTTCTGGTCCAGAGTGAGTTAAGTTATACAAAAATAGGAAAGCCATAACGGATTACAATCATCGAATTACTTTTCTATTTTGATATTTGTCAACGTCTTCGTTGATGACTGTTTTGCGGTTGTAGACTGGGGGCTTTTTAAGTCATCAACAGACTCTCCAAGTGTCAATGTCTTTGATGGGCTCTTGGGAATGGGCAAATCAGGATCATAATCTGCTGTCCCCGAATAAGATTGTTGTGACAACTACAAAATTAAAGCCATGAATTTGATATCAAAAGTTTGATCCTCCGATAGCATTATATAACTTGGTAAGTATTTAAAAACAATACAAATGAGAAAACAGATAACATGAGTACTCATTATAAACTGTGAACTAATGAGTTAGTATGGTAATCAAAGGTCTCCCCAGTCTATGTGATGACATGAGGAAATACATTTAAGAGAGGATGCTGCTAAATGAAAGTAAGTCACTGTATGAGAAATAAAAGGTGTGTGCAAGTTATGTTTACTTTATATTGTGACTTATTTGTCAAAAGTTAGTGGGTATGTATCACGAGTGTGAAAGGAATAAATCATTCCCATTGCATTCAGTAGTAGGCATCAAAACTTATTAAGGTGAAAGGCTATAAATGAATGTATTTGCCAAAAAAAATAAGAAACTCTAAAATAAGTATATTGTAGTTGATAATATTGTTGTAAGCTAATAAAATAGCAAGTATAATAATGAGTTTACCAATTGATAATTGGGACCTTCAGAATCAGATACGATGGTTTTACCATTGTCAATAGAAGAATCTCCATCCTGTGTAAAAGTTAGTTAGGAAAAATAATTAGAATAGGGTGTGAAATAAATAAATTTCTGCATAGTTGAGTTTTCTTGAGTGGAAAGTTTGATTAAATACTGTTAAAGCCAACATGTATAGTTGGTGAAAAGTTTGATGCAATAAATGACAGTTACTGGTTACCTCATCAGGTTGCATTTTGTCAAGTAATTTTCCAATAAGCAATTCCTCGTCCGAGCATCTTGAGATAGAGGCAGTGTTCCACTTTGGGCTAACTTTAAGAAGGAACGCTAACGTCAGCTTAAGCATGTTATCTAATGGTTTAGGTTCCCCCTCCTGTAAAAGTGGTGACAAATGGTTGTATAATTAATTATTTCCAACCTACTTATGTGAATGGGTAAACAAAATAAAAAATAAGTGTATTACATCCATCATTCTCTTCATCAGGTCAGCTGCTGAAACACCCAACAAATGTTGGCAGTCATTGTCCCAAAATGTGAAATTATACCCCGCACTCATGTGTCTCACTTCGATTTCAACCTTGTACCTGTGAAATCACCATCTGGCGTCATGAATGTATTTGATATGGGAAATGAAATAAAGGCATAAATGTGGAGTTAAAATCAACCTAAGAACCGGCACTTCTGTAATAGCACCACAAAAACATTGATGTGGGGGATCTTCCTTCCATGGTCTAGAGCAAGCACTACATGCATTGATGGTCCAACCTTTTTTGTTAGCTATAAGCTTATATGTCGTTCCAACGGTAGTGCAATTTGTTTCCTGTAGGAACGAAATTAAACTACATAAAAAAGAGGAATACTAATTTGGGTATTAAGTGTTGTAGAGAGATGTAACAGTTACCTGACGAGGTTTTTTTATTTGTGAAATCGTCAATGCCGGAGCCTTATACATGAAGCGATCATACTCCGAAAAAACAGATGATGGACTGATTTGTGATGAAAGTTGTGTGGATAGTTCAAGTGATTGACTTGGAGTAAGCCTATCAAAAGTGGATTAAAAATATGGTTAGTTAGGTTGATGGTAAATGCATTAAGATATGTATTACGAAAATAAAAAAAATTGACAAACATGCTAAAGAAGTCAATGATTTCCGGAAACTGTTGGTTAAAAATGACTTTGGTGGAGTAAAAAGTGTTGGCTAACGTCAAAGGATAAATGCCTACATTATTTAAATTGATAAATAACCATTAATACAAAAGGTTGTAGGTCTCTATTCTTAAAGTTAATGAGTGTAAATTGTGTCATACCTTTGGGATCATTGATTCTCATATTTGTCACAATAATGACGGAGGGTTTAGATTGATCGCGGTGACTGTAAGCATTCTGAAATTGATTTGCATAATCATCCCATAGAGTGCAATGCAGTGTATGCCCTCTGTGATGATAGTAGTTAGCATATATATTTGATAACATTAAATTCTATATAAAGAATACAGAAAGGAGACAACACCTGAGATCTGTCAATGTGAAGAAAGCTTTTTTTTGCGACTCGGTTGGACTGAACAGCAAGTTACATACAGCCCCAATGACATCTAATAAATTGGATTAAAAACATCAGAATTAAATGGTACAAAACATATTTAAAAGATATGTCAAGTCAGTATTTATAAGTGTAATAACTTAGAACTAACCATATAGTGATAGAGTGTCATAATGTTTAGTCAGGATGTCTTCAAAGTCTTTGAAGAGATATTTTGGATGCTGAATCTGTGGGAGAGGCATCTCTTGCATCGTGGTGGCAGGTGTGAAAACCATTTTGTAGGGGTGTGTGTTTTTTTTGTATTGAAAGTCATTTTGATGTACTTTGAAATTCCGAAAATGACATGTCATATCTTCTGTTAACCGACCTCGATGTGCAACATCTCATTTTTAGGGACAACTGCATAGATCCGGTCTCCCTACAAAATGAGTGTCAGTCAAACAATTACTTTAAAGAAGAAAAAAAACTAAGTTAGGAAAATGAGAATCGACCTTCGCATCCATAAAGATCATTTCATAATGATCTTGTTGTTGTTTGTTGAAAACAGTCCAAAGATCAATGATCTTCACTTCAATTTTCCATAGTTCTTTTTCAGGGTTGACAGCAATAATGTCATCCATTGGTCTTGCCATTTGAACAGGATATCCGCAGTTCTATTTATGAAGTTACAAAAATGATTATGAACTTGTAGAAAACATAAACTAAGAAAAACAAAGACAACCACTGAAATGTATTGGTGAATATCATGAAATAGCATTCAGTGTATTGTCACCACATGTGTTTTATAGTATCAAAACAGTAAGAAGTATGAGTTGCAAAATCAATTTTCTGTTTTGATTAAAAGCATCATGATTCCCATATTCTGAATAGAGCATTAACACTTCAATACAAATGGCTAAAATCGCTTAAAATCTTAAGCTATGGTCTATAAAAAAAGGTTTTGTAGCTTCAAAATTGGGATCAAATAAACACTTACCATTTTAAATAAACACTTACCAACATTAAAATAGTGATCTACAAATACTGATATAGGAAAAAAAACCACAGATATATTGGCAACCTAAGTTAAAGTCCATGGCTATTATTAAATTTCAACAACCATTTTCTATGTTAAGTTCCATGGCTATTATAAAAAGTTGAGAATTCCAGAACAATAAACTCTAGCAATAATACAAACAATAAGTCTATCTATTCTTCTCACTTCATACCTGTAAGAAATATAGTGAGGGTTTTGTTGAATATCTCCTCAAAATTGTGTCTTTGACAAAATGGAAACCTAATAACAACAAATTAAAATTGTCTCTCCTCAATGTTGTGTATTTCACATAATCGAAACCTAATAACAGCAGATAATACAGAAGTAAGAGGAAATCTTCAGAGGAAACCACAAAGCTATGAAAATCAAAAAACGAAAACCAGTTGAAGACAAACCTAGGAAGCGAAATAGTTAGGGTTTTCGTTGCTGATCTCCAAACAATGTCTTTCAACCGAATCAAAACCTATGAACAGCAACAGAAAAACAAAATCAGATGAACATATATTTTATTGCAAACCAGAAGAAAAAAGAAAGCTTAATACCTGTTTTTTAGCGATTACCAGGACCGAAATTGAAGGGTTTAGGTTTTTATAGAAGAAGAAGAGGGTAGAAGCGAGAAGAGAGAAAGGAGATCGAGACTGAGAGATTGTGAGAGGGGTTTAGGTTTTTGGTCAGAAAATATAGAAGAAGAAGAGGGTAGAAGCGAGAAGAGAGAAGAGAGATCGAGACTGAGAGATTGTGAGAGCAGAGAGAAGAGATCCAAAGTGAGGAACTCACGGGGTGGGTGAATCGACAAAGAGTAGAGAATGAGAATGGGGGATGAAATATGTGAGAGAGAGAGAGAGAGAGAGAGAGAGAGATCGGACCGAAGAGAAAGAAAGCAGAGAGCCATGTCAGGGAACAGTATTTTTTTGGCAGAGCAAAAGTTGTTGACATTATTATAAATTGAAATTGGAGAGGGAAATCAAAATTGAATAAATTGAAAGTGTGGAATGAGTAAAAATGAGTAGAAAGAGAGGGAAATTAAAGTGAGTAACATTAAAGTGAAAAGACAAAATTGTCCCTAAGAATTTGAGGTGTCAAGTTTACAAAAGTCTAATTAGGTAAAATCATATGTGGAGTGTTGGTATAAATCTATATTAGATTCGTAATTAATTTTGGACCCTAAAAAATAGCATTGAGTTGGGGCCCTGTGCGGTAGCACAAGCCACACTGGCCCATGGCCGGCCCTGCCTCTAATGCACTTAGAGGATTAGGCTCAGTGCTTCCCATAAGGAGACAGATACTTGATAGCAAATTAGGAGTATGTATTATTATGGTTCTCATCTAGCTTGTTAGCACATGGTAGCATGGACTAGTTGTAATGATGAGTAGAGTTAGGTCACACTAATGCTACAATTAGATTTTTTTGGATAATTAGAATTTCATTGAAGTGGTTTAGTGCCATATCACCGAGTGTAAAACTCCATTCACCTTGGTTTTTTGGTTTCGACCATTGTTGGCTACCCACAGAGTGTCTCAACGCATTCAACGAAAGATTAATCTCCGCTCGTACTTAGAATCAAATTTTGCACTGTCCAACACTGAGTTTGTCCACTGTAGGAATTCAACCCGGGAGCATCGGGTCGACCTCCCGTATCCTAGAGTAGATTAAACCACTGAGCCAACAGTATTGGGTAAACTCCACTCACCTTCTAAAAGGAGTTTGGGGAGAGTATTATCTTTTGCTATAGCTAGCTTTCTAATATCTATTTATCTATTTATACAAACAAACCTCCTATGAAATTACCAATTTGGATCTGTTATTAACAATACACATATCTAATTTAAGGGTAAAAATGTCATTACACTCTATTTCTTTCTTTTTCTTCTTACACTCTCTTTCTTCCTTTTTTTTCTCTTTCTTCTACACTCTATTTCCTCCTTTTCACTTTTCTCTTACACTCTCTTTCTTCCTTTTTTTCTTTTTACTTTTCCCATAAACATTTCTTCTCTTTCTTATATCACTTCACTTTGGTTTTTTTAACTAAATTTCTAAATTTATACAAACACTACTCTACTAAAATTACCTATAAAAATGTAAATGAGTCACACTAAAAAACAAAAAAAAACGTACTATCACCTTTTTAGAAAAAATTATCACCTTGAAATTTTAATTTTTCTCTCCGAAATCTGTTTACACTCTTATTGATAATCTATTATCATCTATTATTGATAATCTACTATCTATCTTTTACTATCTACTAATCAACAAAAATAATCAATTGAAACCACGAGATAACTGCAGTGATATATAAAAAAACACGGGATTAATATTTACCAGTGATATTTATAATGTTTTTTTGACAATTTATAATTAAAAAACACGGGATCAATATTACCATTTATATTTATAATTTTTTTGGACAATTTATAATTAATATTTACCATTGATAATTATAATTTTGGAAAACTACTATAAACCTACTATCTAAAAAAACACGGGATAACTGCAATAATCTACTATAATCAACTATAATCTACTAATCAACTCAAATAATCTAATATAAAAACACGGGATAACTGTAATAATCTACTATAATCTACTAATCAACTCAAATAATCAATTGAAACTATGAGATAACTGCAATGATATATAAAAACACACGGGATAACTACACCAATATATAAAAAAAACACAGGATTAATATTTGTCATTGATATTTAAATTTTTTGAAGACTACTATAAACCTACTATCTAAAAAACAATAATATTTAATGACTATTTAAACTACTGATTAATATTTAAAATAAATATTTCTTATTGATAATCTACTATCTCTCTTTTACTATCTATTATAATCTACTAATCAACTAAAATAATCAATTGAAACTACGAGATAATTGCACTGATATATAAAAAAACACGAGATTAATATTTGTTATTGATAATTAAAATTTTTGAAGCCTACTACTACAAGCCTGCTATCTAAAAAATAAGCAGACTTAATGACTATTTAAATTACTAATTAATATTTAAAACAATTATTTTTTATTGATAATCTACTATCTAACAAATTTACTATCTACTATAATCTACTATCAACTAAAATAATCAATTGAAACAACCAGATAACTGCATATAAAAAACACGGGGATAACTGCAGTGATATATAAAAAACACGGAATTAATATTTGCCATTGATATTTATAAGTTTTGAAAACTACTATCTAAAAAACAAGAAGGCTTAATGACTATTTAAACTGATTAATATTTTAAACACGCGCGAAAAATATTTGTCACAACTACCTAAAAAAGGACAAATAATTGTTACTCATATGTAAAAAAACACATGATAAATATTTGTTATTGATAATCTATTATCTATCTTTTACTATCTACAATAATCAACTCAAATAATCAATTGAAACTATGAGATAACTCCACTATACATAGAAAAACACTGGACAACTGCCCTGATATATAAAAAAATACAGGGATAACTGCAATGATATATATAAAAACACGGGATAGTTGCGCTGATATTTTAAAAAAAAACATGGGATAACAACACTGATATATAAAATAACACTGCACTGATATATAAAAACACGCGGGATAAATGCACATATTGTTTTTAAATGATACTTTTATATTTTTAGTTTTAATATTTATCAATTTTTTATTTAAAACTCTTTTTTTATCTACTTTAAATTTTTCTTTATTTTCACGGGGTAATGTTCAGAATATTTAAATACTGTCTAAATTCATTCATAAAAAGAACACGACAGCACCTGTATGCAAGTCATCCTCTATATTTTACCATTGATTTTAGATTAATGAGATTTCAAATTAATGTTTCTATTTGAGGTAATCGTATCACGTAATGCGATCGGCCCGTGCGGATGCAAGTGTACAGTACTAGTTTATTAATAAAACTTTATTATCAAAAAACCTAAATTTAATACGACTTTTATTAAATACTAATAGTGTTTAAAATAAAATTACTTAAAAATATTAATAAAAATAAAGTTATAGTTTTGGTCAAAATATTCTTCAAATCTCTTGCCTCTTGTGACTGGATCGTCCCTCGTGTGCACTCACCTTTTCTTAGACGTGACTCGGTTAAATATTTTCAATTATATTATATCTACCAAATCAACAAGATCTGCCACGTAGTGAATATAATGACGCCTTAATTAGTTCAACAACTATGGAAGCATTACTAATTGACTTCACATCACATACTACTAAATCATAATCCACAACGTGATCCACAACGGTATCAAATTATTATTGACTTCTTTCAATATAGATAAATTAGGACGTAGCACCACGCATTAAACTGTGTTTGGATTAGGGACGTGGGAAAGCTATCCGTGCTGGTGTTTTTCCTACTACTACTACTACCTACCAAAATAACAGCGCATCTCAGTAGATCATCACATTCCCTTTCTTCCTTACTAGGGATGTATACATTGTCAACCTGTGAAGATGTTTATTGTTTCACCTAATATTTTAACGCTGTTTCAAATGTTTCTTTTTGCCTTTAGTTCCAATTCCCACTTTTTTTTTTTCTCATTCACATAATAAACAATCGACTTAATTGTATTTTTAGTTTCTTTATTTCCCAAATTTATGATATTGCTCTCCTGACTCACAAGTATTTGGGAGACAATTTATGATCGAGAGAGTGACACAAACAAAAAGATAAAAATATTTATCTTTTTTTTTGTGTCACTCTTGTAGCGAACGAAAAATCCGGGCGAGGATTTCTCGAAGGTTCAAAAGTGAAGCCGCCACCAAAGTTTAGTTTAAGGGCAAACATTGGAAAATCCCTTTTGGAATGGATAAGGGTCCTTGAGACCAGATTAGGGTTCGGGAGTCGGTTATGCATGAGGAAGGTGTTAGCACCCCACGACATCTTTCTTAAAGAAAGTTACCTGCTAATTAGTTGTAGGAAAAAATGTTAATTTTGAAAATGTTGACTTTTACCCTTTTATTGAAAGAAAAAGACTTAATAAAAAAAATTAGTTTTTTGTGCTTGACAGGAGTGGGCCCCTGCTCCTACGTATCTCCAGGTGCGATGGAGAAATCAAAGCTACGTAGTTCTTGGTGTAGAAAATGATTTGTTGGTTGATGTTTTTTAATATAGGGGTTTTAGGACTGTGTAATCTGTGTTGAAGGACCACTGGGGGTCTGAAGGAGCGCTAGGGCTCTGAAGGGCCGCTGAGGGCTGAAGGAGCGCTGGGGCTCTGAAGGACCACAATTCACTTATCCTAAAACGATGACTAACCCGACCGTACGATCGACTTAATCCCCTACTTTGAAAATAAGATTTTTGATTTTTGAAATGAAAGAAATGTGTTTGTATTTTTTTTAACTTAGAAATTATTTATTTTAAATAGGGATTTTAGGACCTGATCCGTAACGGTTCATTAGTGGCCTAAAAAGCAGACTAACCCGACTGTACAGTCGACTTAGTCCCCTATTCATATTTTGTGGTTTTTTGTCAAAAAAAAGAATTAAGAAAGAAAGGTAATGGAAATTATTTATTTTTGCGCTTGACAGGGGCGTGACCCTGCTCCTACGTATCTCCTGGTAGAGAATCAAAGGCTACGTAGTTCTAGGTAAAATTTAGCTTGCTTTGTTGATTTTAAATTTGTGAAAGGAAATTTTTTGAAAGAAATATAAAAGAAAACGGAAAGGGTGAGAAGTAGCAAATGGGGGTGCAATTCGCAAAGAAGGGTTGTATTAGGGAAACTGGGGTGTAGCAAGTAGGCTCGTTCATTTTCAGATCCGTGTTAAAACAAATGGGCTTCTGGAGGCGTATTGATTAATGCGTGGGGGTGTAAATATGTATCTGAAGTTTAAAATTAAAAAAAAACAAAATAAAATAAATTAATAAGTGAATGGAGGTATAAAATGGAACAAAATGGGAAACCCTAACTCTCTTTTTCCCCTCCACGGCGCCTCCACCCCTAAAATGTCCAACCCTAAATTTTCCCCTCTCTCTCTCTCTCTCTCTTGGCGCCGTGCACGCCCCCCTCTCTCTCCTTACACCGCCTCTCGTCTCCCTCTCCCTCCTTGCGCCGTCTCACACCTCTGTCTCCCTACGCCGTTTCTCGCCTCTCTCTCAACCCTATTTTCGTTTTTTTGGTTTGTTGTTGTCGTGGTGGTGTTAGGGGTTGTTGATGGAGTGTATGCACTGTGGGTGGTGGCTGGCCGTGAGAAGGAGGGGGGAAGACGACAACGCGAACGGGAGCGACGGACGGTGGGTTGTTCACGGCGAGTAACAGCGAAGGTGAGAGAAGGCTTCGGTGGTGAGGAGGGAGTGGAGGCTGTTGGTGGTTGCCGGACCGGAGGCGAAGGCTCACGGCGGCGCAAGGACAGGGACGACCACCGTACGCGGTGGCCGGAGGTAACTCCCTTCTCTTTTTTTTACGCTATTCTTCTCTTCTTACCATTTTTTTATTTTTCTTTTGCTGGTATTTTTCTACTCCTATCTGTTTTTAGACTTCTTAAAACCAATTATATCATTATTTGCTAAAAAACAACTAACAGAGGCATAAGATATATATAGGTGCATACGAGAACAGTATGGTATTCTGAATAAACAAATAAATTGGGAACTAACCTAGTTCCAAACACTTAGAAAATGGAAAACGCCACCCCTACAGCTTCAGCTTTTCTCTAATTTCTGCTCTCTGTTTTTGCTCAAGTAGAGAAGAATTCTGATTCTAAGTGTATTTTTTTAAGTGATATCAGTTTTTGTTGTTTTTATGCTCATGTGACTGAGATTGAATTTATAGGCTAAAATCTGCTTATGCTGTTGCATTGTAAGGTCAAATTGTATCTGTTCCCTCTCTATCATTTTGTTTGATGTTTTCCCTTTTGATGTATGAAACTCTCTGCACATAATTATCTTCCCCCATGTCTCTTATGCATTCATTAATTTAGCCTAGTTTGACCAATATCCAGCTGCTAAATATTTTCTTATTGTGTGTATTATGCAGAGGAAAAGATGCAAAGAAAGAAGAACCTCCCATTTACAGCTTTGGAGCCTATGCCTACTGCTGTCACAAATTGGGCTTTTCCTATTGTCTACACTGCTGGCCTTTGTCATGTTGTTTTTGTCTCTGCTCACTTTTGGGTTGCTGTGATGTGTCCTTTGTGTTAAAGCCAGCTTGGCCTTTTTGTTAAAAAAACATTTCTTTGGCAATTGTAACTGACAAATTATTATGTAGCCTTTGGCCAAATTGTTATAGTATTATGTATTTTTCCAAGCATTCAGCCTTGTGATATCACATTCTTATGCACCCTTTTTTATTTGAATTGTATGATAATAAACAAAAGAGCTACGCCACTTCATTTAATATATACGCATACCATTGGACATTAACAAAGTTTGGGCTTATTGTAAAACAAAATTTTGGGTTTTATAGAAAAAAGAAAGGAAATGAAATGAATCCAAATATAATTATAATTACTATTGGACTTGAATAGAATTTTTGTTCGATTTTCTAATAAAAGAAAATTAAATTACGAAAGGAAATGCGGACAAAATTAGGGTATGACAGCTGCCCCTCTTTACTTATATTCCATAGATAAACTGAAGGGTTTTCATAGTAGGAATAGAAATAAAGACAAGACAGACGCTAATTTTGTCCCTTTTAGAGGAAAAATGGGGGCTTTGAGAATTTACAAGTATGGTTAACACTTGGCGTGTTCACGAAAAAGGAAATAAAGAAGGACCGTTGGGGGTCTAAAGGAGCGCTGGGGCTCTGAAGGACTGATTAGTCTGAAGGTCGAATTCTCAGGCGACGCTTGGCGCACTGGTTTGAATTAAACTGAAGAACCGACAGGTCTGAAGGGATGCCTGAGCCTGATGGACCAAAAACGATCTGATGGACTGCAACTAGTTATGGCACTAGTAAAACAATCGGAGGGTGACCTACGTCAGGGCGGTCGTGAGGGTCAAGATCAGATCCGGAACTGATATGTTGACCACGAAGGATTTACGCTATGCCTTAGGCAGACGCAGCTAATCTGAAGGACCACTGGGGGTCTGAAGGATCTGTCGCGCTCCGTGGCGACGTTATGATCTGAAGGTGCAGCTCGACGTAGCGTTTGACGCGCTAATTCAAACTGAACTGAAGGACCAATTTGGTCTGAAGGATCTATGCTAGACTTTGCTAACACTGCGATCTAACGCGCGATATAGGATTCAACACTAAATGCGTCGACTTAAGAATTGGATGCAGATACGTGTCGACACGGGGAGTCGATACGAAAAACCACATAGGATATGTATATGACATGTATGCGATGTATGCATCTGCGGTGATTAATTTTGAGTGAGATGATGAATGAAATGTTGAATGATTTTTGCTTCTTTTGTACTTTAGCTTTTTGCTTTGTTCTTTTGCCCTCTTCTAGCTCTCTCTTTTTTCTAGTTTTGCTCTTTTGCTCTTTTGGCTTCTTTTTACTGGTTCGATCAACTCGCGAGGTTTCAGTCGTGGGGCATGAGGGTAGTCCAGAGCAGCAGCATTGCTAGATTCAACGCAGACTCATTATGATTTGTTGTTTGAAGTGATCATGCAGATACTGGTCCTCATCGCAAATTTGTTTATGAGAGATCGTCTTAATTCTGTGATTTTTAGGAATTTCGCAAAGATTGTAATGCCCCTTAGTTCATGCACATGTTCCACAATTCAGTATCATTTATCATAAAACGTCACTTTAAAGTAAAGAAAGAAAAACAAGCAGGAGAAGAAAAGTGTTTAATATGGAAACCGAACATACAGAAAGTCACGCCGATTGAAAATTACATTGGGAGTTTAAACTAAAAAAGCGAGAAAAAGGAAAGAACGGATCTGTTGATTGTTTGTATTTTTGAAATGACGGTGCCAATCACTCATACGCATAGTTTTGAGTGACCACCCACCATCCAACTTTGGGAGTGTTGAATGCCTTTTTATTTCTTCCAAGTCCAACTTTTTGACCCTAATTTTTGCCTGGACCGCTCTTTAGAGTTTTCGATCCACCGGGTCGCTCTAACTTTTGCCTAGGCCGCCCTTTTGGGTTTTCAGCCTAGCGAGCTCATTTTGCTTGGCTCATCTTTTTCTTTTTTCATATATTTCTTTAGGCATAGTACTTCTTAACTGCATCTGAATTTACCGGGAGTGGGAGATCCTCACCATCCATTTTTTGTGAGAATTAAAGCTCCTCCAGAGAACGCTTTCTTTATCACATAAGGTCCTTCGTAGTTTGGGGTCCATTTTCCCCGGGAATCTTTTTGGATAGGTAAAATTTTCTTGAGCACGAGGTCTCCTTCTTGAAACTGTCGAGGGCGAACCTTCTTATCGTAAGCCTTCTTCATTCTTTGTTGGTACAGCTGCCCGTGACACAACGCAACCACCCTTTTTTCCTCTATGAGGTTCAACTGATAAAAACGAGTTTGAACCCATTCCGCCTCGTCTAATTTCGTCTCCATTAGCACCCGTAGATAGGGTATTTCAAATTCGATGGGGAGAACTGCTTCTATCCCATATACTAGTGAGAACGGAGTTGCCCCTGTTGACGTGCGAACCGAGGTCTGATACCCATGCAAGGCAAAAGGAAGCATTTCATGCCAGTCTTTGAAGGTCACCACCATTTTTTGCACAATCTTCTTTATATTCTTGTTTGCTGCTTCAACTGCCCCATTCATTTTTGGACGATATGGGGAAGAGTTATGGTGCTGAATTTTGAAGTCTTCACACAGCTCTTTCATCATTTTGTTATTCAAGTTACTCCCATTATCAGTGATGATCTTATTTGGAAGGCCGTAACGGCAGACCAAATCTCTCTTTATGAACTTGACAACCACAGATCTTGTCACATTGGGATAGGAAGCAGCCTCGACCCATTTGGTGAAATAATCAATAGCAACCAAAATGAAGTGATGCCCATTTGACGCCTTAGGTTCGATGGGACCAATGACATCCATCCCCCACATTGAGAACGGCCACGGTGCTATTAGGACGTTCAAGGAGGCTGGTGGCACATGAATGTTGTCAGCATAAACTTGACATTTGTGACACTTCCTCACATAGTTAAAGCAATCAGCCTCCATTGTCAACCAGTAGTAGCCAGCACTTAGGATTTTTCTTGCCATGGTATGCCCATTGGAATGAGTTCCGAACGAGCCTTCATGGATACCTTTCATAATTCTTTCTGCTTCTTCTTTTGCTACACATCTGAGGAGGACCATATCATGATTTCTTTTGTAAAGCACTTCCCCATTTAGGAAGAAACCCATCGATAACCTTCTAAGTGTTCTCTTGTCATTCTCTGAAGCACCAGGAGGGTATTCTCTGCTTGTGATATAATGCTTGATATCATAATACCAAGGCTTACTGTCAGGCTCTTCTTCAATTGCCATACAAAGGTGCGCTGGTAATTCCCGGTGTTGGATCCTGATGAATGTCAGATTCTTGTCGCAATTGACATTGAACATTGAGGATAGAGTTGCTAAGGCATCGGCCAACTGGTTTTCTTCACGCGAGAGATGATGGAAAGTGATCTCGTCGAATGACTTGATCATCTTTTGGATGTGATCGCGATAAGGGATCAATTTGGAGTCTCTAGCTTCCCAGTCACCCTTGATTTGGTGGATGACCAAGGCTGAGTCTCCATATACATCGAGCCTTTTAACTTTCCATTCAAGGGCCGCTTTGATGCCTAGAATGCACGCTTCATATTCCGCAATGTTGTTAGTGCAATAGAAGCTCAATCTAGCGGTAAACGGTATGAAGCGGTTATCTGGGGAGATTAATATAGCTCCGACCCCATGGCACCACAAATTGGAAGCGCCATCAAATAACATCCTCCATCTTTCATTATCTTGAGACTTTCCTTCTTTGAATAGAGCCATTATATCTTCATCTGGGAATTCGTATTGCATTGATTGGTAATCCTCGACTGGTTGGTGTGCTAAGTATTCAGCCAATGCACTACCTTTGATTGCTTTCTGCGTAACATATAAGAGATCATACTCGAACAGTAGCATCTGCCATCGGGCGATTCTTCCTGTGAGTGCGGGTTTTTCAAAGATATACTTGATCGGATCCATTTTAGATACCAACCAAGTCGTGTGGCTTAACATATACTGCCTTAGACGATGCGCAGCCCAGTCTAGAGCGCAACATGTTCTTTCTAACAATGAGTACCTTGTCTCGCACTCAGTGAACTTCTTACTTAAGTAATAGATGGCATGTTCTTTCCTTCCGGATTCGTCATGTTGCCCCAACACACAACCCATCGATTTGTCTAACACTGTTAAGTATATGATGAGAGGTCTGCCAGCTACAGGTGGCATCAGAATCGGAGGGTTTTGGAGATACCTCTTGATCTTTTCGAAAGCTTCTTGGCAGCTATCGTTCCACTTCGTTTCTTGATTCTTGCACAACAATTTGAAGATAGGCTCACAGGTAGACGTTAATTGGGATATGAATCTAGAGATGTAGTTCAATCTTCCTAGAAACCCACAGACTTCTTTTTCAGTTTTAGGTGCTGGCATTTCAAGAATTGCTCGTACCTTGTCTGGATCTACCTCTATTACCTTCTGACTGACTATGAACCCCAACAGCTTTCCTGATCTTACGCCGAAGGTGCATTTAGCAGGGTTTAATCTGAGTTTGAATTTCCTTAGACGTTCAAAGAGTTTCCGCAGATTAACAATATGCTCTTCCTCAGTCTTTGACTTGGCAATCATATCATCCACATATACCTCTATTTCTTTGTGCATCATATCATGGAATAAAGCTACCATCGCCCTTTGGTATGTTGCACCAGCGTTCTTCATTCCGAATGGCATTACTTTGTAACAGAAGGTTCCCCAGAGAGTGATGAAGGTGGTTTTCTCCATATCTTCGGGGGCCATCTTGATTTGATTATATCCGGAATATCCATCCATGAAGGAAAATAAAGAGTGTTGTGCTGTGCTATCCACCAAGACATCAATGTGGGGCAAAGGGAAATCATCTTTAGGACTTGCTCTGTTCAGGTCTCGATAATCGACGCACATTCTGACCTTCCCATCCTTCTTTGGAACCGGGACAATGTTGGCTACCCATTGGGGATACTTTGCTACTGCTAAGAATCCGGCATCAAACTGCTTTTTAACCTCATCTCGGATTTTCAGGGACATGTCTGGCTTCATCCTTCTTAGTTTCTGCTTCACTGGCGGGCATTCAGGTTTTACTGGCAACTTGTGTTCAACTATGTTTGTGTCTAGCCCTGGCATGTCTTGGTATGTCCATGCAAAGACGTCGACATAGTCGGACAAGAGTTGAATCAATTTCTCCCGCTCACTCTCCTTCATTGTGGTGCCCACTCTAACTTCCTTCTTATCCTCTTCTGTGCCCAAGTTAATCGCTTCAGTAGATTCCTCGTGAGGTTGGATTACCTTTTCCTCTTGTTCTACCATTCTCATTAACTCTGGAGGGGCTTCCCAATGATCTTCAACATCTTCCTCGGTTTGATTAATGGGGTGATCAAAGTTATGGTATGAATTATTGGCGTTGTTATTTTCAAAGATGATATTTTTAGATCTGCATTAGCGAAAATTGACGGAATGAAAACAAATAAAAGAGACAGAACAAGGCGAAATGAAGTTTATTAGAGAATTCAAAATGTTATTTTATTGATACTGATATTGAAACGGAACATGCGTGCCCTTATGAAATTTCCTAAGGCCTTGGGCAGAGCCATAGGATTGCATTACAGAAAATTACTTTGAACTAAAAACTACAGGAAAATCAACAATCTCCCAATTCTTGAGCTTTTCGTCTGCAGGACAACGACGCACAAGACTGACACTGCCTTCTTCGGTACTTGAATCATCTTCAATAGCTGCAACCTGGTTAGGATCTAGTATTCCTGCGCTCTGAAAGCTTTGCTTTATGTCACAGATGAAAATCTTCTTCATATCTGGCTCCCGACCCTCAAGTTTGGCCAACCTCCGCTCCTTTTTTTCCGCGGCGATCCTTCCTTTGTCAGCACGACTAGGCCGGTACCCTATCCCACGTCTGTCTTTGTTTTCATGCAGCTGTATGGGCGTTAGGATCCCTTGTTCAGTCTTCCCTAAACCACTTCCAGCTTGATAACCCTTGCTTGTCATGACTTTAGCGATCATCAGCGCAGCTTTGGACAGCTTTGGTTTTAGCGATGGGGCCCCGTCCCCCACAAAGATTGCATTTGCAATTTCTAGTGCTTGGAATGCGGTCTCGAAAGATTCTTCTGCAGCCTCAACATAGCGGATAAGAAACGGCTTATTCACTAGCAACTCTTCTTCCCCCGAAACGACCACTAACTTGTTGTTGACTATGAACTTGAGCTTTTGATGTAGAGGGCACAGCCCCTGCGGAATGGATCCAAGGTCTTCCCAGAAGACAACTGTAAGACGGATTGATGTCCATTACTTGGAAACTCACTATGAAGACCTCTGGACCTACCTGTACAAGTAACTCCATCTCTCCGATGACCTCTCTTTTAGACCCATCGAATGCCCTGACCAGCGTAGAACTGGGTTTCATGTATGAACAATCTACGTCTAGCTTGTTCATGGTTGATTTGGGTAGTACATTCAGGGACGATCCGTTATCGATAAGTACTCGAGCTAGAGAGTATTCTCCACATTTCACGGAGATATGCAAAGCCTTGTTGTGCCCTCTTCCCTCAACGGGGATCTCGTCATCTGTGAAGGTGAGGTAGTTGTTTGCAACGATATTTCCGACGATCCCATCAAACTGACCGACGGTGATATCGTGAGTGACATGTGCTTCACTCAGCACCTTCATTAGTGTTGCTCGGTGGGCTTCAGAATTGAGTAATAGTGATAGCAGGGATATCTTAGCGGGGGTCTGATTCAGCTGATCCACTACCTTGTACTCACTCTGCCTCATAATCTTTAGAAACTCACTGGCTTCGTGTTCATATAGTGCTTTCTTGCCTGTATTTTTGTCAGATGGCTCTCCCTCTATGTTTTTTCCTTTATCAGTCATTTCTCTTTCATTTGATTTTCTTTCCCCGGGTCCTTCAGGGGCATAGACGCGCCCGCTCCGAGTCATTCCGCTGCCTCCCGAGATGTTGGTGACTTCAGGATTGCTCTGAACCTTCGCACTGTAATTCCACGGGACTGCATTCGTATCTTTGAAAGGGAACGGAATCGGTATCCGAATGGTTATTGCCTTTGGTGCAGCAAGGGCCATCCTTGAGTCTTTGCTATAGATAATTTCTAGCGGCCGTCGAGTATCTGTGTTCCTGCCCCTGTTTGACTGAATGGTTGATACGTCTTCTTCTTTCTTTAGAGAGCTTATTTGTATTATGTGCCGGTCCAACAGGTCCTGAAGGACTCGTTTGAACGCCTCACCGTTTCCAACGCAGTGATGGTCATTGCATGGATTCTTTCCAGTGCATTCTCTCTTGATAATCCCAAAGGAACACAAATTAGCATGAATCGCTTCCAGGGGTGTCTGGATGCATTCTACCCTCCTGATTAGGGACTGCTCTGCAGAATCCTCAATTGCATTAGTCGAGGGCATCCCATGTCCTGGTAATGGGTTGGTAGCCACATTAGGACCATTTTCTTTGAAATTCAACCAGCCCGAGGCGATTAGATCTTGGACAACATACTTCAATGCCTTACAATTTTCTATGGAATGGCCAACCGTTCCTGAATGAAATTCACATGTGGTGTTTGGGTCGAAGCCCCAAGGAAAAGGGGGCTGGATCTGCCTCATTGGGCGGGTGGTGATTAAATTTTGGCTGAGCAGGTGGCGAAATAGGTCAGAGTATGACATAGGGATTGGATCAAACTGGACGAACTTCCCGTCTGAGTAGTTTTGTGGTTTACGGCCTTGGTTGTTTTGGGCAGGTGGGGTAGATAGTGTTTGTGCTGAGAACGGATTGGTGTGAGCGGGATTGGAGTAGGAGGTTTTTCCGGTTCCTATGATGGCGTTGGCTTCTCCTTCCTTCTTTTTAGGAAATCCGGAGAAGGGCTTTCTCTGGTTAGTGTGAGGAGTATAAGCGATTTTCCCATTCCTCATTCCGTTCTCTAGCCTTTCCCCAATGACGACCATATCCGAAAAACTTGACGATACACTCCCAATCAGTTTTTCATAGAAGGGTGAAGGAAGGGTTTCCATGAACATAGATACCATTTCCTTCTCAAACAGAGGTGGTGCTACCTGAGCTGCTAGTCCTCTCCAACGCTGAGCATATTCCTTGAAGGACTCGTTATCCCTTTTAGCCATGTTTTGTAGTTGAGTCCTATCAGGAGCCATATCCGTGTTGTACTTATACTGCTTAAGGAAAGCATCAACGAGATCCTTCCAACACCGGATGTGAGTGGGTGTCAACTGCATATACCAACTTGAAGCTACCCCAGCTAAGCTGTATTGGAAGTAGTGGATAAGCAGCTTATCGTCATTTGTGAATGCGGCCATTTTCCTGCAGTAGATAGTTAGGTGACTTGCCGGACATGTTGCTCCTCTGTACTTATCAAAATCAGGCACCTTAAACTTAGGGGGAATAACCACGTTGGGAACGAGACATAAATCATGTGCATTTCTTGCCCCAGTATTAGTTCCCTCTATGGCCCTTAACCGTTCTTCGAGCATTTGATATCTTTCCCTGGATTGATGGTCCCACGTTTGGTAATTATAAGGATGGACCATTGGAACAGCAGCTGAGCTCACATGTGGGATATATAAGTGGGAGGGGTTCCCGGAATTTTGCCCAGGAGTCTGATGACTCGTCACTAACGGCGGAGTGTAATTCTGTAACATAGCCTGCGGCATGGTCGTAGGGATCTGGCCTTGCGGTGCTTCATTCAGTGCTTGAGTCATATTGTGATTCGGATTCACGACCCCCGTAGGGCCACCCTCTAAAGTGGCGTCCATCGTAGGAGGTGTGTAGCCGGCTGGAAGTCCATAAGGGGGTCAGTATTGGCCCTGACCATCAAACCCAGAGTTGTGCAGCGGAGGAAGGCTTGTAGCAATATTTCCGGTGTTTCCTACTGAAGCGTTTTCGTCTGCAACTCTCTTTTCAAGAAGTTTCATAATATCGGCCATCTGTTCCTTCATGGCCATCATCTCGTTCATCTTATCCTTCAGCTGCTCAATATCATCTCTCAACGCTTGGTTGTCTTGATTCTCAGTCATTTTCCTGGCTTGCAAGCGAGTACGGTAGCGGTGTTGATGAACCAGTTTGCCTTTTCGTTATGTTTTTTCCAAAAATTTTAACATAAGTTTGTGAATGAATGAATGAATGAATGTGCATGAGATGCATATGCATGATCGAGCCTGTGGAATTGTAAACCACTCATTCGACAATTGAAGGATAAACCAGGATCGAAATTTAAACCAAACGAATTTTTCATTGATAAAAGAAAGTACAACCAAACGAGTTCTTCAAGGATTACAACGGAAACTACAGCAATTTAAACTCAAACAACTACGCCATCCAAGCCATCTTTCTTTTTTTCACACCGGGCCACTTTGCCTTAATCTTTAAGAAGGCAATAAGCTCTTTCATATACTGAACAAATTTGAAGACTTCGAATGGGGTATTCTCCCTGGACATGACGATATCAGCATCCTTCAAATGATCTGGGACATCTATGATGGCTTCATTGCATAGTTTAGCTAGATTTGAGAATCTGTCCTGGAGGTAATGACAATGATCATGCAGCTTCATGTATTCCTCTTTTAGATATGCGTGCTCTTTCTCGGTTGTTTCATAGAGGTTCTTCTGGTAATCAGCGAACTCTTTCAATTCGTTCGCATTTCTGAACTCCTTTTGGAGCGCTGCTTGACACTCTTCGAGTCTTCCCAGTATCACCCCTCTGGCTTCTCTTTCGGTCGCAAGCCTACCCTCATACTCATCAACCTTTTCTTTCAACTGCGCCCTCAAACTTTGGAGCTGAGTTTGAAGATCTTTTTCCTTCTCCACAGCTTCTGTCAACTGACTCTTCCATACATAAGCATTGTCAATGGCCCTGTCTCGGTCTCTGTTACGTACTTGGAGCTCTTCATTGGCACCTCTAAGGCTCTCTTGCACACAAAGAAACTTAGCCTTCCCGACCTCTAATCTTTCTTCGCATTCTGCAATGCGTTTACTTTTGGCGACATTTTCACGCCTCAGGCCTGCGTTTTCTTGAAGTGCTCTTTCCAACTGGGCTTGCAGCTCAATCGTTTCTTGTTCAGATTTGGTTAAGGCAACTTTGACTTCTTCTACTTCTTCATTGAGGACGGGAACTGGTTCAGGAATTTCAAGGCCGGCGGGAAGTGCGAGGCGAAAAGGTAGCCCGACCTCCTGGACTCTAAGTGCAACCCATTGAAGATAGTTTTCCCCAGCATCAATAGCTCTAGGGCCTAGTTCACGTCCCTTTTTGACTATTCTGTCCCAGGCTCGGCTAACCCTTCTTAACATGTCAAGATCTTTAGAGCCTCTGCGCTCTAGCTCAAATGAGGATAGGGATTCTCCTGGGGGCGGATTCATCATGGGATAACCGAATTGCCTTAAAGCAATGGCTGGATTGTAACTGATGCAACCTCTCGTTCCTATGAGGGGGACATTTGGAAAGTCTCCACACTGATAAACAAATTCATCGATGTTTTGATCTCGAGAATACCACGAGATGTCACTCCCTGTTAGGCCGGCGAGGTACTGGGCCCACTCAGTCTTACCCCTAACTTCCATATGATGACTTCTTTTGAATATATGAGAGGTTAGCCAACGGTACAACACGGGCAAACAACACCATATCACACCTGCTCTTTTCTTATGACGCTCCCAGAGAGAAAAATAAACATCAGCCAGAACGACTGAGGCAGGGTTTTGTCCTCGGAGCTTGAAGGCCAGAAAGACATCAATTGCGGCATCTTCAACAAAATCTTTGTCATTTGGGAAAAGAACAATCCCATAGATGAGGAGAGCAAAGACATCCATGAAAGTAGCCCAATCTTTCTTTTTGGCCCAGAGTGAAGCTTCCTTCTCTAGGTACTTTCTGGTCAAACCCTTTTTGCCACCTATTTCCACTATCTTTGTGGCTAATTCTGACGTTGGAACCTTCAATATCTTGGATAAATTTTCAGGTAGGGGATAATGCTCTACGTACCGATAAGGCTTCTTATTCTCGGGAGGGAAACGCAAAATATTTTCAAACTCTTCCAATGTTGGAGCCAGCTGATAATCTTGAAAAGTGAAACACCGTAACGGTGGATCAAAATACTGGCCCAGTGCAGTGATAGCTTCAGCTGGTACCTCAACGTCTAGGAGGCTCAGGAGATTCCCATACTTGACAGTGAATAAGTCACGACGCCATGCTGGCATTTCATTGCCAAGGTCCCGCAGATTTCTCAAGTTTGGTTGTCTGACTTTCAAATGCATGGTTCTTTTTAATTTTATGGCCCGATCCATCTCTCCTTGCCGAAAAGGTCTTACAATTCCCTGGCGATCATAAAAATGCATGCGAAATGAGATGTCGATGCATATATTTTTTTGTGTCATGCGAAAGAAAAAAGGAACGCATGAAACATTTTCTTGAAATAAATTTTAAAAAGCGTTTTCTCGTTTTTTTTGAGAAATTTTGAAAAAAGAAAAGTATTAGGTTTGTTTGAATGCAAGGGGTATGATGCTCCTTTGTGTCCTAAAGAGGTTACTTGAGAAATGTTCTAAAGCTGTTCTATTAAGTGAACCTTCCAAGGGATAGCTCTATAGGGTCCTAAATAAGGTTCCTAGAGCCAACGACCCCGTTCGAGAACGCTAGCCACAACAATAGGCAAGCTATTAGAAGTGATAGCAACCTCGAAGGGACCAAACTCTAGGTGAGACTTTCGTAACCACCGAGCTGGATGTACATCCAGAGGGCCATTACTACGCAGTCTCGTTCTAACTTAGTTTATGCTCCAGTCCGGGTATAGGACTATTCTCACGTGTGTGAAAAAGTGTAGTAGTGCAGTGTGTGTAGCAGCAAAATGACAGATATATCCCCAAGCTGCAAAACAAGCAAACACATATACAAAAAGTGGTCCTCTATCCTAATGTTTACATATCACATCAAGGAGAATATAATATGCAATAATAAATAAATAAATAAAAAATAATAAATAAATAAAAGGCAAGGTAGGGTAAAAATAAAGCATTAAATTAACAACTATTCCTACAATTAATTAGACTAGGTTTGACTCTCTGAAAAAATGTCCCCAGTGAAGTCGCCAGATGTAGCGACCGAAAAATCCGGGCGAGGATTCCTCGAAGGTTCAAAAATGAAGCCGCCACCAAAGTTTAGTTTAAGGGCAAACATTGGAAAATCCCTTTTGGAATGGATAAGGGTCCTTGAGACCAGATTAGGGTTCGGGAGTCGGTTATGCATGAGGAAGGTGTTAGCACCCCACGACATCCTTCTTAAAGAAGGTTACCTGCTAATTAGTTGTAGGAAAAAATGTTAATTTTGAAAACGTTGACTTTTACCCTTTTATTGAAAGAAAAAGACTTAATAAAAAAAATTAGTTTTTTGTGCTTGACAGGAGTGGGCCCCTGCTCCTACGTATCTCCAGGTGCGATGGAGAAATCAAAGCTACGTAGTTCTTGGTGTAGAAAATGATTTGTTGGTTGGTGTTTTTTAATATAGGGGTTTTAGGACTGTGTAATCTGTGTTGAAGGACCACTGGGGGTCTGAAGGAGCGTTAGGGCTCTGAAGGGCCGCTGAGGGCTGAAGGAGCGCTGGGGCTCTGAAGGACCACAATTCACTTATCCTAAAATGATGACTAACCCGGCCGTACGACCGACTTAATCCCCTACTTTGAAAATAAGATTTTTGATTTTTGAAATGAAAGAAATGTGTTTGTATTTTTTTTAACTTAGAAATTATTTATTTTAAATAGGGATTTTAGGACCTGATCCGTAACGGTTCATTAGTGGGCTAAAAAGCAGACTAACCCGACTGTACAGTCGACTTAGTCCCCTATTCATATTTTGTGGTTTTTTGTAAAAAAAAAAAGAATTAAGAAAGAAAGGTAATGGAAATTATTTATTTTTGCGCTTGACAGGGGCGTGACCCTGCTTCTACGTATCTCCTGGTAGAGAATCAAAGGCTACGTAGTTCTAGGTAAAATTTAGCTTGCTTTGTTGATTTTAAATTTGTGAAAGGAAATTTTTTGAAAGAAATATAAAAGAAAACGGAAAGGGTGAGAAGTAGCAAATGGGGGTGCAATTCGCAAAGAAGGGTTGTATTAGGGAAACTGGGGGTGTAGCAAGTAGGCCCGTTCATTTTCAGATCCGTGTTAAAACAAATGGGCTTCTGGAGGCGTATTGATTAATGCGTGGGGGTGTAAATATGTATCTGAAGTTTAAAATTAAAAAAAAAAACAAAATAAAATAAATTAATAAATGAATGGAGGTATAAAATGGAACAAAATGGGAAACGCTAACTCTCTTTTTCCCATCCACGGCGCCTCCACCCCTAAAAATGTCCAACCCTAAATTTTCCCCTCTCTCTCTCTCTCTCTCTCTCTCTCTCTCTCTCTCTCTCTCTCTCTCTCTCTCTCTCTCTCTCTCTCTTGGCGCCGTGCACGCCCCCCTCTCTCCTTACACCGCCTCTCGTCTCCCCCTCCCTCCTTGCGCCGTCTCACACCTCTCTCTCCCTACGCCGTTTCTCGCCTCTCTCTCAACCCTATTTTCGTTTTTTTGGTTTGTTGTTGTCGTGGTGGTGTTAGGGGTTGTTGATGGAGTGTATGTACTGTGGGTGGTGGCTGGCCGTGAGAAGGAGGGGGGAAGACGACGACGCGAACGGGAGCGACGGACGGTGGGTTGTTCACGGCGAGTAACAGCGAAGGTGAGAGAAGGCTTCGGTGGTGAGGAGGGAGTGGAGGCTGTTGGTGGTTGCCGGACCGGAGGCGAAGGCTCACGACGGCGCAAAGACAGTGACGACCACCATACGCGGTGGCCGGAGGTAACTCCCTTCTCTTTTTTTTTACGCTATTCTTCTCTTCTTACCATTTTTTTATTTTTCTTTTGCTGGTATTTTTCTACTCCTATCTGTTTTTAGACTTCTTAAAACCAATTATATCATTATTTGCTAAAAAACAACTAACAGAGGCATAAAATATATATAGGTGCATACGAGAACAGTATGGTATTCTGAATAAACAAATAAATTGGGATCTAACCTAGTTCCAAACACTTAGAAAATGGAAAACGCCACCCCTACAGCTTTAGCTTTTCTCTAATTTCTGCTCTCTGTTTTTGCTCAAGTAGAGAAGAATTCTGATTCTAAGTGTATTTTTTTAAGTGATATCAGTTTTTGTTGTTTTTATGCTCATGTGACTGAGATTGAATTTATAGGCTAAAATCTGCTTATGCTGTTGCATTGTAAGGTCAAATTGTATCTGTTCCCTCTGTATCATTTTGTTTGATGTTTTCCCTTTTGATGTATGAAACTCTCTGCACATAATTATCTTCCCCCATGTCTCTTATGCATTCATTAATTTAGCCTAGTTTGACCAATATCCAGCTGCTAAATATTTTCTTATTGTGTGTATTATGCAGAGGAAAAGATGCAAAGAAAGAAGAACCTCCCATTTACAGCTTTGGAGCCTATGCCTACTGCTGTCACGAATTGGGCTTTTCCTATTGTCTACACTGCTGGCCTTTGTCATGTTGTTTTTGTCTCTGCTCACTTTTGGGTTGCTGTGATGTGTCCTTTGTGTTAAAGCCAGCTTGGCCTTTTTGTTAAAAAAGCATTTCTTTGGCAATTGTAACTGACAAATTATTATGCAGCCTTTGGCCAAATTGTTATAGTATTATGTATTTTTTCCAAGCATTCAGCCTTGTGATATCACATTCTTATGCACCCTTTTTTATTTGAATTGTATGATAATAAACAAAAGAGCTACACCACTTCATTTAATATATACGCATACCATTGGACATTAACAAAGTTTGGGCTTATTGTAAAACAAAATTTTGGGTTTTATAGAAAAAGGAATGGAAATGAAATGAATCCAAATATAATTATAATTACTATTGGACTTGAATAGAACTTTTGTTCGATTTTCTAATAAAAGAAAATTAAATTACGAAAGGAAATGCGGACAAAATTAGGGTATGACAACTCTCTTTCATAAATTGTCCCAGAAGTACTTGAGAGGATAGAAACTCCTCACTTCATCAATTTGGTTTCTACACTATTTTAATTACACTATTGGTTCTTTGTTCTTTAATATCGTCGATTTTTACACTTTCTACACTATTTTAATTACACTATTGGTATTTAATACACATTATAGCCATTACGGATCTGGGGGCGTAATTATAGGGGTTCCCATATATATTCTGCCTATCTTCGGTCTCTGGCCGAGCCAAGTGATGGGGCCAAGCTTCAAGGAGAAGGGAGGAGTCCCTCAGTCCGCAGTGCTTATTAGAGTCCCTCGGTTCTGAGGGCGAACCTGGGTCTTCGGATACTTTGTCCTGCCTTCCCGAGAGACAGTCGTGCCAGCTATGAAGGAGTGTGTGGCCGACCCTTCCGGGTGGTTGGCTCAGCTGTGAACACAGTCCCTCGAGCGGTGAGTATGAAGTACGAAGGCACTCTTTACAAGGTAGCTTCAGTCTGGATCTGGCACCTCATGACGCCTCATAGTCCCTCGGCGATAGGTGACCGGCCACAACGTTCGGAGGCGAGCCCTGTATTCGGATGAGACGTTTTGATTTGACTGCTTGACCCTTGACTTTATCTTTTCGGGAGTTTGGCTTTGACTGAGATTTACTTCCTTGGGCGTTTCGCCTTTGACTTGCGTTTGTTTTCGTGTCGTCATAAATTCTTGTTTTTGGAGTTTACTTTTCCCTCACTATATAAGGAGGGGTTTCTGGCCTGCATTCTTTGCTCACCATGGTTTTCCTCTTTGCTGTAGTTCCTTCAGGTGCTAGGATGATCTCTTCCTTCTTAAGTCCTTTGCGCAACCCCAACAAGTTTTGTCACGTTGGGGTTGCCAGGAGGTTCAAGATGAGAGTTGTTGACCTTCGTGAGTTGTGGATCTTTCCTGATGAGTTCGTTATTTCTGATGTGGGGTTGCGCAGAAGACTCAGATCGTGGTGTGCCTGCAGGTTCAAGTTGCCACTCGCCGAGGGCCGCTCCTTGGTTGTTCGAGGAGAGCCTTGTAGGGGATTTTGTCGAGGGTCATCTCCTTCGATACTTTCTGGCTTCCCTTAGCAGGCAATCCTCGGGCTATCCTTTGTGACACTTCCGAATTTCCCTGGCAGGGGCTCCGATGGAAGCTTAAGGTTCATCCGCTTCATCTTCGATCGGTTTGGAAGGCTTCTGGAGACCTGCTGAATTGGTGCCACACCTGCAAGATGATTGTCAAGAAGAGAAGCTCGGTCCAGGCGGGCTAAAGGATGCGTTAGTACTTATCTTGTAATTTTTATTTCAAGTCGATTGTAATTAAACAATTTATGTATTGATGTAACTGAATCAAGCAAGAAATAAATAGGTTTTAAAGATAAACGCCTTCCCTTATTCGATCTCCTGATTTGCCAATCTATTGTCTGCTTCGAACAAACTTGTGGCTGATCCTTGCATGGTCGGTTTCACATTTTGCCGAACCTCTTCGCAACCGACTGAATGACGTGACATTTGAGAACCTCTTCGTAACCGGACGTTTGACTGATGTAATGTTTGAATGGGACGTTTGATTGATTTGGCGGGAAACGTCATGATGACGTCATTGGGAACCGTCGCGTCTTTTTGGTATTCTCGGTGGGGGAGCGCCACGTGTCATGCCCCTGTTTCGTGGAATTTAAAACACCACGCATCTGGGCCGTTGATCCGCTGGGAGGACTTTCCACCGTTGGATCAATTTGAACTAAAAGGTTTAAAATCAGCGAAACCCATTCATTTCGCTCTTTTCGCCTTCTTCCTCACCTCCATCTTCCTCTTGAGTTTTTGAGTTTTTGCCCCCAATTTTCTGGTGCATTCAAGTTCTTCTTCCATTTCCTGGTGCACTTACTATCGCTGCTTCCTCTTCATCTTCACGTGTAGCATCTCCTAAGGTACGCAAACCTTTTTCTCTGCTCTTCGCTTCCCATTTGTTGATTTTCCCCCTTTGCCTGAAAACAATGACTATAATAGAGATAAGTAGTGAGAGTGAGGGAGAAGTAACCTTTGAGTTTCGTTGTTCTAGGCCCATTCGCACCCCTAAACGCCGTGTTTATTGTTTGATACACAAATCCAGACAAGCAATGGATGCTTTAAAAGAATTTGACAGGGAGTCCTCTTCTCATTCAACAGGGTCGACTCATGTCCACGCCTATGGCCGAAGAGGACCACTCTGACCGTGAGGGAAATCAGTTCGATGATGAGGGGTCTTGGGTAGACCAAGAGGTCTTGGATTCGTATTATGAGTTTCTTACCGACAAATCTTTGGCCGAAGTTCATGGTTTACTATGTCATCCAACGGATAATGGTTTGGCCATAGCGCGCCCAGTTTCTCTGGAAGAGGCAGCTTGTGATCCTCCTGGGTTGAGAGCCACTCCTTTTACTTATGTATATAAAACCATTTTTGAGCACTTAGGTATTCGGGCTCCCTTCTCCCCATATTATTGTCAAGTTCTGAAGATTATTAATGTGGCACCTTCTCAACTTCACCCGAATGGTTGGGCATACATGCGTGCCTTTGAGATTCTGTGCGAGTGTCTTGGGATCGCGGTGTTGGCTTGCAAGTTCCTGCACTTCTTTAAGACTTCGGTCAAGAAACCTCAGCGCTGGGTCTCTTTGTGTAACCATAGCCACTGCCCTTTTATGACTGCCTTCAAGAGTAGCTATAAGTCTTTTAAGAAGCACTGGTGTCGACTGCAAGTAGGGCCGAGCAACCCCAACCTGCTGGTTGATGAAGCTGGGAAAGATCGTTTTCCTTTGCATTGGACCCGCAACCCTCGAGATAAGTATTCTGTTGAGAGGAGGTCGTTGAGCTCGGCCGAGAGCGTGGAAGCCGATCGTCTTATGTTCAGTCTCAGTCGGGTGTGTTGCCTAAAACGTCGCTTCTAATTAACCTGGTGCATGAGGCTGAAGTGTTGATTGGATATCTATTAAGTAATCCACCACCCACCCCCCCCCCCATTTTTTTGACCATTTGGATGTTTTCTCTTTTCAACGGATTTAGGCATGTCTACACTCAGTGTTGCCGAAAGAAGAAGGATTCGTGCTGAACAAAAGCGGAAGTAAGGATTGGTTCAGGGATCCTCTTCTGGCCCAAGCAATGTTGCTGGCGCTCCTAGCTCTGCTGTCGGCTCTCCGAACGCGATTGGTAGCCCTACTCAGGTTGATAGAGTAGTTGAAAATCAGGTTGGTGATCCAAAAGTCAACCAGATCGTGGCCCGCCCTCCCCATCCTCCTGAGTTTCATGCTTCAAAAAGAGCTAAGACTGGACCCTCCCCAAGCAATGAGCTCGGCTTACCTGTTGGGGGTGAAGCTTTAACTGACATGTCCTGGAGGAATAACCTCAAGTGTTAGAAGCGGGCCGACGTTAGTGCTGACACTCCCATTCGGTCTGCTTGGGACTCTCCATACCCGTTGAACAGGGTTTTGAATGGTGTTGGTGGTTTGGTCGATGTTGAGAAGGTCGCTTCAATGAGGGTGGGTCAGACCTTGGTTGCTGTGAAGACCTATAGCCATTGACCTTCTCTGCTTGCTCACCTCGCCGAAGAATCCCTTAAGAAGACTGTTGGGGAGTAGAGCCGCTTGGAGGGACGCTTGAAGGAGAATGAGGAAGCGTTGAAGTTGTGTCAGGAGGAGATAGAGTTGTTGAGGCAGGATATGCAAAAATGGGACGCAGAGAAAGGTCGGCTGGAGGGGAGGGTATCTGAGTTATCTGAGGAGAAGAAGGTATTGTCGGCTAGCTTGGCGAAGCTTGAGAACGACCTGAAGCTGGCTTGTCAGGAAGTTGAGAGGACCAAATGAGAGTTGAAGAGGATATCAGCTTTGTTTCCAGATCTGGCCGAAGGTGAAGATGTGGTCAAGGCAAATGAAGAGTTGACGGTTGGAATGGCCACCGAGTTTGACAAGGGGTTTGAAACTGCCTTAGATCAGCTGAAGGTGCTTACCCTGAAGCGGAAGTTGAGAAGTTCGATATTGAAAGGATTGTAGTCAACGACCAGATTGTTGATCAGGTAGCGGTGGAGAATCAAGCTCCGACCTCTAAAGCTGCGCCGGATACTCAGCAAAATCCTCAGCAGATGCCTCTGGATTTGTCTGCCCTTGATCACCTTTTGAACGTGGATGATGAGATGGATGCGCAAGCCGAGGGTGTTTCTGGTCGGGGTGGTTCCGATCATGGTATGGGCGAGCATGTTGAAGATTCGGAGGAAACTCTTTGTTCCTGTTTTGTAATGCCTCTTTATTTTGAACAATGGTTAAGTTTGTAAAAATTGACAATGTTACCTTCGGTTTTAAGTGTTCAGCAGCATTTTACTTTCTACCTTGGTGTTTTCTTCGTGTGCTCAAAGCTTTATTGTTCTTCTTTGTCTCCATTTTGTTTTTGCACGGTTCAAACTTCTATGTTGTTTTTTTGCGCTTCGGCTTGTTCTGCCGGTTCAACGTTATTTATAAGAATGGCCTTTTTTGGTGCCCAAGGGCTGTATGTCGACTTTCGCGCGGTCTACACTTGTCAGGTCTTGTGTTAAAATGGCCTTCACTGTGCCAAGTTCGTTGGCTTGTTTGGGCGAGCGCGCTAGCTTCGTCTACACATTGAAGGATCTTACACTGTACCGAGCTCGTTGGCATCGTTCGGCGAGCGCGTTAGCTTCGCCTATACGATGGAAGCTCCATTTCGGTTTCAAAGAAGTAAACTTCTTTGAAACCGAACTGGTGTGCCCAAGGGTGGTGCGTGAGCTCGTCAGCTCCGCTCTCACCTATCAGGACTTTGAGTCTTCATTGCCCAAGGACAACATCGAGACGTTGCTCGATCCTTGCCTGTCGGGACTTTTTTATTATGGAACATTCTTCTTTATTGGATAATCGGTTCTCTTTATTCAATAATGGTGATGGAATACATTTGGGGCTTTATATTTCCACATACAAATGGTACGGTGATTGAAAGACAGGAGATGATGAGAACCGATGATTGCCTCTTCAGCTGTAATAGAACCGAAGGTTGGCTGCGTTCCAGGACCTGAGAATGTTTCCTCCATCTAACTTCTCCAGTTTGAAGGCTCCTGGACCGATGACATCTTTGACTCTGAAGGGACTTCCCAATTGACAGACAGCTTCCCCGTGGCTCCCACTCGGCTTGATTGTCTTAGGACCAGATCTCCGGCTTTGAAGTTTCTGGGACTGACCTTGGAGTTGTACCTCTTTGCTGCTCGCAGCTTAGTTGCTTCTTCTTTGATCTTGGCAATGTCTCTGACTTCGTCCAGGAGATCTAGGTTGGCCCTCAATGCGCCTTCATCAGGAATTTTCTCTGTGAACACCCAATTTTAACCGGTATTTTTAATTTTCTTCTAAAAAAAATCACCAAAATATGTTTTACCAATTTTGCGTTGTTATTTCTTTTTTAGTGGTTAAACAAAATTAAAAAAAAATATAGGTTAATTCAGTTTATTACAAAAATGGTGAATGTCCATGTACATGACTTGGCCCAAGAATGCCAAAGTTACAAAAATAAACCAAAATACCCCAAAACTGCAGCTACTTTGCGAAGGTCATTTCTCTCTCCCCAGACCTCATTTCGACGATCCGAACGGTGAAAGTGAAGATGAATGTCTCAGTAACATTCTAGCAAAAAACGAAAACGATCCAACGGTTAACGAATCCAGAATCGCACTTGTACGGTGGCTGGTTTGAGAAAAACGGGAGTTGTTTTTTTTACTTTTGCGAAGGCAATTGCTCTCTCCTCAGACCTCATTTCGACGATCCGATCGGTAAAAGTGAAGATGGATGTCTCACGAACCTGGTGTCAAAAAACGACGATGATCCAACGGTTAACGAATCCGGAATCACACTGTTACAGTGGCTGGTTTGAGAAACGGGAATGGCTTCCTCTATCTTGTTTTAGTCCCACATTGTTTGGGAGAAACAAGAACCACCTAACATTTGGCTATAAAAGAGGCTCAGAGGCAAAGACTTGGAGGGAGGAGTCATTGGCAGATTAAGTGATCTTTTGGGGTAGCCTTTGCGGTCCAGACACTAAAAGTCTGTCTTTGATTATTTTGTACTTTTTTGAGTCGGTTTTCGGTTCTCAAAGCAGCCCGGTTCGCAGTTGACCTGATCAGACTGATTAATTGGTCCGGTTCGGCGTTCATTGCGTTTATCAGCTTGAGGTTAGTTTTGTATTTATTTATTTATATCTATTTGTTTATTTATTATTTATTTCTTTATTTATTTATGTACATATTTATTGATTACTTATTTATTGTTTGTTTATTTCTGTATATATTTATTTATTTATATTTTTTTTAGGTGTATAGTTATTTATTTATTTATTTATTTTTTATCTTTCCTTTTTAATTATTATTATTGTTATTATTATCTATTCTTATTTATATTATTATTATTGTTATCTATTTCTAAAAATGAATTAAAACATCAATAAAAATGGCTTTGATCGAGATGTACATCTTATCAAACCCGCAACCCGGTTAAGACACCTGAGTTGTACAACTTGGTGATCTCAAACCCCTTCAAAATATTAAAATCAACAAAACAAACAAATACTTTCAAGAAAAACTACGTAGCTTTTGATTCCTCGCACACGGATATATGTAGGAGCGGGGCTTCCCCGTCAAGCTAATTATTATTATTTTTCAAATAATCAACTCTCTTTTCTTTAACACCTATTTTCTAAAAAATATAAAACAGGGATTGGCTGAGGTGTGACATATTGTCGATCCCAGTTTAAGACGCCTGGGTTGTACAACTTGGGGATCTCAAACCCCTTCAAAAAATTTAAATCAACCAACCAACAAACATTTTCAGAAAGAACTACGTGACTTTTGAGTTCCTCATTGCACCAGAGGATACGTAGGAGCGGGGCTTCCCCGTCAAGTCAAAATTAAACTTTTCTAACCCTCTTTTACTCTAAACAACACATATTAGTTGATTAAACAATAATATTATTTTAGAGCTCACATTGATTTAAGTCTAGAAAGCAAAAATAACTCTTATAAATAAGAGTTATCACCCACCATGGACTAGACTAAGGCACTAAGCTAGTAGATTATTAGCTCGTAATAAATTTGGTCCAACTCGATCAAGTTCAAAAATGTCTCATTCCATTGTCGGCTAGCTTGAATGAGTCATACCGAACTATATGTTGTGTGTATTGTGATGCTTTTATAAACATTTGATACATCTATTAGGATTTAAGCTCATGAGGATAGCTCAATCCAAAAGACTAATCAATTAGGTTGAAGAGTCGTACGACTTAAATACCACATTCTTATTTACTCAATGTGAAATTTCAAAGAACATCATTAGCCTAAAAAGTTTCATTATGAACAAGATCATGGACACATTAGCTACAAGAGAAGTAGTAGTGGGGAGGTGGTTAGTTGTTGCCTATAGGTGGAACTAAAACTGGGATTTAATCAATCTCCTATGGCAATCGAGGGGGAACAATTAGGAATTACAAATTTACTCGCCTCCATATTTTAGAATACTGTAATGATATTTGGTACTCCTATGATTTAGTGAATCCAATTTGTTCATGCATGCAGTTATTGAAAATTTGCCTAATCGTTACATGACAAAGCTGGACCATTTGGACAAATTAGGATGTCATGCCTCCCCTTTTTAATGAAAAAACCTTTGGCTCTATTAATTAAACTTTACGCAATCCCCATAAGATTCCCAAGTTTTCCCAATAAGTAACCTAGTAGGCTTGGAATCATATCTTCAACTTTTTTACTTCTCCCTTGCACCACAACAGCCTTTCCAACTTTTGTTTGTGCTCTTTTTGAACTGAAACTTAGTTTAAATTTTTTAATCATATATGGGGGTCCAAGCTAGCCATGCCACAATGCTCTGAGTCTAAGTAAGCAAAACTTGGTTAAGACCAACTACCAGTTTAGCCTAGACTAATGGGCCATGGAATTTTGGAAGATATGCTGCTTATTTGTGTTTTGTTATCTTTGTTTGTAAGGGTTATTTTCATTTGTTTTTTTTTTAAAAAATCACGTGACTTTCTTGTGGTTTGAATAGGAGTGTTCAAAATTGAACCAAACCAAACCGAAAACCGCAAAAAACCACTTTCTATTGGTTCTGTTCGGTTTTTATTATTATTGAACCGCATGGTTCGGTTCAGTTCGCGGTTTTGATTACAGAAACCAAACCAAACCGCAAAATCCTATATACAATACAATTTTTTATATGAATATGCAATTTATATAAAATCTAATTTTTGATATAAATCTGATATGTAGCTTCAACTATGCTTTAATGTTTTAGCACCTCTCACGCGAAGGTCCAAATCATTTTTTCCTATTACAAAAATGCTTTGAAACACATGTAAATATGAGGGAACCTCATAAAGAATGTTTTTCTTCTTTTTTCCGTTTATTTTTCTTGTTTGGAATGATATTTATTTTGTATGAAAGTGTTTTGATGCTAATTAGTAATTAATTATATGCAACAACACAATCTTTTTCTTCTTTTGGCAGATTTATAAATTGTGTTATTTCTCGTAAAAAACCGAACCCGTCCAAACCCCATTGGTTTGGTTTGGTGTTTTTTTATAAGCCAAACAAACTAAACCAAACCACATCTATTTTAACATTGCGGTTCGGTTCACTTTTTTGCTCAAAATCGAACCAACCCGCACCGCGAGGCGCGAACACCCCTAGGTTTGAATAGATTTTTGAGGACAAAACATTGATGTATTGTAGTTTTTTACGTTTTTTAATAGTGAAAATATTATTATTTTGAATTTGAATAAAAAATTTAATTCACATAACATGTTATAATTGGTAAAAAGCACATATTTAACACAAGTTTTTTCCAATTTAAAATCCCTGAAAATATTATATTTTAAAAAACTTAGTTGTTGTAAATCCATGAAAATTTGGAAAAAAAGTTTTCTCTAAAAGTAATTTAGTGAGGGTCTAAAAAGTCAAACTTCACTACAAAAAAAAAGGTCATTTGCGATGGAAAAGTCCCTCGCTAAATCACCTTATTCCCTCGCTAAAAGTCATTTGCGAGGGAATTAGCGAGGGACAACTTCCCTCGCTAATTCCCTCCTCGCAAATGCGATTAGCGAGGGATATGGGTCCCTCGCTAATTAGCGAGGGCAGTGTCCCTCGCTAGATCCCTCGCTACGGCTCAGCCACATGGCCACGCTCCCTCGCTAATTCCCTCGCTACTACTCAGCCACGTGGTCACGTTCCCTCGCTAATCCCCACGCTACTGCTCAACCACGTGGCAACGTTCCCTCGCTAATGCCCTCGCTAATGATCAACCACGTGGCCACGTTCCCTCGCTAAGCCCCTCGCTAATTCCCACGCTACTGCTCAACCTGATGAATTTTTTTTTATTTTATCTGCTTTTATACCTGTTTATTTTATTAATAAATAATAAAATCTAAAATACATAAAATAGTTTAAAATAAAAATTATCCAATAACATAAATTTTGAATCAACAACACTTAATCTGATATGTTATAACAAAATATTTAATCAACAAAACTAAAAGCTGCCACCATCAGACTCCTCAGCTTCCTCCTCATCTTCCTCTTCATCTTGCTGCTGCTCATTTTGGTGGATATTCTTAAAATACTTAAACATCAGCTCCTGCCTACGGGTCACCTTCTCATAATCTTGCTGCATCTTTCTCATCGCCTCAGAGGAGGTCCTGACCTCCTGTCGAGTCTCGTGCAGCTCCTGCTCCAGCCGCCTAATATGCTCTGTCTCCGCAGGAGTATAAGCTGGTCGACTCCGTCTTCTGCTGCTCTCGGCCCCAGACTGACTCATACATGGAGCCATGGGCCCCGTACCATACAGGTGACCCTTAGACCAACCTACTGTCTTCTCCCAATGTTTGTTTGCCAGATCTCTCATCTCAGGAGTAAGTTGGCCAAATGAATCAGGGTTCCAGCTCCCCTGAGTTAGCTGAGTCATGAACTCATTTATTTGCTCATGTTTTGAATAACCACAAATTAGCGCTCCATTTTGACAAATGAACATTATATAATACAAATCAATATGTATATTTACCTGGGTCATCTTGGAGCGCTCATCAACATACTCGCCAGTGCCTTTCCTCACATGGGTGGCTCTATGCAGCTCAGGAGCAGTGATAGGGCGTCCTGCCTTCTTACTCTGTAAGATGAAACACATTTTTAAAAATTGCTAACTAATTAAATAATATAAAAAACACATAGAGAGAGAGAGAGAAGCTGAGAGAGAGACAGACAGAAAGTAGGTGGTGGTGGTGGTGGGTGGTTGTGACGGTGGTGGTGGGTGGTTGTTGGCCGTAGGTGAGAGAGAGAGGCAGAGAGAGAGGGCGAGATGGCGGAGAGGAGCTGTCGTAGGTAGGTGAGGATGGTGGTGGTGGTTGTGAGGGTGGTGGCCTTGGCGGCGTTGGCGGCGTTTGGGTGGCCGTAGGAAGAGAGAGAGGCGGAGAGAGAGACGGTGAGGAGGCGAAGAGAGAGAGAGAGCCGGGGTGAGGAGGTGATAGAGAGAGGGGGTCGTAGGTACGTGATGGTGGTGGTGGGGTGGCCGTCGTAGGTGAGAGAGAGAGGCGGAGAGAGAGAGGAGGAGAGGCGGAGAGAGAGAGGAGAAGAGAGAAATGAGGGGTTCTGTTCTGAGATTCAGATTTGGAAATTAATTTGAGATTAGCGACGGCATTAGCGACGGCATGGGCGGTCGCTAACCGTTACAAACATTTCCACGCGGTGCCACGCGTTGAACGGTCAAAAAACCTTTGCGAGGGACACTATAGCCGTCGCTAATTTTTCCCGCCCAGGACATTAGCGACGGCCTGGCCGTCGCTATTGCTAAAATTTCCGTCGCTAATGCTTAAAAAATTCGACAGCTCTATCCCCTCGCTAATGTCGTCGCTAATATCAGTTTTTGCGAGGGACATAAAGTCCCTCTCTAATTCCGTCGCTAAAGGCAACATTTTTGGTAGTGCTTGCTTTTCTCAAATAACTATTATGAAGAATTTTCTTTTTGATAAATAACTATTGTGAAGATTGAAATCAAACAGAATTTGAAATATCAATTTAGAAGATATCAATTTTTTAGAGATTCAAAATTTACTTGAAGTTATGGTTTAATGAAGGCTTAATTTAACTATTTCGCAATACTATGAAGTATTTTAAGAGTTTCTAAATAAGTCTTTAAATGGAAAAAAATATAATTATATCCGTGAACTTCTAATAATATTGTAATTAGGTCCCTATATTTTAATTGGCTCCCAAAAGTTAAATAGTTTGTAATTAATTAGGTTTCTGAAATTTCAGGTAATGTGTAAGCAAGTCCCTAAATGTATAAAAACATAATTACATATTATTTAAAAACTCATTGATTTGATTATAAATTATTTAAAAGTTAAAATGTGCAGTGACCCAATTACAAAATGTTTACAAGTTTTTGACTAATTTAGAATCTTGTTTTAGTTTAGTAATTTATTTAGAAATTCTCAATTAATTCGGAGACTTATACAATAATTAAACTTTTAATAGACAGTTTTAATTATTGTATAAGTCTCTTAAAAATAAAATATGAATTAATTCAAGAGTATTTTGAGATGATAGCATTAATCAATAAATAAGGCTAAAGTATAGACCTTATTTATATTTTGGACCATCAAACATATATAATTATATCTTTGTTTAAATATCATTCAAGAGGTGTATGATATAAAAATCTTAGAAAGCACAAGACCCCTAAGATTTTTATATCATACACCTCCAGCTTCTTAAGATTTTCATCATTTTTATCACTCGGCTCTTCTGAACTCTCCATTTGTTCAGCCTGTAGCTGGAGTGATTCTATGATACCCATCATTTCTCTATTAAACTGTGGATTTTTAAGAAACTCAACAATGTCGTTTGAACATGATGTACATTTCATAATGGTCTTCTGAACTAGCAAAGTACGACCACTTTGACTAGCCCTCTGCCTAGAGGTGTCAATTTGGCCCAAGCCCCCAAGCCCAGCCCCATTGGCCCCCAATCAAGCCCCATAAAATTGAAGCCCCCTATTAATGGGGCTTTTTTTAGCCCCAGCCCACACTTTTAAATATTTTAGTGGGTTGGGGCCAGGGCCTTGTGGGCTGGCCCACAAATTTTATTCTCATTTTTTCTCACTATTTACACCTCTACTTTCATTCTTTCACCCCCATTCCTCTTCTCCTTCCCTCTTACCACCACATTCTTCTCCCTCTCACCACAACCACCACCACCATCTCCCACTCACCACCACCACCTCATTTTCCCTCCCACCACCACCACCTCCTTATCCCTCTCGCCACCACCACCCCACCTCTTTTCCCACTATTTATACCTCTACTTTCATTCTTTCACCCACTTCCTCTTCTCTCTCACTCCCACCACCACCACCACCATCTTCTACTCACCACCACCACCTCATTTTCCCTCTCACCACCATCACCTTCATTTTCCTCTCACCACCACCACCACCACCACCACCACCACCACCTATTTTCCCACTATTTACACATCTACTTTCATTCTTTCACCCTCTTCCTCTTCTCTTTCACTCTCACCACAACCTCCTTTTCCCTTTCACCACAACCACCACCACCATCTTCGACTAACCACCACATTCTTTTCTCTCTCACCACCACCACCTCCTTTTCCATCTCACCACCATCACACAACAACCACCACCTCCTTTTTCCTCTCACCAACCACCACCACCATCACCACCTATTTTTCCACTATTTACACATCCACTTTCATTCTTTCACCCCCTTCCTCTTCTCCCTCACTCACCACCACCTCCTTCTCCCTCTCACCACAACCACCATCATCACTATCTCACACTCACCACCACCACCACCACCACCACCAAGAGTGGGTCATTATTTGCAAAATAAATATTCAGGGCCCATGGGCTAAACTAGGCCATCAAAGTTGAGTGGGTCATTTTTTGCAAAATAAATATTCAGGGCCTATGGGCGGGGCTGGGCCCACATGGGCCTTATGGGCTTGGGGCCTATGTGGGGCCTTAGGATGGTGGGCTTTTTGGCCCATGGGCTTTTTGGTCCATGGGCCATGTGGGCCTAGGGTGGGCTGGCCCACGTGGGCCAAATTGACAGCTCTACCTCTGCCTGATAAAACTTTGGCCATAAAAGGCACCCTCAAGACAGGCTTTGCAGAAGCTGTGAGCACAAGGTGTAGTAAGAGGGATTTCTATATAGTTCAAATAACTAGATAGATTCAACTCATTCTATTATAAATCATAAACTTCACTTTTGAACGGAGAATTAACTGTATTTATGTGAAACTTTTAAGATGTGAAGGATATTTGAAAAAAAGTAACTAACTTGCAGATGTATGTTCGAGAAAAGGGGTGCAAATAAAAACTCTTTTCTGAATTATTTTTCTTCTAGATAAGCCCAACGATACTTCTTGAGCACCCCCTTATTTTGGCCCATACTTCGTACAACCCCCTCTACTCAGTAGACACCCCCCAAACTAGCGAAAAGACCAAAATGGCCTTAATGAAACGCGTGCCTCCATTGTTTTTCGGAGATTACGGTGGTTTGGAACTTTAGAACCGAACCGGTTCGGATGTTAACAACCGAGTGTTGTATCTTCAAAGACACCCCCTAAAACTGTTTTTACCAGGTTCGGACCTTACGAACCGAACTGGTTCGACACATAAGTCCCGAACCACTGTAACATATGACAAATATTTTACTAAGTTTTACACAAACACTTTACCCAAAAAATTGAAATAGAGATTGAATGTTTCGTTTTGTATTTTTGCTAGATCTTTATTCAAACAAAGATAGAATATAATGTTAACATACACCTAATCCGTTAAATTAAAAAAACCCAAATAAAATAACAACAGTTTGTAAATTAAAATAAAACAGCACGAGATCAGTTGTCATCTTCACCAAATGACGGTCCACTGACTGATACTTCTGTTGCTTCATTGTCACTAACTTCATCACTAGAGACATAATTTGCTCCTTGCCTATCTGAAAAATTACACAAAATAGGCATTCAGCAAATATTGGCCAGGTTTGGATTTTAACTACCGAACCAGTTTGGAACTTTGAGTCCGAACCAGTTCGTTCGCAAAATGTCGAGTACACAGGTTCGGACCTAAAGTCTCGAACCATTCAGAGTTTCAGAAGAAAAAAAATGGACAAAACGAACTGAATGGAAAGATTTCCATACCTGTTTGAGCGCATATTTCCAGGCAAATACGAAAGAAAACGAAATGGGAAGTGAAATGGAGGAGAGGAAGAGAAGGAGAGAGGGATTGATATGGAGAATTGGAGAAATTGGGTTTAGGGTGGAAAGGGGAGTGTGAGAGGAGAGGAGTGTTAAGAAATGAGGAGAGTTAATAGAAGAGGGGCATTTTGAGGATATTGGGGGGGGGGGGGGGGGGTGTTGGGGGTCTCTCTTGAGTAGGGAGGGGGTTGTATGAAGCTCTCCCCACCCCTTATTTTGATTCCCCTTAAAGCAACCCACCCTTATAGATATGGATCTAAACCAGGGAGTATAAATCAGAAAAAAATTCACTTTTGAATAGAAAATTAACTGCAAAAAGAAAATAAAAACTATCGGAAACTTTTAAGTTGTCGGAGATATATGGAAGGAACAAACATTTGTGGATGTATGTTAAAAAAGGGTAATAATAATTGATTTTCTAAATTATATTTCTACTAGATTAGCCCAATAATACTTCTTGATTTAAGGCTGCTTCCAGCACTCCCTTATTCTCTTAAAGCACCCCACCCCTTTTCCAATGCCCCATACCCTCCATTTCATTCTCCAATAATCTCTCTCTCTCCCTCCCTCCCTCCAACTTTGTTTGTAGAAGCAAATGTCGTAGCCTTTTAAAGACTTTTTTTTTCCAAGACACAAAAATAGGGTAAAATGCTCCCGGGTTCCCTTATCTTTATTTAAAGTAACGATTTAGTCATTTATCTTTTTTTTGTCCCAGATCAGTCCTTTATGTTTTAATTTTTTTATCACCGTTGCCCTTTTCCGCCTGCTTCCGTCCAAGTCCGTTAAAAAATGGCATTTTTTAATGCTTATTTGGCATTATTTATTATTTTATTTACCAATTAATTGATGAGTCATAATTTTTGTTAATTTTTGATTAAAACTAATTAAAAAATATGAGTCATAATTTTTCTGCATCTCATCTCATTATCAATCTTCAATCTTCTTCACATCTCATCCCATCCCCATTTTGATTATCCCCATTTTATCACCGTTGCCATTTTTTATCACCGTTGCCCTTTAATCTTCAATCTTCTTCAATCTGGAAATCTGTTTCAGTTTCGATTTTCGTTTTCGTTTCAGAATCGTTTTCGTTTACATTTTAGAATCTGGAAATCCGAATCTCATCTCTTCAATCGTTTTTGTTTTCGTTTCAGAATCGATTTTCGTTTTCGTTTCAATCTCATCCCATCCCCATTTCGTTTCAGTTTCGAGTTTCGATTTTTTTGTTTCAGATCTATAATGGGGTATTAAATTAGGGATTTGGGGATTTGGGGTTTTTTAGGTATTTGGGGATTTGGGGATTTGAGGGTATTAAATCTGTTTGTTTCAGATCGAAAATGAAACAAACAGATTTCAGATGGAGATGATGATGCAAAAAGGAAAACGATTCTAAAATGAAAACGAAAATGAAAACGATTCAGATCGAAAACAAAGGAAACGAAAATGGAGATGGAGATGTGGTTTTCTGGAAACGAAAACGCAAACGATTCTTGTTGCTGAAGATGAAGAAAACTGTGTGGTTGCTGAAGATGAAGAAAACGAAGCAACTGTGTGGGTTTGCAAATGAAAACGAAGCAACTGTGTGGGTTTGCAATTGTTGTTGCTGAAGATGAAGAAAACTGTGTGGTTTGCAATTGTTGCAATTCAGATCTGAAGAAGACTGAAGATGAATATTTGTTGCTGAAGATGAACCATGTGGTTGTTGAAAAAGATGAAGAATTAATTAATTTTGATTTTGGTTTTTTAATATAAAATAAATAAAAAATATACTTTTAATTAAATGTCATCACCATAACAGCCATTTGGACATTTTTTTAACGGAGTTAACTTTAAACTCAAAAAAAGGATAATGTTGTACACATTTTAAAACATAAAGGACTTATTTGGGACAAAAAAAAACATAAAAGACTAAATCGTTACTTTAAATAAAGATAGGGGACCCCGAGAGCACTTTAACCCAAAAAATAAATACTTGTCTACTATACTATAAGCAAATCAACCACCACCAAATTTACTAAAAGACCTATCACTCAAAATATTATCAAAACTTCATTTGGGGGTAACTTAGTAATTGACTACCAAAAAGAGATACACACTTTTCCAAAACTGAAAAATGGATTTTTGAAAACTAAAAAGTTACTTTTTGAAAAGTTAGAAATAGAGTAGAGAGAAGAAAAAGATAGATAGTTGATTTATAGTAGTTAGAAATAAGGAAGAGAGAAAAGAAAAAAAGTTGGAACAAAATATAAAGACTACTATAATCAACTATCTATCTTTTAACTAATAGCAAAAAAATTCAATATAACTTTTTAGTCTTTTCGGAAAAAAAACAAGATGACTTAATGACTATTCAAACTACTAATAAATATCTGTCCCTGATACCAAAAAAAAGAATAATAATTATTACTGATATATAGAAAAAATACGGAATAAATATTTGTCATTGAGAATTATAATTTTGAAGACTACTCTAAATCTACTATCTATCTTCAACTATCTACTATCATCTATTAATCTACTAAAACAAATCGATTTTACCACTAAGAAAAATTCGAAAATAACTTTTAGTCTCTTAGGAAAAAAAAGAGGACTTAATGACTATTCAGATTACTGATAAATATTTCTCACTGATACCCAAAAAAAGACAAATAACTATCATTGATATATAAAAACACACGAGATAAATATTTGTAATTCAGAATTATAATTTCTGAAGACTACCGTAAATCTATTATCTATCTATTAACTACTAGCAAAAAAATTCAATTCAACTTTTTAGTCTCTTAAAAAAAATGAGAAGACTTAATGACTATTCAAACTACTGATAAATATTAAAAAAAAATATGGGATGAATAATTGTCACTGTTACCTAAAAACGACAAATAACTGTCACTAATATATAAAAAAAGCACGAGATAAATATTTGTCATCTACTATACTATAAGCAAATCAACCACCACCAAATTTACTAAAAGACCTATCACTCAAAATATTATCAAAACTTCATTTGGGGGTAACTTAGTAATTGACTACCAAAAAGAGATACACACTTTTCCAAAACTGAAAAATGGATTTTTGAAAACTAAAAAGTTACTTTTTGAAAAGTTAGAAATAGAGTAGAGAGAAGAAAAAGATAGATAGTTGATTTATAGTAGTTAGAAATAAGGAAGAGAGAAAAGAAAAAAAGTTGGAACAAAATATAAAGACTACTATAATCAACTATCTATCTTTTAACTAATAGCAAAAAAAATTCAATATAACTTTTTAGTCTTTTCGAAAAAAAAAACAAGATGACTTAATGACTTAATCAATTTTACCACTAGCAAAAATTCCAAAATAACTTTTTAGTCTCTTACAAAAAAAATATGAGAAGACTTAATGACTGTTGAAACTACTCATAAATATTAAAAAAAAACACGTGATAAATATTTGTCACTGATTCCTAAAAAAAGACAAATAACTATCACTGCTATATAAAAAGTACGGGATAAATATTTGTCATTTATAATTACAATTTTTGAAAATTTCTATAAATTTACTGTCTATTTTCTACTATCTACTATAATATAAATGATATATATTTATTTTTATATATTCGGACTAATTAAATTCTAATTGAGTCAAATCATATAAAGAACAGGACGGTACCCGTGCGTATGCACGGGTATACTGCTAGTTAGAAACAAGATTCCAAATAGTACGGAAATGAAAAAAAAAACATCATGATAGACATATGTTTAAATAGACAGACTAAACAATATTATATTATACTTATTTCCTAGGAAAAGAAAGTGTAGATGTTAACATAATCAGAGAGGATTGTGTAGTTTCACCTCGACTATATTGTCAAAAAAAAAAGTCAACTTGACTGCAAGCCAATTATCTTTCCATGGATTAGTCATAAACTTGTTAGCTAGACTAGCAGCATATATGTTAAATATGGTCTAGAGCAGATCACGACATACATTGAACTTCAAATTGCATTAGAATAGGGTATATTGTTCGTGCCTTCAACGCCCTCTTTAGTTTTAGGAGACTGAGTTGATGACGGTGTAAAATAACATGCTATATAGGAGTAGACAGAACTTTAGAATCCTCCATATTGAAGTTCTTTAAGAGCTTCTCATTGTTGGTGCACTGGGATAGAGTTGAAATTCCCTTCTCCATTTGTCTTTTCATCTGCATTCCTATGATCTTATTTGGTGGAATTTTTGGAATATCTGATCTGCTTAATGGTACTTTGGTTTTGTTATCCTTCATTTTCACTTGTTTTTCAAAAAAATCACGTGACTTTCTTGTGGGTTGAACATATTTTTGAGGACAAAACATTCTTGTTTGTAGTTTTTTTTTTATGTTTTTTAATAGTGAAAATATGATTACTTAGAATTTGCATTTAAATGAAAATTTTAATTCACATCCATGTTATAGTTGGTAAGAGCACATATTGAACATAAGTTTTTTTTTCCAATTTTTAATCCCTAAAGGTATGATATTTTAAAAAAAAAAATTAGATGTTTTAAATCCTTGAAAATTTGGGAAAAAAAAGCTTATTTTCTACAAGTAATCAAGTGAGGGTCTAAAAAATAAAATTTTACAAGTAAGATAATTTGTAAACAAGTCCCTAAATACATAGCGGCATAATTACAAATTATTTAAAAACTATAATATTTCAAGGTCCAATTACAAAATATTTGAAAAGTTTTGGGGCTAATTAAATGCTATAACGATAATGACGAGTGACACCTTTGGTATATAACCAACAGCCACGAGTGAATCTGACACACATATGACATTGCAGAGACCTTTCTCCCAGCAAAGTAAGAGACCTTTAAGAATTGTGAAAAGTTCCGCATAAACAATTATGTTTTTTTTTTGGTAAATAGCTAATCAATTATCTTAATTAGCATAAACTTTATCATTTTGATCTATATTTCATTTTGAGTAGAATATATTAAGTTCAAAGAGATTGATTGGAGCTGTCTTTCACACGGTGAGGCAGGCTTATCTAAATATGATATTTATCTCCAACCCGTTTTCTTGAAAAATCTATATATTTGACAAATTTAATCTTAGTTTTTTTTTCGATAAGCAAAATTTCATTTAAGGAGCACTAGAATGCTCAAACCCAAACAACAATAAGTCTTATATATTGTTTAGGCATAAAAGGGGATTATCCCATCAAGAAGTAACTGGACAACTAGATCGACCATATACTATTATTGATGGGATAAATGCAACGTTCGCCTCCACCAAAGCTATTGATGTGAGTAACTGTATTTACAATGTTCGCCTCCACATTCTTAAAAACAAGATTGTTCTTAGACAACCATATACACGAACAAGTCGTCAACGAAATTAAGAATTTAATCTTCTTCAATTTCTTTCCTTTTCACAAATCACCAAACCATTCAAAATGCTCAAACACAGTAAAGTGCTAACTCATTGTAATTCAGCCCCATCAAGACATAATATCAAACCATACCTCGCTTGCAAAATGGCAATCAAAGAGTAAGTGTTGCACATCTTCAATTGAATGATGACAGAATGGGCAAGCTGCCACCTCCTCGGTTCCTAGCTAGAACATTACGGTGCAACAGCAAATTACGGGTAGGAAGACTATTGCGATAAGAATTTTAGATGGTACTATTGTACTCCAAAGTGCTTGAAAAAGCCATCCAGCCCACAGTTTGAACCGTTTGTCCACACGAAAAGCAGAAAGATATCGCGCCACCATAACGAAGACTTGGACCTGCTACCATGATCAACCACTGTATCATATATAAATGCATCAGAGAAGTCACCATCTGAACAATAACAAGTCCCTCCATACTGCAGTATCCTCCACCAACGCTCTCCATTTCCATTTAGACAATAAAGCAACATTAAAGACCTCCACATTTTTAATACCAAGCCCTCTGTCCTTCTTCTTCGGTACACATCTTATCTCACGCCACCCAATACATACATTTATCCCCTTTATTAATTTCCTAAAGAAAGTCCCTTTGAATTTTAATCATGGCATTAAGTACCACCTTCAGGGCTTTATAAAAAGAAAAGAAATAAAGTGGGATACTATTCAAAACTGAATTAATAAGAGTTACCCGGCGTCCAATAGATAGCATTCGACCCTTCCAAGAAGAAAGTCTCTTGCGAAGCGAGCCCAAAACTGGCTTCCAAGATGCAGCCCTCCTAGGATTAGCGCCAACCGGAATCCCTAGGAACTTCAACGAAATGGACTCCGTTTTGCAATAAAGAAACGTGGAGGCTATGTCTATAAATTCTGCTGTGAGATTGATACCAATAATCTTGCTTTTATGAAAATTAACCCTCAGCCCCGACACCAGCTCGAAAGATCTGAGAATTGTTTTGATACTCCAGAGATTGTCCCAAGAGGCTTTCCCCATCAAAACTGTATCATCAGCAAACTGCATGATAGAAAAGCGTAATCTTTCATTGACATTGTAACAATGAAAAGAGCCATTCTCCACCGCTTTAGACACCCCGTGAAGCCCATCCTATCCATCATTTAGAACAAAAAATCCTAAGAGATAGAGTCATAGACTTTCTCGAAATCCACTTTGAACAAAAGACATTCATCCTTTCTTCTTTTCACAAAGTCAATTGCTTCATTAACTACAACCACCCCGCAGTGGCGGACCCAGGACCCCAGGGTCAGGGATGTCAAATTTTTTAAGGCCGGTGTCGAATGGGTGCAAAACTTGGTCTACTAGTACAATTTAAAATTTTTAGGGGGGTCAAAACTAAAATTTCAGGAGATTTAGGCTATTTATATAGGGTGTTTAGTGCAAAAAAAAAAATTTCCAGCGGGTTCAGGGAGTTCAACTGAACCCCCTGGATGTAAGCCAGGTCCGCCACTGCCACCCCGTCCAGAATTTGTGGTCTACCTCCTAGAAAAGCTGACTGACAACTAGAGATGATATTGGGAAGGACTCTCTTGAGTCTATTAGCCAGAACCTTTGCCAATATCTTATACAAACAACCAATCAGACTAATAGGTCTATATTCCCCCAAACCTTGCGGATTTTATTTTTTGGGATAAGCGCAATGAAAGGCGCTGACATTGATTTAGGAAGATGGGCTCTATCTTGAAACTCATTGATCACATCCCCCTTCGACGTATCCCAGAATTCTTTTGCTCATTGGAGCAAGTAATATTTTGTTTTGTGAGAAAGCGAAAGTATTCAACGAAAAAGGTCCACATGTGCTTTCAAAACTTAAATACAAGGGTCGCACGCAAATGGTATTAAATTGTTTTATGAATTCTTTTTATTTATAAAATTTGTTCTTTAGATAAAACAATTAAACTTCTTCTTTCTTGAAATATTGTGCTGACTATATTTATTAAACAAAGGTGATGTATAAAAGAAATTTAAAATTTTGTATGAGTATTTTTAAACATTAATGTTCGGTACCGTATCTCCTGCTACGTATCCGACCCGGGATAGGTAGTCCGGTCCGAGATAGTTGGTACGTGTATCCTTGGTTGTCCGAGTTGGTGCTCCGGTCCGAGGTGGGGTGGTACCTGCAATGACACTCCGACGCTCAAGTCAGTGAGTGAGTCAATTACAAGTGAGAGTAAGTGAGAGATGATTACCATTAATGAGAGCATTCAATGCTTATTTATAGGTATCTAGGAAGGAGGAGGGCTGTTGGATCTAGGTCTGCAATCTCCACCCTTGGATGAATTGGACCCTTTGGTGTTGGGCCTTTTTGGTGGATTGGCCATTGAGGCCCAATCCATAACAGTAGCCCCCCAAGTCGGGTCGCTTTAAGGCGAGCTAGACTTGTTGTTTAGAGACTTCACCGGGCCTGAAACACTTTATGACCTACCGGGCCGATCTGAGGGATTCAGGTCGCGCCGAGTGACTCGAGGCTGACCGCTTTGAGAGATTCCGGGCACGGCGGGGTCAAGAGACCGGGGCGAGTCAACGGAAACGGAGCGTTCCGGTCGTAGCTATGTCTTGATTTCTGTGCCAGCTGGCAACGTCATTGATGGGACGCGTCGTTCGAGGAAGATTGGGGCAATGATGGCGCTTGGAACGACGCGCCTGTCCAGGGGCTAGTCTTGGGAAACGTAGCCTAAGTCCAGGCCCATTTGTGGCCTTCTTAATGTTCTATAAATAGGAGGGGGGATCCCCCTTACTTGGATTGTTTTTCTGCGAATCGCTCTGCTTCCGGTCTTAAAGTCGTTCCGAAGCTTGTTTCATTCTTCCGAGTTGTGCTGAGTCTCGGTGACGCCTTTGCTGTTCGCGACCCGCCTCCAGTGTTCGACGAGCCTCGATTTTCATAAGGTTAGTTTCCTCTTCTCTTTGTTGCTTTTTCCTTTAGATCACGACCGGGTTCTTTCTGGACCCGCATTTGTAGATACAGAGTGGGGGTCGTCAGGTCGGGTTCCGACTTGGTTGTGGACCCACTGTTTACGTATCAACCTGACTCATCAAGCCCCCATTTCTGCAGGACCGATCTGGCGAGGACGAAACAAACCCGTCGGGTTGCTGACACAGATCGCCCTCATTTCGCGCAAACAATGGCTTCCGGACTTGGAGAGTCTATGGAAATTCGTGCTAGTCCCCCGGGGTCAGCTATTCCCGAGGTTCAAGACGACTTGGGTTCCGCTCCTACTCAAGCTGAAGACCGGTCTCCCGGGGTTCCCAGCAACGAGCCGGTAGATGAAGACAACACAGAGGTGGTGGTTCTTGAATCGGGTGATTCTGATGCCGAGCCCGACCGTGAGGAACAAGGCAGTACTAGTTGGAGTTCGGAGGAGAGCGAGGAGGAGGTGGCTGAGAGCCGAAACAATGAAGATGGTCTCGGGCCTTGCGGGGAGCCCGCATATGAAGAAGGTGACTCTGACCAATATCCCCAAGCCGGAGTAGGGCCGGTCAATGTTCCCGTGTCCCTGCCTCTCGCGGTTCCCCGGGAGTATTCTTGGGTGTCGGAGGCGTTGAGGGGGATCCCGTCTCTTTACAGGACCGGGGACGATATGAGTTTCTTCGTCAACCGCCTTTCCCGGAAGAGTCAGATCTGGAATGTGGAGGGAATGGCTGAAGACCAGCATGTGGCCGTCTGGCCGAAAGCTCTCAAATTTGTTATGTACGGGGTGACGATCCTTGATATGCACGTTAGCCCCCCGTTCACTGCTTTTCAACAAGAGGCTTTGGAGATCTTGAACCTCGCTCCTTCCCAACTACATCCCAACTCATGGGCGTTCCTCCGGGCCTTTGAGTTGATGTGCATTCATCTGGAGAGGCCGATCTCCTGTGACCTCTTCTTCCACCTTTTTGAGGTTAACCGGAGGCACGAGGACGGAACCAAAGATCGGTGGGAACATGTATGTTTCCGGGCTAAGAGAGGGCTAAAGATTTTCATGCCTTATTCCGACTCTCTTAAGAACTGGAAAAATAAGTACTTCTTTGTGGAGCCCGTGAATGAGGAGGCAGTGAGGCACGTCGGCCAATATTCTGCGAATGGGAAATCATTGGAGTTCACCAAGTTTCAACTGGGATGGTCTCTCTCTCATTTTAACCGGAGGCCACATTCTTACACCGTCGGCTTAGGGCGGCTATCCCAGGTGGACCAGGAATCGTTGGCGATCTTGACGAACTTTGCCGACCTGATCGTCTACCGTGATCCCAAGAAATTTGGGATTGACGTAGCCCGATTGGTCGGGGCTGGGTCGAAATCTCAAGTAGCCGCCGTTCTTGGTAGGTTTCTTGGTAGATAACTCCGCCCATTCATAATTTTTTGACTGCCGTTTCTTTTAACATTTGTTTATTCTCCTTTCTTTGCAGATAGCATGGGGCCGGACAAGTTCTCTCGCCTGACGGCTCTTGCAGAAAGGAAGGCCGGGGTGCAAAAGGAAAAACCCGTTACTGCCATCCCGATTAGCACCGTCTTGGAGGCAGTCTCGGCTGGAGCAGAGGATCGGGCTGCGGATCTCTCGCACCGAAAAAGGGAGCGCCCCCTAACGCAAGCGGACCCTGCTTCTACCTCCAATGCCCCGGCTGCTCGGGCTTCAAAGAAGGGGCGTCATGGAAAACACCGGACTTCTAGGTCTTCTGGTCTTTCTATTGACGCCGACTTCCTGCAGAAGCATTTGGAGGATTCCCGGGTCGACCCGGTTGAGGCGTCTCTCAAGTTATTCTGGCATCTTGCTGACGTGACGAAGCTTCAGAAGGTCGAGGCTGAGAATCAGGCAAAAGGTGACCCCAAGTTCCGAGGTTCACTCTTTGACTTTCTTTCTTGGTTATCTCTGTTGTTGACTTCCTTGTTTCTATTATTACAGGAGCCCTGGTGGAGAGGGACAATGAAAAAAGAGCCCGGGAGGAGCTGCAAAAGAAGTATGAGACTCTGGAGAGGGATCAGGCTGAGCTCAAGGCCGCTGCGGAGAAATTTGAGAGGGAGAGGGACTCTGCCCTTAACTTGTGCATGGAACATGAGGTTCGGATCCAGGATCTCGAGAGTCAAGATAGGCAGTCTTCCGAGGTTATTTCTTCCCTGGGGGCTCGGATTCAGGAACTCGAGGCCGACCTGGAAAAGGCGAAGCAGGCCCAGGTTGGGTCTGGCGTTGATTCTCTGCCTCGGATTGCTGAATTGGAAAGGGAGCTTCAGGAGGTACGTGGCAAAGTAGAAACTTTGGAGGACGAGGTGGTGGAGACGGCTCAACTGGCTCTGGAAGTGGCCGAGGAGAGCTTTGAAAAAGCCCTTTCTCAAGTTGCTGTCATCCATCCATCCCTTCCTCTGGAACGGGAATTTATTCGCTTGAACCATACCGTAGCCGATGGGTGTATTGTCCGGCCCTATCGTGACTCTGATGCACTTGATATCATTTACCCTCCCCCTTCCTGGTCGTGATTGCTGCTGATGGGGAGGTTCTGAATTTGCTGTTTCTTCTTTTTTTGGGTTCCGGGTGGAACCGGTGGGGAAATAAAGCCCCGGGTTCCGGGCGGAACCGGAATTTTGTAATATGCCATTACCTTTTTGAACCAGAGGACCCGGCCGCATCCGGGATAATTTGTAATGTAATTTGATGTGCTTCCGGTTTCATTTACCTCGGTTTTTAGTTTTTATACTGTTGTTTTTCGTTTGTGCACTTGCGTTTGATTCGCTCAAGTGGTAAACGTCGCCTTAAGGACAGTTTACCGGGACTCGGCCCAGATCGAACTCGTCCCTTAGGTTTGTGCACTTGCGTTTGATTCGCTCAAGTGGTAAACGTCGCCTTAAGGACAGTTTACCGGGACTCGGCCCAGATCGAACTCGTCCCTTAGGGTTGTGGCAACCTCGGCCAAATAATCGTAAAATGAACGCCTTCGGGGTAGTTTACCGGGACTCGGCCCAGATCGAACTCACCCCTTAGGATAGCGACAAACCTCGGTCAGCTAAAGGAAAATAGAATAGGCGATAAGATCGGTAGACACCGCAATCATATCGGGTAACATCGGTATACACCGTTCATTAGATAAGATGAGTTACAACATCGGTATACACCGCAAACATAATTGATAACATCGGTATACACCGTTCTCCAGATAAAATGGATATAACATCGGTATACACCGCAAACATAATTGATAACATCGGTATACACCGTTCTCCAGATAAAATGGATATAACATCGGTATACACCGTTCTTCAGATAAAATGAATTACAACATCGGTATACACAGTTCTTTTAGGTGAGATGAGCGTCAGCTGTAGTATTTTCTCAGTTTAGTGGCGTTCCAAGTTCTTGGGATCGCCTTGCCGGACAAGGTCTCCAATTCGTAGGCACCTCTGCCGGTTTTAGATAAAACTCGGTAAGGTCCTTCCCAGTTGGGGGCGAGCTTGCCCTGTGCGGCGTTCTTCAAACCGACATCGGCTCTTCGTAAAACTAAGTCACCGATCTCAAGATCTCTGGGGATCACTTTCGAGTTATACCGTACCGCTACCCTCTGCTTTATTATTGCTTCTTTAAGGAAAGCCTGACTTCGGACCTCGTCGACGAGGTCGAGGTTTTCCTTCAACGCCTGGCTATTGTCCCCCGGAGGTTTCGGGTGGAGTGTCCTCCAGCTAAGCTCCCCGATCTCTACCGGGATCACGGCCTCAGTCCCGTAAGAAAGTCGGAAAGGAGTTTCCCCTGTTGAGCTCTGTGGAGTAGTTCTGTAGGCCCACAGCACGTAAGGTAGCTCTTCAACCCAGTTTCCCTTCGCTTCGTCGAGTCGTTTCCTCAGTCCATTGAGAAGGACTTTGTTGGCGGCCTCGGCCTGACCGTTTGTCTGAGGGTGCTCTACCGAGGTAAATCGGTGTTTGATTTTAAGGTCTGACATGAGTTTCCTGAAGCCTTTATCGGCGAACTGTGTTCCATTGTCCGTGACTACAACCTCGGGGATCCCGAATCTAGTCATTATATTTTTCTTGAAGAATTTGATGCAATTCTTAGCGCTGATGATGGCCAGGGGCTCAGCTTCAATCCATTTGGTGGAGTAATCCACCGCAACTATGAGGTATTTGACCTGGCCGGGGGCAGTTGGGAATGGCCCTAAGAGATCTATTCCCCACCAAGCGAATGGCCATGGCGAGCTTAAGCTGGTGAGCTCCGTAGGGGGTGCTATGTGGACCTTGGCGTGGATCTGACACTTACTGCACCTCTTTACGTAATTTCTTGCATCGGTCTCCATGGTTGGCCAGAAGTATCCCGCCCTTAATGCCTTTCGAGCCAGGGATCGACCTCCAAGGTGTTGGCCGCATATTCCTTCATGGATCTCGGCCAGGACGTAGTCCGCTTCTCCTCCCTCAATGCACTTCAACAGCGGTGCCGATAGGCTTCTTCTGTAGAGGCTTCCATCGATTATGGAAAAAGAGGAGGCCTTCCTCCGGAGGATCTTGGCTTTACTCGGGTCCGGAGGCTCGTTCCCCGTTCTGATATAGTCTATTAGTGGAGCGATCCAGCCCTGGCTTTCTTCTACTACATTAATAGAAAGACTTGCCTCCGGGCTCAAGATTACGCTCGGCTTGCTCAGAGTTTCCTGGATGATTGACCGGTGATTTCCCGGAACTTTTGTGCTGGCAAGCTTGGAAAGGATGTCAGCCCGGATATTCTCCGATCTTGGAACGTGCTTCACTTCCGTGAATGTAAAAAGGGAGAGCAGCTCCTGCACTTGGGTTAGGTACCTTTGCAAGATCGGATCTTTAGCCTCGTACTGTTTCCCGATTTGGGATACCACCAATAATGAGTCGGTATTTAGGGAAAGTCGGGAGACCTTGAGGTCGATCGCAAGCCGGAGTCCAGCTATGCATGCCTCATATTCCGCCTGGTTGTTCGAGGTAGGGAAACCAAATGTGAGTGATACTTCGATTACGACGCCCGTCGGGCTTTCGAGCATTAACCCGGCACCACTTCCCTTTGGGTTTGAGGACCCGTCTACGTGCAGAGTCCACATCCCGTCATCCGGGTCGGCGGGTGCCATTTCTGTGATAAAGTCGGCAAGTATCTGGGCTTTCATGGCCGGTCTTGTTTCGTATTTGATACCGAACTCGGAGAGTTCTACTGCCCATTTGATCATTCTTCCCGCCAAGTCGGGTCGGTGCAAGATCTGCCGAATTGGATAATTCGTCCGCACCACGATTTGATGGGCGACGAAATAAGGTCGGAGGCGGCGTGCTGAGATGAGTAGAGCAAAAGCGATCTTCTCTATTTTTTGATATCTCACTTCTGGTCCATGCAAAGCTTTACTCACGAAGTATACCGGGCTTTGGCCGGCTCCGGTCTCCCTGACAAGCACGGCTCCGATGGCCTCATCTGAGATGGCTAGATACAAAAATAGATCTTCCCCTGGGATCGGCCGACTTAGTATGGGTGGTTCGGAAAGGACCTTTTTCAACCGGGAGAGTGCCTCGTCCCGTTCTGGTGTCCATTGGAAAGTTGCTTCTTTCTTAAGCAGTTCGAACAATGGGAGCGACTTGAAGGCGGCGTTGGAAATGAAGCGAGATAATGCGGCTATCATGCCGTTGAGTTTCTGGAGCTCTTTCTTAGTGGACGGGGTCCGCATCTCTGTTACCGCTCGGCACTTATCCGGGTTGGCTTCAATGCCCCTTTCCGTGAGATAGAAACCCAGGAATTTTCCAGCCCGGACCCCGAAAGTGCATTTTTCCGGGTTTAGCCTCATGTTATTTTTTCGGATTTCAGCAAAAATCTCTTCCAGATCGGATATGTGGAGGTCTTCCCTTTCGCTCTTGGCAATCATGTCGTCGAGATAGACCTCTACGTTTCGACCGATCTGATCTCGGAATACCTTGTTCATCATCCTTTGATAAGTGGCCCCCGCATTTTTTAAACCGAATGGCATGACCCGGTAGCAGAAGTTACCGCGGTCAGTCATAAAGGCCGTCTTCTCTTGGTCGGGGTGAAACATCGGAATCTGATTGTATCCGGAATAGGCATCCATGAATGACAGTAAACGAAAACCTGAAGCATTATCGACGAGCCGATCAATGCTAGGAACAGGGAAAGCGTCCTTAGGACAGGCTTTATTAAGATCGGTATAATCAACGCACATTCGCCACTTTCCATTGCTTTTCTTAACAAGTACAGGGTTTGAGAGCCAAGTTGTATACTTGACCTCTTTTACAAAATCAGCCTTAATTAAATCTTCAACGACCTTAGCCGTAGCAGCTGCCTTTTCCTGGCTTTGAGCTCTTTTACGCTGGGCGACCCATTTTGCACCGGGGTTCACCGCTAGTTGATGACAGGCGACCTCGGGGGGAATCCCGGGCATGTCCTTTGCTGACCACGCGAAGAGATCGGCGTGGGATTTGAGGCAGAGGGTGAGCTTTGCTTTTATCTCGTCGGGGAGATCGGACCCGATCTGGACAAATTGGGTCGGGTTCTCTCCCAGCTGGACTTGTGTGAACTGTCCATCAGGTTGAGGTCGCCTAATTTTCTTCTTTAGCTCTCGTGCCAACTCGTCGTCGCTTTCCTCCTCAGAGCTGTCCGGGTCATATCTTGCGTCGAGGTCCGTGACATTGACCTCGGCCGCTGGACCGGCTCTCTTCTTCTTTGGGCTCCTCTGAGTCCTAGCTGCTATGGGGGGAACCCCCTCTTCTGAGGCCTGCCTGTCCGCCTTGACATGAAGATAGAAGCATCTTTGTGCGGACTCTAAGTCGGCGTCCAGAGTGATAACTTCGTCGCTCAAAGAGTAGAATTTCATCTTGAGGTGAACCGTTGAAGTTACGGCTCCCAGCCTCCCAAGGGTGGGCCTCCCGATGATACAGTTATACACCGAGGGGCATGGCAAAACTAAGAACTTGGTCTTGACCGTCCTTTCTAATGGCTCCTCTCCATAGGTGACCATCATTTCCAAATAGCCAAGAGGTTTGGTCCGAGACCCGTTGAAGCCCGAAAGATCCGATCCCCGGTAAGGGGTGAAGTCTTCCTCTGAGATCTGCAGCTTTCTTACCAGGTCGATGAAGATGATATCGGCGGAGCTTCCCTGGTCAACCAGGATCCTTCTTATCTCGTGGTTTGCCATGACCGCCCTGATAATGAGGGGTATGTGCTTATTTGGCTTGCTGTAGCGACCGAAGAATCCGAGGAGGGATTCCTCGTTGCTTTTGAACAATGGAGCCGCCATCAATATTTATTTTTAGGAAAACATTGAAAAAACCTTTGTTTTTGGGTTCGGGGGTCGATTAAGTGCGGGGAAGGTACAAGCACCCCGCAACATCCTAAAAAGGTTACCTTTTAATTTAATGTGTAGAAAAAATAGTTTAAAGAAAACATTTTAATTTACCCTTTTTTGTTATTTGCAAAAAAACGGAAAAGAAGACTTAATAAAAATTTTAGTTTTTTTGCGCTCGACGGGAGTGGGCCCCCGCTCCTACGTATCTCCGGGTGCGATGGAGAAATCAAAGCTACGTAGTTCTTGGGTAGAAAATATTTGTGTGTTGGTGTTTTTTTTTTAATTATTGAAAACTTTGCGAAAACGGGAGGCCGTTCACGGTGACCAAACAGATAAATCCAGAGTGGTCGTCATTAATGGCTTATTCGGAAAAGAAGGTATTTATAGCGTTCAAACAAGCGAGGCCCAGAGTGACCGCTATAGACAACCTATTTTTTTTGCGCGAATTCGATTTTTCAAAAGAAAGAAAAAAAAGAACGGTTCGGAAGCATCACGTTGTGAAAAAAAAAACGGAGTAAGTGATAAAAGAGGGGTGCAAATAAAAAAGGAGTGGTATTAAAAAGGGAGGTGTGAATAGCGTTTTGACGCTAAAAAAAACGGTTGCCGGGGGTGCAAATAGCGTTTTGGCGTTTTTTTTTTTTGAAAAAAAGGATGCCGGGGGCGCAAATAGCGTTTTGACGCTAAAAACGATTGATTGGTTTGTTTTTTTTTTTTTATTCTACTCTAGGGCACGTGATTCTTGAAGCGCTTTTTTCCTAAAAAAAAAAAACTAAACTAAACAAATGATATGAAGAAAAACTCTTTTGTTTTTTGATTATCCTAGTTACTATTTAATAAAAAGGGTACCTTGATTTTTTATTTATTTGGAAGAATGGTCACTTGTTATTATATTTTTTTTTTAAGGTTTATTTCAAATCCGAAAATTAGTAACCATTAAAAAAAACAACCCCTTTTTTTTTATCACTTTTACTTAATCCGAAAATTAGAATAATTCAAAAAAAAGCACAACATTTTTTTAACACTTTTCTTTTTTAAAACCGAAAATATTAGTACCTAAATAGAAATGAGCACATTTTTTTTAACACTCTTTTTTTTTGGTTTATTTTAAATCCGAAAATAAAAAAAAGGGAATACATTTTTTTTTTACTTTTTTTTTGTTTATTTTAATCCGAAAATAGTAACCATTTTTTTAAAAAAAAACAGCATATTTTTTTAGCACTTTTTAGTCCGAAAAGTAGTAATTTATTTTAAAAAAAACACAACATTTTTTTTTACTTTCTTTTTTAGTCCGAAAATATTAATACCTACATAAAAAGGAACACATTTTTTTAAAAAAAAAACAGTAACTATCTACATAAAAAACAACAACTAAAAATAAAAAAAGTAACAATAGAATGTAAATTACATTACAGCAACTACAAAACTAAAAAAAGCAACGAATAAAATAGAAAGAGACAACAACAAATATATACAAAAAAATTATAGCAACTAAAAAAAAAAAGCAATAATCAATTAAAATATTACATTGCAATACCTTAAACAAAATCCGGAAATGTTGAAGAAATTTCCTTCTTCGAATTTCTTCAATACAAGTGAACTCTTAAACTAAAAAAATAATTTAGGAAGGAGGAAGAGAAGAGAAAACCCTAATTTTTAGAAGATCTTTCCCACTTTTTTCTTAAAACCAAAAAAAAACTCCCTTTCTTCGAATTTCTTCACCCTATTTATACAAAAAGTTGCTCTTGCTTCCTTCATTGTATTCTGACTTGCTCCATGCTTGTACAGTATTTTTTTTTGACTTGAAAAGGATTTGATATGATGGAGGGGTGAAGGTTTGGAGGTAGTTGGTGAAGGGGAATGATGGTTTGTGTGTGAGAAGGGGAATGGGGCGTGAGAGGAGGAGAGCCATGTGAGGGAGATGAGTGTGTGAGTGTGGGTGTGTAGGAGAGGGATTGGAGAGGTGATGAGTGAATGTGAGAAAAAAAAAAGAAATGAGTGGTAGGAGAGGGGGAGAAGCCGTGGGTGTGAGAGAGGAAAGAGAAAGGGAAAGAGTGAGGAGAAGAGAGAGGGATGAGAGGTTGAGTGTGAGTGGGAGAAAAAGAAGTGATGTGTGAGAGAGAGAGATGGGGTCGAATATTGAGGGAGAGAGAGAGGAGGCGTAGGAATGGAGAGAGAAGAGAGGGGTTGAGTGTGTTGGGAAGGGAAAAATGGGGAAGTGGGAAGTGTGGGGAAGTGAAATTGTAAGTTCCAAGAAAGGGAGAGAGAGAGGTAGGTCGAAATAGGGGGGGAAAAGAGGAGTGTATGTGGATGATTTTTTGAGTTAAGGGGGAGAGTGAATGTGGCCACATTTTAGGGTGAAGGGGGGAGTTGGGATTTTTAGGGTTTTGGGTGAGTGGGGGCGAATTAGGGTTAGGAGAGGAGGGGGTGAGGAGTGTGTGAGTTGGGTTATGGGTTGTGGGTTGTGGGTTAGTGGATTTTTTTTTGTTGGGTTGGGTCATGCGAATTTGGGCTAGCCATTTTTGCTGGGTTGGGCTTCCATGACAGCACCCTATTATTAATAGCCCCCCCCCCCACTTCCTTCTTGGCTTATTTTTATTTCTTCACTTCTAATTATTATTTTTTTTCAAAAATTAAAAACTTGTAGCAAACTAAAATAAAATAAAACATGGCATAAAAAAATAAAATAATTGTTTTTATTAAAAATAAATAAAATTTCTCTTTTTTTTGGATAGGACAAAATTAGGGTATTACAGCTGCCCCTCTTTATTTATATTTTGCTAGGAAATCGGAGGGATTCCGAATTTCTCGAGGAAAATAGAAATGAAGATAGAAAAGACGCTAATTTTGCCCAGACTGAGGTACTTTGGTTTTTTTTTGTTTTGAAAAACTTATGAAAACTGGGCTAATTTAGACTGAAAGTAAATAGGGAGCACCGGGGCTCTGGAGGATCGCTAGGGATCTGAAGGAGCACTGCGGCTCTGAAGGAGCACTGGGGCTCTGAAGGTCTAGCTCAAAATCAATGCTTGGCGCATCGACCTGAGTTCGACTGAGGGACCGTCGGGGTCTGAAGGGCATGCCTAAGCCTGAGGGACCGATGGGTCTGAAGGAGCGCAACTAGCTTACGGTACTAGTAATACGGTCTGGGGGTGGCCTTTTTCGAGCGGCCATTAGGGTTAATCAGGTCCGGAGCTGATATAACCACGAAGGACGTGCACTGTGCTTTTTAGGCGGACACAGCTAGTCTGAAGGGCCTGGGGCCGGATGATCCGTCGGTTGCTCGATTAACGCGACGTGCGATCTGGATTGAAGGACCATTGTTGGTCTGAAGGAGCGCCTGGGCTCTGAAGGACCGCTGGGGGTCTGAAGAATTGGTGCTAATGACACAAAATAAAATCATCTTAACAGACACTTGCGATGAATGATGCATGCGTGCATGTAGTTAAGTAATTGATGACATGACGGATGAAATGTGGAATGAATTTGTTTTTTTGGCTTTTGTTCTTGGCCTCTTTTTTTTCATTTTCTTTTCTTGCTCTTTTGCTCTTTTTGCTCTTTAGCTCTTTATTGACTTTGCTGGCATCATCAACTCGCATGACTCTTGACGTGGGATACGAGGGTTGCCTCAAGCAGTGGTGCCGAAGTGCGGGTTATTGAGATTTGCCGAAGCGATTATGCATCTGTCCTTTTTGCAAATTTATGAGAGATCATCCCTTTTTTTGTGATTTTTTAGAAATTTCGCAATGAATATAATGCTTTCGATTATGCACATGTTTCGCAAATCAATATCATCTACCATAAAACATTTTTCCAAAGTAAATAGGGAGGTGAGAGAATGAAGAAAGAGTTTAATATTCAAATGGAAACCGAGTGTGCCGAAGGTCACACTGGCTGAGGATTACATTGAGAGTTTAAACTAAAAAGAAAGAAGAAAAAGAAAAAGCAAATCTTTTGATTGTTTGTATCTTGGAGGTAACAATGCCAATCATCCATACACATGCCCTTGAGCATCCATCACCCAACTTTCGGAGGACTGCCTTTGCATTTGTTCCAAGTCCAACTCATTGACCCTAATTTTTGCCTGGACTGCTCTTTAGAGTTTTCAATCCACCAGGTCGCTCTAATTTTTGCCTAGGCCGCCCTTTCGGGTTTTCAACCTAGCGAGCTCATTTTTGCTTGGCTCATCTTTCTCTTTTTTTCATATATTTCTTTAGGCATAGTACTTCTTAACTGCATCTGAGTTCACTGGGAGTGGGAGGTCTTCACCGTCCATTTTTGTGAGAATTAAGGCTCCTCCAGAGAATGCTTTTTTTACCACATAAGGCCCTTCGTAATTTGGGGTCCATTTTCCACGGGAATCCTTTTGGATAGGCAAAATTTTCTTGAGCACTAGATCTCCCTCCTGAAACTGCCGGGGTCGAACTTTCTTGTCATAAGCTTTCTTCATTCTTTGCTGATACAACTGCCCGTGACACAAAGCTTCCACTCGTTTTTCCTCTATGAGGTTCAATTGATCAAATCGAGATTGAACCCATTCTGCTTCCTCTAATTTGGTTTCCATTAACACTCGCAGAGAGGGTATTTCGACTTCTACGGGAAGAACTGCTTCCATCCCGTATACTAGTGAGAATGGCGTTGCCCCTGTTGACGTGCGAACAGAGGTCCGATATCCATGCAGAGCGAAAGGTAACATTTCATGCCAGTCTTTGAAGGTCACTACCATCTTTTGCACGATCTTCTTTATGTTCTTATTTGCAGCTTCGACTGCCCCATTCATCTTCGGACGGTACGGGGAGGAATTATGATGTTGGATTTTGAAGTCGTCACACAATTCTTTCATCATCTTGTTGTTCAGATTGGTCCCATTGTCTGTGATGATTTTATTTGGCAGACCGTATCGGCAGATCAAATCTCTTTTTATGAACTTGACAACTACCGATTTGGTTACACTGGCATAAGAAGCGGCCTCGACCCATTTGGTGAAATAATCGATAGCGACAAGAATGAAGCGATGCCCGTTTGATGCCTTAGGTTCGATGGGACCAATGACATCCATTCCCCACATGGAGAATGGCCATGGTGCTGTCAGGACGTTCAAAGAAGCAGGCGGCACATGGATATTATCAGCGTAGATTTGACACTTGTGGCATTTTCTCACGTAGTTAAAGCAGTCGGTCTCCATTGACAACCAGTAGTAGCCGGCCCTTAGGATTTTTCTTGCCATGGTGTGCCCGCTAGAATGGGTTCCGAACGAGCCTTCATGGACGTCTTTCATAATTCTTTCTGCTTCTTCTTTTGCAACACATCTGAGGAGGATCATGTCGTGATTCCTTTTGTAAAGCACCTCCCCGTTTAGGAAGAAACCCATTGATAACCTCCTAAGTGTTCTCTTATCATTCTCAGTGGCACCGGGAGGGTATTCTCTATTTGTGATATAGTGTTTGATATCGTAATACCAAGGCTTACTATCAGGCTCTTCCTCGATTGCCACACAATGATGCGCCGGTAGGTCTCGATGCTGGATTCGGATGAATGTCAGACTTTTGTTGTTATTGATATTGAACATTGATGACAAAGTCGCCAAAGCGTCAGCCAACTGGTTTTCTTCGCGAGGGAGATGGTGGAAGGTGATCTCCTCGAACTGTTCAATCATCTTTTGGATGTGATCATGATAAGGAATCAATTTGGGATCCCTGGTTTCCCAGTCACCTTTTATCTGATGGATGACTAGCGCTGAGTCCCCATATACATCGAGTCTTTTGACTTTCCATTCAAGGGCTGCTTTGATGCCTAGGACACACGCTTCATATTCTGCAATGTTATTGGTGCAATAGAAGCTCAGTCTAGCAGTAAATGGTATGAAGCGGTTATCGGGAGAAATCAACACAGCTCCAATCCCGTGCCCATACAAATTAGAAGCGCCATCAAATGACATCCTCCACCTTTCATCGTCTGGAGATTTTCCTTCTCCGAACAAAGCCATTATATCCTCGTCCGGAAAATCATACTGCATTGATTGGTAATCCTCAATGGGCTGATGCGCCAAGTATTCCGCTAAGGCACTACCTTTGATTGCTTTCTGAGTGACGTACAAAAGGTCGTATTCGGATAGTAGCATTTGCCAGCGGGCGATTCTTCCTGTGAGTGCAGGTTTTTCAAAAATGTACTTGATGGGATCCATTTTAGATACCAACCAAGTCGTGTGGCTCAACATATATTGCCTCAGGCGACGTGCAGCCCAGGCCAAAGCGCAACATGTTTTTTCCAACAATGAATATCTTGTCTCGCACTCGGTGAACTTCTTGCTGAGGTAATAGATGGCATGTTCTCTCCTTCCAGACTCATCATGTTGCCCCAGTACGCAACCCATTGAGTTGTCTAGCACTGTTAAGTATAGAATGAGGGGTCTGCCCTGCACCGGTGGCATCAGAATCGGTGGATTTTGGAGGTACCTCTTAATCTTTTCAAAGGCCTCCTGGCACTTATCGTTCCACTTCGTTTCTTGGTTCTTGCACAGCAATTTGAAGATCGGCTCGCAGGTCGACGTCAATTGGGATATGAATCTGGAGATGTAGTTCAACCTTCCTAGGAACCCACGAACTTCCTTTTCGGTTTTAGGCGCTGGCATTTCAAGAATTGCTTTTACCTTGTCTGGATCTACCTCTATACCCTTCTGACTGACTATGAACCCCAACAACTTTCCTGATCTCACACCGAAAGTGCATTTGGCGGGGTTTAATCTGAGTTTGAACTTCCTTAGGCGTTCAAATAGCTTTCGCAGATTGACGATATGTTCCTCTTCAGTCTTGGATTTTGCGATCATGTCATCCACATAGACCTCTATTTCTTTATGCATCATGTCGTGGAACAATGCTACCATCGCCCTCTGGTACGTTGCCCCAGCATTCTTCAAACCGAATGGCATTACTTTGTAACAGAAGGTTCCCCAGAGAGTGATGAAGGTGGTTTTTTCCATATCCTCGGGGGCCATCTTAATCTGGTTATATCCGGAATACCCATCCATGAAGGAGAAAAGGGAATGCTGAGCTGTGCTATCCACCAGGACATCAATGTGAGGCAAAGGGAAGTCGTCTTTTGGGCTGGCTCTGTTCAAATCTCGATAGTCGACGCACATCCGAACCTTCCCATCTTTCTTTGGGACCGGTACAATGTTGGCTACCCATTGAGGGTACTTTGCTACCGCCAAAAATCCTGCATCGAACTGTTTCTTGACCTCATCTCGGATTTTTAGTGACATTTCTGGTTTCATTCTTCTTAACTTCTGCTTTATCGGCGAGCATTCAGGTTTTACTGGTAACTTATGCTCGACTATGTTGGGGTCCAGTCCCGGCATGTCTTGGTATGTCCATGCAAAGATGTCAACATAGTCGATCAAAAGTCTAATCAATTTCTCTCGCTCACTGTCTTTTAAGGTGGTGCCAATCTTGACTTCCTTTTCATCCTCTTCCGTGCCCAAGTTGATCGTTTCGGTTGATTCCTCGTGGGGTTCGATTATTTTTTCTTCCTGTTCCATCATTCTCATTAATTCTGGAGGAGTTTCCCAGTTATCTTCAATATCTTCCTCAGTTTGATTAACGGGGTGCTCAAAGTCACAGTATGAATTATTGGCGTTGTTATTTTCAACAGTGTTTTTTTCAAATCTGCATTAGTATAAATTGATGGAATGAAAAACGAGCCAAAAGAAAATAAAACGCGAGTGCAAAAGAGAACTGAAATTTATTGGAGAATCTGAAATAACATTTTATTGATATTGATATTGAAAGGAAACATGTGTGCCCGAATGAAATGTCCTAAGGCCTTGGGCAGAGCCATAGGATTGCATTACAGAAACATTACTTTGAACCAAAAACTACAGGAAAATCGACGATCTCCCAATTCTTGAGTTCTTTGCTTGCTGGACAACGGCGCACAAGACTGATACCGCCATTTTCAGCGCTTGAATCATCTTCAATAGCTGCAACCTGGTTAGGATCTAGCATTCCTGCGCTCTGAAAGCTTTGCTTTATGTTGCAGATGACAATCTTCTTCATATCTGGCTCCCGACCCTCAAGCTTGGCCAACCTCTGCTCCTTCTTTTCTGCGGCGATCCTTCCTTTGTCAGTACGACTAGGCCGGTACCCTATCCCACATCTGTCCTTGTTTTCACGCGGCTGTATGGGTGTTAGGATCCCTTGTTCAGTCCTCCCTAAACCACTTCCTGCCTGATAACCCTTGCTTGTCATGACTTTAGCAATCATCAATGCAGCTTTGGACAGCTTTGGTTTTAATGACGGGGTTCCTTCCCCCACAAAGGTAGCATTTGCAATTTCTAGTGCTTGGAAGGCGGTCTCGAAAGATTCTTCTGCAGCCTCAACATAACGTATAGGGAACGGCTTATTGACTAGCAATTCTTCTTCTCCTGAAACGACCACCAATTTGTTGTTGACTATGAACTTGAGCTTTTGGTGTAGAGAAGAGGGCACAGCCCCTGCCGAATGGATCCATGGTCTTCCCAGAAGACAACTGTAAGACGGATTGATGTCCATCACTTGGAAACTCACTATGAAGACTTCTGGACCTACCTGTACAGGTAACTCCATCTCTCCGATAACCTCTCTTTTAGACCCATCGAATGCCCTGACCAGTGTAGAACTGGGTTTCATGTATGAACAGTCTACGTCTAGCTTGTTCATGGTTGATTTGGGTAGTACATTCAGGGACGATCCGTTATCGATGAGTACTCGAGCTAGAGAGTATTCTCCACATTTCACGGAGATATGCAAAGCCTTGTTGTGCCCTCTTCCCTCGACGGGGATCTCATCATCTGTGAAGGTGAGGTAATTGTTTGCAACGATATTTCCGACGATCCCGTCAAACTGACCAACTGTGATGTCGGGAGTGACATGGGCTTCATTCAGCACCTTCATTAGTGTTGCTCGGTGGGTTTCAGAATTGAGTAATAGCGATAGCAGGGATATCTTAGCGGGAGTCTGATTCAGCTGATCCACTACCTTGTACTCGCTCTGCCTCATAATCTTTAAAAACTCATTGGCTTCTTGTTCAGATAGTACCTTCTTGCCCGTATTTTTGTCAGATGGCTCCACTTCTTTGTCTTTGCCTTTATCGATCTTTCCTCTTTCATTTGATTCTCCTCCTCTGGGTCTTTCAGGGGCATAGATGCGCCCGCTCCGAGTCATTCCGCTGCTTCCCGAGACATTTGTGACATCAGGATTGCTCTGAGGACCTTCCACTTGGACTTTCGCATTGTAGTTCCAGGGGACTGCTTTGGTGTCGTTGTAGGGGAAGGGAGTTGGCACTTGGATAGTGATTGGTTTAGGCATACCCAGGGACGACTTGGAGTCCTTAGTATAGTGGATCTCTAACGGCTTCCGAGTATCCTTGTTCTGGCCATTGCTCGATAGGATAGTTGACACCTGGTCCTCCCTCTTTTGAAAGCCTACTTGTATTACATGTCGGTCCAACAGGTCCTGAAGCACTAGTTTAAACGCCTCACAATTTCCAATGCAGTGATGGTCATTGCATGGATTCTTTCCAGTGCATTCTCTCTCAATAATCCCAAAGGAACACAGATTAGCATGAATCACTTCCAGGGGTGTCTGGATGCATTCTACCCTCCTGATTAGGGACGGTTCTGCAGAATCTTCAATTGCATTAGTTGAGGGCATCCCATGTCCTGGTAATGGGTTGGTAGCCACATTAGGACCATTTTCCTTGAAGTTCAACCAGCCCGAGGCGATTAGATCTTGGACGACATACTTCAATGCTTTGCAATTTTCTATGGAATGGCCGACCGTTCCTGAATGAAATTCGCATGTGGTGTTTGGGTCGAAGCCTCTAGGAAAAGGGGGTTGGATCTGTCTCATTGGGCGGGTGGTGATTAAATTATGGCTGAGCAGGTGGCGGAATAGGTCGGAGTATGACATTGGGATAGGATCAAAGTGGACGAACTTTCCGACTGAGTAGTTTTGTGTTTTATGGCCTTGGTTATTTTGGGTAGGTGGGGTAGGTAGTGTTTGTGCTGAGAACGGATTGGTGTGAGAGGGATTGGAGTAGGAAGTTTTTCCGGTTCCTGTGATGGCATTGGCTTCTCCTTCTTTCTTTTTAGGAAATCCGGAGAAGGGCTTTCTCTGGTTAGTGTTTCCGGGGGGGGTATAAGCGATTTTTCCATTCCTCATTCCGTTCTCTAGCCTTTCTCCAATAACGACCATGTCCGAGAAACTTGACGATACACTCCCGATCAGTTTTTCATAGAAGGGTGAAGGAAGAGTTTCCATGAACATAGATACCATTTCCCTTTCAAAAAGAGGCGGTGCTACCTGTGCTGCTAGTCCTCTCCAACGCTGAGCATATTCCTTGATGGACTCATTATCCCTTTTGGTCATGTTTTGTAGCTGAGTCCTATCAGGAGCCATATCAGTGTTGTACTTATACTGCTTAAGGAAAGCATCAGCGAGATCCTTCCAACACCGAATATGAGTGGGCGTCAACTGCATATACCAATTTGAAGCTGCCCCAGCTAAGCTGTCTTGGAAGTAGTGGATAAGCAGCTTATCGTCGTTTGCGAATGCAGCCATCTTCCTGCAATACATAGTTAGGTGGCTTGCCGGGCATGTTGCTCCTCTGTATTTATCAAAATCTGGCACTTTAAACTTAGGGGGAATGACCACGTTTGGAACGAGACATAAATCTTGTGCATTTCTTGCACCAATACTGAATCCTTCAACCGCTCTCAACCTTTCTTCCAACATTTGCAGCTTTCCTTGGGCTTGAGGGTTCTCCATAGAGTAGTCGTGAGGAAGCCCACTCATACCATAGTAAGGATGCATCATCGGAACTATGGCTGGGTTCGCATTTGGGGTATGCGAATGAGTGGGATTCCTGAGGTTGGAACCCTGAGCTTGAGCGTTAGCTATCGGCGGTGGAGGGCAGCCAAGTGGGAGTCCTTGTGGTATGACGACGGGGGTCGGGTTTTGAACTTGTGGTGCCCCCGGATTACCATCGTGCCCCGTTGATGTAAGCTGCTGTTGGCCCGCGACTCCTGAGGGACTAGCATCGACTGTTGGAGGTGTGTAACCTTGTGGAAGTCCGTAAGGAGGCCATATGTAACCCTGGCCATTAGGCCCAGTATGGTGCACTGTATGCGGGATTCCGAGTCCATTGGGAGGAGGAGGGTTGGTAACTTGATTTTCTGTGTTCCCAGCGGAGGCATCTTCACTTGTGTCTTGGCCCTTCAAAGCTTGTAGAACCTTCAAGATTTCAACCATCTGTTCTTTCATCCCATCTATTTCTGCCCTAAGCTCTTGATTGCCTAGGTTCTGAGGTGGATTGCCTTGATCCGGGATATCTTGAGGCGGATTGTCCTGATTTTCTTCCATGTTTCTAGCCTGAGAACGAGTCCAATAGCGATGTTGACGCACCAGCTTGTCTTTTACTCTGTTGGTGGGACACATGTTATGAGTATATGTATGAGTATATGAATGGATGACAATGCGAATGATGCATGAGTCTTATTGTTTTAGGTCGGGAATTGCAAGCGCATCCTGATTTGTCATAAGTACATAGATCAAAGTTCCACAATATTTTCAAGATAAAGGAATCAGCATGTGAGACAAACAAACTTCATTGATGGAGGAAAGTACAACATTTTGGAAATAAAACTTCGAAAAAGGAAAGTACAATGTTCTTTAAATTTCACTCAAATACATATGGCTTTCATTTTTCCACTCCTCTCTCTTTTTCTACTAGTAGTGCTGCCAGCCTTCTCCCGGAGTTCGGCAATCAGAATCTCGCAAAACTCCATGAATTCGGAAACTTGGACCGGGGTGTTAAACGGGTGCATTGCCGCGTTAGCCTCCTTTAGACGCTTGGGGATTCCTACGATAGCTTGATCGGCCAGCCATGCCAACTTTGAGAATCTGTCTTTCCAGTATAAGCTTTCGTTCTTCAACTCTATGAAGACTTCATGGTTTTCTATCTTGCTGACCAACTCCACAAAGCGGTTCTCCCAATAGATGCTTTCTGTCTTCAGCTGGTGGTAGACCTCCTCTTGATATCTGATATGGTCGTTCAGCTCATCAGATTTTTCATGCTCCCTTCTTAAGGCTTGCTGGTATTCTCGGAGTATCTCTTCAATGGTATCTTTATCCTGCTTGATACTTTTCACTTGCTCTTCAAACTCGGCTGCCATCATCCGGGACTCTCTCTTTGATACCATTAGTAGGCTCTGTGCGGTCTTTTCAGCCATCATTGATTCTTCCCATAACCTTTTCCATTTGTATGTATCATCGATGGCTTGGTCCATTTTCAGGTTGCAACGTTTTATTTCCTCTTTCGCCCCTCTTAGGTACCTTTGAGCCTCTAGTTTGTTCTTTTGTTCGATCTTGAGCTGCTTGCGGCTGTCTTCAATGGCTACTGACTTACTTGCATTCTCTTCCTCCAACTTCTGGTTCTTTAGGAGCACTTTCTCTAACTCTGCCTGTAAGCCCTTCTTTTCTTCCTCGGCCTTTGACAATGCCATTTTAAGCTTATCTAAATCTTCGACAGTGGGAAGGGTAGGTTCAGGTATTTCTTCCTCAACCCGTAGTGCACTTTGGTAAGGCAATCGGGTGTCTTGGATCCTCTTTTGGAGCCATTGACGAAAGGTGGTTTCCTTATCGCCGCTCTTCTTAGTAAGCTCTTGTCCCTTGCGGACGACCATGTTCCACGCTTGAGAAATCTTCCGGAGCATGTCAACCTCTTTTAGGCTTCCCTCATGGAGGTAAAAAGGGATTAACATGTCTTCGGTGGGCGGATTTCGCATGGGGTACCCCAGCTGTCTTAGAGTTAGAGAGGGGTTGTAATTTATGCATCCTCTTGTTCCCATGAGTGGGACATTTTGGAAGCTTCCACATTGAAAAACCACTTCAGGCCTATCTTTCCACCATGATGGGTGCCAACGAACCTTATATTCATGAAGGCCCCCCAGCACTTGCAACCATTCACTAGTGTTTATTGTCTTCACATCACACCCTCTGGCGTCTTCAATTGGGCCTTCTACTCTGACTTTGTTAACGAAAGCATGGGTGAGAAGCCAAACATACAAGGCGTGCAAGCAACAAGATATCCTCTTTCCCCTTAGCTCACTATAATGAGTGAAAGTACAGTAAGTGTCTGCAAGCATGGCTGGAATCGGATCCTTGAAGGATAAGAAGACGCCAATAGCTGTTGTGTCTACATATCTTTCAAGGCGTGGAAATAGGACAATGCCAAAGATAGTCAAAGCTAACACCTGCTTAAAAGGACCCCAATTTCTAGCGTCGGCGAAGAATTTCATTTGGCCTTCCAGATACTCTTGTGGGAATCCTGCAATGCCATTTCGATTTTTCTTCCGGAGCTTCAAGTTCTCTTTGCTGGTTTGTAACATTGAGGCGAGTTTCTCATCTGTGTAGTATTGTCCCTGATACTGGTAGGGTCCCTTGTCTTGTTGAGGAAAGCCGAAGATCTGTGTATATTCTTCCAGGGTAGGTGCCATCTGGAAATTTTTGAAGGTGAAGCATCTTAATGAAGAGTCGTAGAACTGGCTCAAAGCGGCAATGGCCTCTGTTTGCACGTCCAAATGTAGTAACATAATAATCTTCCCATACACTCTATCAAAAGACCTGCGCTCGATGGGCGGCAACCGACCAGCACATTCCCTTAGACTTGTCAGATTAGGCTGCTTCACTATAGGGTAGTTCAGAGTTTGGATTGCTTCACAGTTTGATCCCATATTGCCTTGCTTATGACAAAACTTTCGAACCTCTTACAATTCCCGGCAAACCTAAATGAGATGAAGAGCATGCAATGTGAGGATTTTTTTTTGTATATATTTTTTTGTGAAATAATGATGATGTATGATGAATTAAAAAAAGACGTTACATGCGTTAATAAAAGCATATTTTGGTGATTCAAAAATTGAGGAACATTAACCATGTCACATAAAATATACGTAAAGGAAAAAAGAGTAAATGGTTTTCATTGTTTGATTTTTTTTGAAAAAAGTTTTTGTGATGATGCAGCGGGTAGGTGAATTGCTTTTGTGTCCTAAACAGGTTATGTCTTTCATATAGGTCACGGTCTAGGGTCACTTATGTGATCAACCTCTCAGGTAGTTCTATTCACTTCCTCACAAAGGTTTCCAGAGCTAAAATCCCTTTCACGATATGACCCACAACGATAGCGAGCTACCTGGTGTGGGATGCAGCGAAAGAGCATACTCTGGTTGAGATTTTCATGAGAGTCAGACAGATAAATCCAGAATGACTGTCACTAATCATCTCCGCTCGTCCTAAGTTTATTTTTCAGACCCGGGTATAGGGCCCCACTCAGAAGTGTGTGAATAAATAGGTGTAGGTGATGTGTGTGATATAAGCAACCTAAACTACCCAAACTGCAAAAGAGCAAACAGATAGCGATATAAAAGTCTTCTACCCTAAGGTTTGCAAGAAAACAAATAGCAGAATAAAAGTCTTCTACCCTAAGGTTCAATATGCGAATATAAAGACTAAGGGTAAATAAAGTAATAAATTAATAATTTACACATTTAACTAAATTAGGCTTGACCCTCTAAAAAAAATGTCCCCAGTGGAGTCGCCAGCTGTAGCGACCGAAGAATCCGAGGAGGGATTCCTCGTTGCTTTTGAACAATGGAGCCGCCATCAATATTTATTTTTAGGAAAACATTGAAAAAACCTTTGTTTTTGGGTTCGGGGGTCGATTAAGTGCGGGGAAGGTACAAGCACCCCGCAACATCCTAAAAAGGTTACCTTTTAATTTAATGTGTAGAAAAAATAGTTTAAAGAAAACATTTTAATTTACCCTTTTTTGTTATTTGCAAAAAAACGGAAAAGAAGACTTAATAAAAATTTTAGTTTTTTTGCGCTCGACGGGAGTGGGCCCCCGCTCCTACGTATCTCCGGGTGCGATGGAGAAATCAAAGCTACGTAGTTCTTGGGTAGAAAATATTTGTGTGTTGGTGTTTTTTTTTTAATTATTGAAAACTTTGCGAAAACGGGAGGCCGTTCACGGTGACCAAACAGATAAATCCAGAGTGGTCGTCATTAATGGCTTATTCGGAAAAGAAGGTATTTATAGCGTTCAAACAAGCGAGGCCCAGAGTGACCGCTATAGACAACCTATTTTTTTTGCGCGAATTCGATTTTTCAAAAGAAAGAAAAAAAAGAACGGTTCGGAAGCATCACGTTGTGAAAAAAAAAACGGAGTAAGTGATAAAAGAGGGGTGCAAATAAAAAAGGAGTGGTATTAAAAAGGGAGGTGTGAATAGCGTTTTGACGCTAAAAAAAACGGTTGCCGGGGGTGCAAATAGCGTTTTGGCGTTTTTTTTTTTTGAAAAAAAGGATGCCGGGGGCGCAAATAGCGTTTTGACGCTAAAAACGATTGATTGGTTTGTTTTTTTTTTTATTCTACTCTAGGGCACGTGATTCTTGAAGCGCTTTTTTCCTAAAAAAAAAAAAACTAAACTAAACAAATGATATGAAGAAAAACTCTTTTGTTTTTTGATTATCCTAGTTACTATTTAATAAAAAGGGTACCTTGATTTTTTATTTATTTGGAAGAATGGTCACTTGTTATTATATTTTTTTTTTAAGGTTTATTTCAAATCCGAAAATTAGTAACCATTAAAAAAAACAACCCCTTTTTTTTTTATCACTTTTACTTAATCCGAAAATTAGAATAATTCAAAAAAAAGCACAACATTTTTTTAACACTTTTCTTTTTTAAAACCGAAAATATTAGTACCTAAATAGAAAGGAGCACATTTTTTTTTAACACTCTTTTTTTTTGGTTTATTTTAAATCCGAAAATAAAAAAAAGGGAATACATTTTTTTTTTTACTTTTTTTTTGTTTATTTTAATCCGAAAATAGTAACCATTTTTTTTAAAAAAAACAGCATATTTTTTTAGCACTTTTTAGTCCGAAAAGTAGTAATTTATTTTAAAAAAAACACAACATTTTTTTTTACTTTCTTTTTTAGTCCGAAAATATTAATACCTACATAAAAAGGAACACATTTTTTTTAAAAAAAAACAGTAACTATCTACATAAAAAACAACAACTAAAAATAAAAAAAGTAACAATAGAATGTAAATTACATTACAGCAACTACAAAACTAAAAAAAGCAACGAATAAAATAGAAAGAGACAACAACAAATATATACAACAAAATTATAGCAACTAAAAAAAAAAGCAATAATCAATTAAAATATTACATTGCAATACCTTAAACAAAATCCGGAAATGTTGAAGAAATTTCCTTCTTCGAATTTCTTCAATACAAGTGAACTCTTAAACTAAAAAAATAATTTAGGAAGGAGGAAGAGAAGAGAAAACCCTAATTTTTAGAAGATCTTTCCCACTTTTTTCTTAAAACCAAAAAAAAACTCCCTTTCTTCGAATTTCTTCACCCTATTTATACAAAAAGTTGCTCTTGCTTCCTTCATTGTATTCTGACTTGCTCCATGCTTGTACAGTATTTTTTTTTTGACTTGAAAAGGATTTGATATGATGGAGGGGTGAAGGTTTGGAGGTAGTTGGTGAAGGGGAATGATGGTTTGTGTGTGAGAAGGGGAATGGGGCGTGAGAGGAGGAGAGCCATGTGAGGGAGATGAGTGTGTGAGTGTGGGTGTGTAGGAGAGGGATTGGAGAGGTGATGAGTGAATGTGAGAAAAAAAAAAAGAAATGAGTGGTAGGAGAGGGGGAGAAGCCGTGGGTGTGAGAGAGGAAAGAGAAAGGGAAAGAGTGAGGAGAAGAGAGAGGGATGAGAGGTTGAGTGTGAGTGGGAGAAAAAGAAGTGATGTGTGAGAGAGAGAGATGGGGTCGAATATTGAGGGAGAGAGAGAGGAGGCGTAGGAATGGAGAGAGAAGAGAGGGGTTGAGTGTGTTGGGAAGGGAAAAATGGGGAAGTGGGAAGTGTGGGGAAGTGAAATTGTAAGTTCCAAGAAAGGGAGAGAGAGAGGTAGGTCGAAATAGGGGGGGGAAAAGAGGAGTGTATGTGGATGATTTTTTGAGTTAAGGGGGAGAGTGAATGTGGCCACATTTTAGGGTGAAGGGGGGAGAGTTGGGATTTTTAGGGTTTTGGGTGAGTGGGGGCGAATTAGGGTTAGGAGAGGAGGGGGTGAGGAGTGTGTGAGTTGGGTTATGGGTTGTGGGTTGTGGGTTAGTGGATTTTTTTTTGTTGGGTTGGGTCATGCGAATTTGGGCTAGCCATTTTTGCTGGGTTGGGCTTCCATGACAGCACCCTATTATTAATAGGCCCCCCCCCCCACTTCCTTCTTGGCTTATTTTTATTTCTTCACTTCTAATTATTATTTTTTTTCAAAAATTAAAAACTTGTAGCAAACTAAAATAAAATAAAACATGGCATAAAAAAATAAAATAATTGTTTTTATTAAAAATAAATAAAATTTCTCTTTTTTTTGGATAGGACAAAATTAGGGTATTACACTTGCCATCCAACAAATCTCGGTCGCTGAAGGCCAAGGGCGGGCGTTCCGGGCCTGAGCTGATTGCAGAGGTGGAAGCGGCACACATGACTTCCTTCCATTTTCTCTTCATGGTTTTGCCCGATGCCTCGTCGGGATAGCCTCCAGATATCATCATCATAACAGGTCGGCCCTTTGATTTCCGATAGTCGCGCTCGTCCTCTGAGCTCTCTTCTCTTTTCTGTGGGGCCTTACCCTTTCGTTTCGGATCAGCTTCTTCTTCCTTAACCTCGCCCTCGTGCCTTGGTGCTTTAGCCACGTACTGGCTTAACTTCCCTTTCTTGATCAGGTCTTCGATGTCATCTTTCAAAGCATTGCACCGATTGGTATCGTGCCCTTTGCTCCGGTGATACCGGCAGTATTTGTTGGATCTCTGTCCCGGCCTGTGTGGGAGCGGGTCAGGGAACTTGACTTCTTTGAACTCAGCGTTCATTTCCCAATCCATAACAATTAATTTCTCCATCATGCTTGTTTCCAAAACAATTGATGGAAAAATAAAACTTTCTGGAAAAATATTTATAAAAAACAATTTCCAAAAAAACAATAATATTTTTTTTGACATCACAATAACTTTTTTAAAAAAGAATACATAGAAAAAAATATTGAACTTTTAGATATTTTTTCAATTCAGTCCAAGTAATTTAAAAAACTATATGTTTCACTGATAAAAAAAATAAAACTATATGTTTCAAAAGTTAACTTCTAAAATGTTTATACCTTCTAGAGGATAACTTATGAATTATATATTTTAGATTTAATTAATTCGTAGATTCTTAAATCATCTAAAAATTTAGAAATATTGTAATAAAACCTCTAATTTTTTTAATAATTTATAATTAAATCTTTGTATTTCAATTGAGGTACCTCAATTTTTTAATAATTTGTAATCCAACCCTTAAACTTTTAAGGAATTTGTAATAGAGTCCCTATACACATAGGCTTAATTATAAATTATTTAAAAGTTTGAAGACCTTTTTTTGGGTCTAGATGGAGGTCATTGACCTCACTTCGGTGTTTTGGGGAAATGGGCCCTGAATAATCCGGAGTTCGGTGGGAGGTAAGTAAAGTCTGAATCCAATTTGTTTCATCGTCGGGAATCGAACCTGTGTACTAACCGACGTTCCTTTAGATAAAGTGCATTAACCACTTACGCCCAATCTTGGAGTTAGTTTGAAGACCTAATTACTGTTGGAAATTCAAGTGTGAGTGGTTATAAGTCCCACATCGGCTATGAATGAGCTATATGAAGGACATATAATAGAGGGGACCCATATAACTAACACCTTAAGGTTTTGGGTGGAGATGTGGCGTCCAAGTCTCTTGGTGGTTCGGTTCATTGGCTTGCTCGTTGTTGCTTCCGGTGCTCCCCCGGACTCCCCAACAAGTGGCATCAGAGCTCTTGGTTAGGGGCTGTTTTACTTGCTTGATTGATGGAGGCAAATATGAATATAAAGATGGTTTCTTTGAATGGTACAAATTATCATTTGTGGAAGGGCAAGATGAAAGATTTATTGTTTGTGAAGAAAATGCATCTTCCTATTTTTGGTAGTAAAAAGCCGGATTCGACATCTACCGAAGAATGGGATTTTGAACATCAACACGTATGTGGTTTCATTCGCCAATATGTAGAAGATAATGTTTATAACCATATTGCTAATGAAACAAATGCAAAAACCTTGTGGGAGAAGATAAAGTCCTTGTATGCCTCTAAATCAAGGAATAATAAATTGTTCTTGTTGAATAGCTTCATAAGTTTGAAGTATAAGGAGGGGACTTCTATTTCGGATCACTTGAGTGATTTTCAAGGGCTTCTTGATCAAATGTCAGGAATGGGTATCAAATTTGATGATGAGCTTTTGGAACTATTTCTATTATTATCTTTACCAGATTCGTGGGACACATTTTGGGTTTCTATAATGAGTTCTGCTCCTAATGGTATTGTTTCTTTGGAAACGGCTAAGGGTGGTGTACTTAATGAGGAGATGAGAAGGAAGACACAGGGTTCTTCATCTCAATCCGATGTACTTGTCACTAAAAATAGGGGAGAAGTACTCAGAGAAAGGAAACAAAGGGTGGTAGAGAGAAAATCAAGTCCAAGTCTCAGTTTGAAAATGTGGAATGCAATTATTGTCACAGAAAAGGGCACATACAAAAGAATTGTTTTCAGAGGAAGAGGGAGAATAAAGACAAGAAAGGTAAGCAGAAACAAAAGGATAATGATGATTATGATGATCGTGTTACTGCTACTATTGGTGATGACCTTATTATTCTCCGTGATCATGAAACAATTAATCTTGTGTCAGATGAGAGCATGTGGATAGTTGATACTGGTGCTACATTGCACGTTACACCTAAGAAGGAGTTCTTCATATCTTATACTCCAGGTGACTTTGGAGTGTTGAGGATGGGTAATGATGGTGTATCTAAGGTAATTGGTGTTGGTGATGCTTGTTTGCAAACCAACATGGGAATGCGGTTGTTACTTAAAGGAGTCAAACATGCTCCCGATGTTCGCTTTAATTTGATTTCCGTGTCTATGCTTGATGATTGTGGTTATGATAGTCACTTTGGTGGTGGAAAGTGGAAACTCAGCAAAGGTAACTTGGTTTTAGCTAGAGGGAAGAAAATTTCTAAACTGTATTGGACAAAAGCTATGGTTTCTATAGACAGCGTGAATGCTGTGCATATGGAAGCATCTTTGTGGCACCGAAGGCTTCGTCATATCAGTGAAAAGGGGTTAAATGTCTTAGCCAAAAAGGATGTGCTTGTAGGTTTGAAGAATGCAGATATGGAGAAATGTTCTCATTGCATGGCTGGTAAACAAACTAGAGTGTCATTCAAAAAGCATCCTCCCTCTAGGGAGTCAGAGCTACTTGAACTGGTGCATTCTGACGTTTGCGGCCCTCTAAAGGTAAAATATTTTAGTGGTACACTTTATTTTGTTTCTTTTATTGATGATTGTTCCAAGAAATTATGGGTTTATGCCTTGAAGACAAAAGACCAAGTGTTGGAGAAGTTCAAACAATTCCATACTCTGGTTGAGAGGCAAACAGGTAAGAAGTTGAAACGTGTTCGTACCGACAACAGTGGTGAGTATTGTGGACCCTTTGATAATTATTGTAAGCAGCAGGGTATTGCACATGAAAAGACTCCTCCTAAAACTCCTCAGCTAAATGGTTTAGTAGAGAGGATGAATCGAACACTAGTTGAGAGAGTGAGGTGTATGCTCTCGGAAGCTAAGTTACCCAAACACTACTGGGGTGAGGCACTGTACACGGCAGTGCATGTTATTAATCTCAGTCCCGCTGTTGCTTTGAATAGTGATGTTTCAGATAAAGTTTGGTTTGGGAAGAAGGTCAATTATGATAATTTGAGAATCTTTGGTTGTAAGGCCTTTGTGCATGTTCCAAAAAATGAAAGATCCAAGTTGGATGCAAATTCAAAGCAATGTATTTTCATTGGTTATGGTCAAGATGAATTTGGTTATAGGTTGTATGATCCTATAGGGAAAAAACTTCTCAGAAGTCATGATGTTGTTTTCATGGAAGACAAAACTATTGAGGACATCAATAAGGTGGAGAAGACTACACCCAAGAAAGATGACAACTTGTCAGATGTTGATCCAGTTCGGTTGCCTATTCAGAATTTGGATAGTGTTGATGGTAATGTTCAAAATGGTGAGCGACATGTTGATGATCAACAACTTGAAGATGGGTTACACATTCCAGTTAATGATGATGAAGAGAATGAGATGTCAGAAGATGAGAATCTTGGTGAGGCTTCTGAGTCATCTCAAGCTCAAATCAGAAGGTCTAGCAGGGGAAGACAACCATCTACAAGGTATAATTCTGATGAGTATGTGACAGTGACCGATCAAGGGGAACCTGAGTATTTCCAAGAGGCCATAGAAAGTGAAGAAAGTCAAAAGTGGCTGGATGCAATGCATGATTAGATGAGGTCATTGCATGATAATAACACTTATGATTTGGTGAATTTGCCAAAAGGTAAAAGGGCTTTGGAAAACAGGTGGATTTATAGAGTGAAACATGAGAGTAACTCTAAATCTCCAAGGTATAAAGCCAGATTAGTGGTGAAGGGTTTCCGTCAAAAAAAGGGTGTTGATTTTAATGAAATTTTTTTCGACTGTGGTAAAAATGTCATCGATTAGAACCGTGTTGAGTTTGGCGGCTACTCTAGATTTAGAGGTAGAGCAAATGGATGTAAAAACAACTTTCCTTCATGGTGATTTGGAGGAAGAGATCTACATGAAACAAGCAAAGAGGCAGAGATCTAGGTTGCAAAAGTGTGTAGCATTGTCTACTACAGAGGCATTGTCTACTACGTGATGTTTTGGATGCTAAGTTGTTGGAGTTAGCTAAAGTTCATATAGATGATAATGGTTCAGATATGATGACTAAAGCTTTTCCAAGAGGGAAGTTTCAACTTTGTTGTGATATCGCCGGTTTGGCGATCGCCTCCACATAGTTGTGAGGGGGAGATATGTTGGGTATTGGGCTCCCTTCCTATGTGGATAAAGGCCCAAATATTTTAGCCGATTATGTTTCTCACTTATTATAAGTGGAGAGGGTTAAATTAGGGTTGAAAAAGAGAGATTTTCGGAATAGAGAGAGCCACCAAAAGAGAGAAAAGAAGAGAGAGAGCAATTCCCGTTTTTCTCAAACCTGTCACCGTAAAACTGCGATTACGGATTCGTTAACCGTTGGATCGTTTTCGTTTTTAGACAGCAGGTTCGTGAGAGATAGTTCTACACTTTCACCGTTCGGATCGTCGAAACAAGGTCTGAGGAGAGAGAAAACGTCTTCGCACTGAAGCTGTAGTTTTGGGTATTTTCATCTTCTTGTTCTCAATTTGTAAGCTTTTGTGCTTTATGGTATTGGCTGGTTGTTAGCACTATTTGTGCACTTTGTTGAGACTCTCTTGTACCCTTATTTGATTATAGTGGAGCTATTTCTTTGGTCTGGACGACCCGTGGTTTTTACCCTTTTCTTTGAGGGGTTTTCCACGTTAAAAATATCGGTGTTCAATTGTGCATTTTTATTTCGTTTTATTTGTCGCCATATATTCGTTGTTGCTACTCATAGGTTCTCGCAAGTTTGGGGAATATATTTCCGCTGAATATTGCTCTGTTATTACGTTTATGTGTTGATTCCAAATCAAGTGGTATCAGAGCCATGGTTCGGCTTGGTGGAGGAGCGGGTAGTGGATCCTGGTTTGGATCAAGTATAGTGATGTGGGTGACTCACATTTGGGGGGAGATGTTGGAAATTCAAGTGTGAGTGGTTATAAGTCCCACATCGGCTATGAATGAACTATATGAAGGACATATAAGAGAGAGGACCCATATACCTAACACCTTAAGGTTTTGGGTGGAGATGTGGCGTCCAAGTCTCCTGGTGGTCCGGTTCATTGGCTTGCTCGTTGTTGCTCCCGGTGCTCCCCCGGACTCCCCAACAAGTAAAAACCGGAGATATAATTACAATACTAACAAATTGAAGGATCCAATTACAATGTTTTAGTTCAGAGGTCAAAGACATAGCAAGTAACCTTACAGATGGATTTAACAAATGGAGTATAAATCATAAAAAGTTTCACTTTTGAATAGAGAATTAACTGAAAAATGAAAATAAAAATTATCTGAAACTTTTAAGTTGTCAGGGATATTTCGAAGGAAAAAAACAATTGTGGATGTATATTAAAAAAGTGGTGCCAATAAAAATTTATTTTCTAAATTATATTTCTACTAGATTAGCCCAACAATACTTCTTGATTTAGGGCTACTTCCAGCACCCCCTTATTCTCTTAAAGCACCCCCACCCCTTTTCCAATGCCCCTACCCTCCATTTCCCTCTCCAATAACATAACTCTCTCTCTCTCTCTCCAAAATTCCAAAAGCACATAAATGCAAAAAAACAATGGGATGGAGATATGTTAGAGTAGGGTTCAAGTTATTCAAAGAGTAACTTTTATAGGGTTACTCTACATCCTAACAGTTGACTTTGATCTAATCTAACGATAGCATATATATATATATATATATATATATATATATATATATATATATATATATATATATGCAGGATCTTGTCATATTTTTCTAGCTTCTAAACAAACACATTGTAACATCCCCAATTTTGCTAATTTCATTTATTGAAATTAGCAAGGGTCATAATTAATTAATTAGCATAAATTATTAATTATGAGATGATGGTCACGGATTGAATGAATTAGAACGAAGTTGTGGGAGCTGGGAACAGTGTTGGTACGAATTGGGTCTTCGTGGGAGCGAAAGATTCGAGTTTGGAACCGTTCGGAACATCTCGTTGTCGTGGGAACTTCGTTGTTATCGTAAATTGCGATTTTCATCGCAAGAGGTGAGTTCTATACTCGCTTAGGGATTTTAATTTCGAAATATGGGTTGCATGTTCTGTTCTATTTTCAGTTCGTGCGTTTTCGAGTCAAAAACCGTTATTTTGCGAAAATTACGTTTCAGTGTGATTATTGAATGAATGTTAAATGAATTGTTAGATGTTTATGATGATGTTTGTACTGGTTGTTACTCTGGAATTATGTGTTTTGATGTTCGGGAATTAATTGGAACGGGTATTGGAACGATCGGAACGGCCAAATTTTCAGGAAAATCACAGTTTTGGGCTACTGATGAACACGCACGGGTCGTGCGCCCTGGTGGCACGGACCGTGCGTCCTGTTCGCAGGATGCCTGTAAAAATTTAAAGACATAGCACGAACCGTGCGCCCCTAGGACACGGACCGTGCGTACTCTTCGTGTTCGTGTTCAATTTTTTTTGAAAACACGCACGGATCGTGCGCCTCTTAAGCACGGACTGTGCGTAGGCTTCTGTTACCCAACTTCAAAATACGTCTTAGGCCAATCCGAACGGTTCCAATTGCGTTCTAATCTTTTTCCCCAACCCTATTAAATGATTAAATAACCATAGTTCATTGGAATTGCCTATGTTTGGGTTGAATTGGGGAGAATTCCCTAAGTTATAAAAAGTAATATGAATTGGTTAAAAACATTGTCTTAGCAACGACGTGAGAGGAAAAAACCCTAAGGCACGATAATGAGATGGACTGTAAGTTCATCAAAGCTAAGTTTAAGGTTTTGTTAATGGAACATCATGTTCACACAAGTCAAGTTATTTCCTTAAAGAAAAGAAAGATGGCATACATATACTTATATATGTATATCAAGGGTGACGACCCTAAGGATTAGCATACTAGGGGAGGGGAAGTCATGACCCAAAACCTAGGCCTCATGAGGCTTGCCCACTAATTTAGTGGTTAGTGGATTGGGTTCACCAAAAGCCATAGAAAAATAAAGAAACTGGCTCGCGGTGTTGTGCCAAGTTAAAGAAAAAGAATTGTACGTAGTCATCTAGAATTGGGCTACGGACAATAGAAACATAACTTTTACGCTAAGTAAAAGATAAAGCACGTAGCTATCCAGAATCGGGCTACGAAAGAATGAGATTCCTACGCAGTCGCTTATTAGGGCTACGAGTTCAAAGGTAAAGCATAATGAACCGTAGTGTTAGTAAGGGGTCTCGATAGGACTCACTGAGATAATGTTTATCTCACCCTTCATAATTGTGGTTTTTACAGAGAAACAGGGAAAGGCAAAAGCGAAGCAGCACGGCTAGATGGTGTGCGTCATGGAGTTATTGAAGATTCAGTTTTATGATTATGCCATTTTCCCTTTGTTGTCTTTGTAGTCCCGATTGAACACCAGGTTGTAAAAGTTTATAAGTCATGAGACTTAAGTTTCAAGTGACCGTTTCGATGTTTTTAGTCGTGTTAAATATTCCAGGCATACAAGTCAACTCTGATGCATGCCATATTGTGCATTTTGGTATTTCTACAAGTTAGAAATACTGGGGGTTACACACATACAAGAATCAATGAGGACTAAAAAACATAACCTAGGATACTAATTAGGTTAGGTTTAGCTAAAGTATCAACAAAGGAAAAAGTATTTGCTTTCCAACTCACTTAAACACTGTTTCTGCGTCGGATGTGAGGCCTTCCACGGCCCCTCGTGCTGCTGTTTCATGGACCAGGCCGAGAGCCGGTTTTCTCAAATGTAACGTGGATGCGTCATATTCTCTTTGGTGGCAAATAAAGTTGGTATCAGTATTTGTCTTCAGATGAGTATGGGAACTTCATCAAAGCTAAAAAACTTTCAGCTATTCCCCCATCTTAGACGTTCCATTGGGGAAAGCGACAGGTCTTCATGGTGCTATTACATGGATTCGAGAGTTGGGTTTCAAAGACGTCATTTTTGAGCTAAATGCAAATTTTGTTGTTGATGCCTTTAATTCCAGGTGTGATACTATTTCTGAATTTGGTTCGATTATTAGAGCTTGTAGAAGCCTCTTTACTTTTTTAATTACAACTCTCATGTTAAGTTTACTAGGAAGGATACTAATAAGGTTGCTCCTCATATCTTAGTAGGGGTGGCCTTGTTGTCAGCTGGTCCTCAAGAGTATTCTATTGTTCCTTCATGTATTTCGTCTTTGATAATCAATGAAATGCACGGAGTGTTTTTTGTCAAAAAAATAAAAAAAATTTTGTGTGCGCGTCTATATATATATATATATATATATATAATATATATATATATAATATATATATAATATATATATATATATATATATGGCAAAGACTTATGATACTAAGGAATTCTTTACTAACAATTACTAAATTTTTCGATAACCATTATACAACACTCTAATGATTAGTACATATTAACCACAATTTAGTGTTTGTGTGGTTAGTATATGCTACTAACCATTGTACAACAATCAAATGGTTAGTACATACTAACCACAATTTAGTATTTGTGTGGTTACTGAATTTTTTCATTGATGGAGAAATGACTATTATGCCCATTTAGTGATAATTACTAAGGAATTCTTAGTACTCTAAGTCAGACTCATCTTGCATTGAGAGATTGGTTAACTTGGGCCATCTCAAAGTGCATGGACCGTGAGGCTTACTATGGGCCTATGAGTTCCTCCCAAAGTAAAGAGTTTGCTTGTGGCTAATGTAAGAAATTGCTTACCAATTAGGTGACGCTTAAGTAGTAAAGGAGTCTCATGCTCTCCAATGTGTGTTTGCTATAACGATGATATTGAAACTAGTTGACATTTGTTCTTTGAATGGCTAGCCGGCGTTCAAAGCTGGAAGAAGCTGAATTTGTGGCATTTGTTGCAGCATCAACTTATACTAACTAATAATTTTTTGAGTTTATTTTTCAAGGTGCTTAAGTCTTTGAACGTGGATCAACTTGAACGCTTTACAATGAATACGTGGAGTCTTTGGACCAGGAGAAATTAACAACTTCGGGACGGTGTGAGATCTACATCCAAATCAATACAGTATTACGCTAAGTACTTGTGGTCTTGTGGAAGGAGCACGCTCGCGGATCACTTGTTGATCAAAGTTTTTTAAACCAACAATGATCTCAAGTTGGAAAGCACCTCCATTTAGTCATTCAAAGTGTGTTCTCGATGCAACATTATTCAATGATCAAAACAAGACTGACATAAGTTGGTGTTACGGATTGGCCCAATCAACAGTAGTGAGGCCCATAACTCATAAGCAAAAGCCCATTAACCAACGGCTAAGATCTAGGCTCTAGATCGGACGACTTCGATTCATTCGGACAAGCCATTTTTACTCTATAAATAGGCATTCAATGTAATGCTCAATGTACACACTCTTTCCTACTCTTTACCTCTAATCAGTTCCCTAGCTGACTTGAGCGTCGGAGTGTCCCCGCAGGTACCACCTGCCCCGGATCGGAAGCGGAGCTCGGTTGATCAAGACCAACTCCTACCAACTATCTCGGACCGGACTTGGTATCTAAGATCGGATACAGGTCCAGAGATACGGTACAGAACATTGGCGACCACAGTGGGAGTATCTTGTACTCTAGTTCCTCTCTCATCTCCTTGATCAGCCGATGGCTCCGACGTTACGTCATAGGACTATCCTGAATGTCGCTGAAGGACCGGTCCTGCAGCAGGTGACTCCGGAAGGAGTGGCAGTCACCTTACCCCTTAGCCCGGCGCATGCTCGAAGCTCAGCTACGGCTATGGTTCATGGGAGCCCAGCTCGGAACCAACTTCCACCTCCCCCGCAGACCGTCTAGGTATCGGTCGATGTTGTCCAACAGCTCGTCCTGTTCCTAAATCGGCAAGCCGAGGCCGACCAGCAGGAAAGCCAACGCTACACCTAGTTAGAAGCTCAGATTGCTGAGATCCGAGCTCGTAACATCCCGGATCGGGGTTCCCCTCTGTGCAACTCTTCAAGTGGAACGACTCATGGCTGCGGGCGCCACCGATCTCCGGCTTGGAGGAGATACCATCATCGCACTCCACCTCGTTGTAGGGGAGGGCGAGGACCAGAGACTCCCCCAAGTCGGACCCCTGATGATTCCTATGGTCCGAGGGTTCCCCTCGGCCTAGCTCGTTTCTGTTTTCCTCTTCTCCGATACGACGTACCAGAAGTCAGAAAAGGTCTCCGAGGCAGGAACGTCAGTGCCCTAGCTCGCGGGGATCCCCCGACAAGTATGGCTATCGACGGTCTCCACCTCTTGAGAGGTCGGCAAAGTGTAAAGGACCTTTCACAGCTAAGATCGCCTACTTCCCGGTGCCAAAGCACCTTGAGAAGCCGCCTGAGGGTTTAAAAATGCATGATGGGACTGGTGATCCGGATCGCCACCTCGACTACTTTGACACGGTTATGCAATACCGTAACGTTCCAGAGGAGATAGAGTGCCGAACTTTTCCCCTCACTCTAGAGAAGGCGGCCCTGGAATGGTTCAGGGCTCTTAGGTCAAATACGATCTCCTCTTGGGATCAGTTAGCCAAGCTCTTTTCTGCAAACTTCGCCCATTCGAAGATGAAGTCTAAATCTCGGAAGGTATTGCAGGCAATTCGGCAAGGAGAAAATGAGTTCCTCCAGGACTACATTGAGAGATTCAATAGAGAAGCTGCTCAAGTCTGGAACCTCAACGACTCCTTCCGTCTTTACTTCATGGAGGCTGGTCTTCGTGAAGGAAATCTATTTCAGATAGATGTCGGGGTCAACCAAACTGAGTCGCTTGCCGAGTTCCTCCAGCGATCTCAAAGGTATATCGATCATGAAGAAGGGATTAACGCAGGAAGGTCACGTTTCACCTAGGTCTCAGAATGAGCCTACGGGCGTGATGTAATCCGACTTTGTAAATGTTTAACCATCTAATGTATATGGATCGGCTACAATTTTCCTCACATTGATTACTTAGTAAAAGTGAATTCCGAGGTTGAAGTGAATGATTAGGAATCGGTCGAGCGATCGCCTTATAGTTTCACGCTAAAACCGGAAACCCGAGACA